>VZRV01000199.1:480557-708339 GCA_013398115.1 Falcunculus frontatus | reverse complement strand
CCCCACTCCCCGCCCCACACTCCCCACCAGGAGGTTCAAGCAGAAGAAAAAAGGGACACTTCCTGTGTCTCCACTGGCTTAAATATGGAAATTTCGAGAAGCGTGATTGGTCGAGAGATCCATCCATCAGACTCAGGGTCAACCCACGACAGGGGGACACAATTTTTTTTTCAAAGAGATGTTAAAATCTGCTTCCACTTGTTATCAGGAAGCTAAGTATAGTGTCAAGATGTCTCAGAAGAAATGTTGGCACGTGTCATGGCTGATCTTTTGGTCATGATACTGTCATAGGCTACGCAAACGCATGGTGCGTATTTATGGCTACACTCAGCATGTCACAGAAGTGGTGTCTGAATGTTATCGTGGCAGGACAGATTCATAACTTGTTCATCCAGAAAATCCCACAAAGATGAACACATGACATATCAAACTTTCACAAGGAAGGCTTTTCATGGCCAAATGTTAGGAGTGTACCTTCAAGTAAGCTTCTACATGTTATCGTCTGTATCACAGAGACTTGTCTTTGCTAATTGAATTCCCCTGACATTTATTCTAAGTTCCCCAGTATTGAGACCAACTGCCCAAAAATTATAGAGGTAAGAAATGGAAAATGTCCAACAGCTCTAAACAGACTGCAGGATTTGGCATTGAGGAATGAATGCTCTGTATGGAAGAGGAATTCTGAACATAAGCATTTTAATAAAAGTCCTTTAGAATGATTAATGTTATTAGAGGGTTTATCTAAAACGCAGCAGCACCAGTAATCTATTTGTCATTTATTTCTCTAAAATTTATAAAATTATTACCTTCTTGGGCTGTTACCTACTTCTCCATATAATCATAAAAATTTATGATGTAAACCTTTCAATTGCTTGTGTAGGAAAAAAATACTGAGTAAAAATAAAATATAATAAAATATGGTTAGTGAAGAGAGTAGAAGCTATATCCTTATTTTTAAAGACCTTTTTATTTTCAATGAAGGTTTTGTGGTATTGAAGTAAATTGTCTGCCTTAGTTTTAGAATATGGAGTCTGTCATGTAGCTCTGTTCTTCTTATCTGCTTAATGAATGAAGCACAGCAGCTCTAACATCTAAATGTATGCTGTATCATAACAAGGCCTTTCAAGCGCTACTAATTCCATAGAGGTGAATTTTGTAATTTTAAGGGAAAAATCTCTACTTGGTTTTGGGGTTTTTTTTGTTGTTGTTGGGGTGGTGGCTTTTGTGTATGGTTTCTGGTTTGATCTTTTGGGATTGGTTTGGTTTGGGTTTTTTTTTTGGGAGGGGGGCAGGAGGGGGTGTTTTAGTTTGTTTGTTTGGTTTGTTTTTTGTGGAAGTACTGTATCCACATGTTTGCTGACAACTTGTACAAAGCTAATATTTTATGAGAAGAAAAATGTAGAACTTAGCAGTATCCTTCCCGTGTTAACTTGTCCTTTAAGTGTTCTGGACTGGGGGAAGACAAATGAAAGTAATAAAATGTGGATAGTGTTAATGGACCTTCAGTGAATGCAGGTGGATAATATAATAGAACCACTCAACACATTTTTGAGTTAACTCCAAAGCCCAAAGGTACTCTTGGAAAGAGCTCTTCAGCAATTTTTGTATCCCATGAAATTATTTTCATTTCAAAATCAGAGAAAATGGATGAACATTCAAGTTTTAAGTTATTTCTCTGTGGTTCTCAGCTTGGTTTTTATTTCCCAGTCCTGCGTAGCCAAATTTCGTACAGTCTTTAAATGGTGAATTAATTAAAACAATCTCTTGCTTTACTGCATGAATTTCCAGAATAGTAGTATACAAATGTGTTTTTATAAATACAATTACTGCTACTATTATCGGTTGGAAAGTATATTGGTGTCCTTATTCTGTTTTTTACATCACTGTACTATGATACTTCTTTTAAAACCAACAAAATACTGAAATAAATTTCCTAATAAAGATGATGGAATATTATTTTTGCAATATAACTTCAATATTAATAAAACAATACAATCGTTTAGAACAATACAGGACTGGAAAATATTCCTGCACACTGCTCCCCAGCCTGTTGTGTAGATCTTTCATATAATCACTAACGTATTATCCTGAATTACTTCTTCAGATATGGCTACAAAAACACAACTGTGTTTTTAGTGAAACACTTTTAACATAATTTCTTGAAAAATCAAGGTTAAAAACAAACTTTAAATTTCACAGAGTAGAATTAAGAAAGAGAATATCAATATGGGCTTCAAATTGAGATTATGACCTTTAGACACGCCGTGCATATTTTTTTCTCTTTCACAAGTATTTAAGAAAGAGACAATGTGTAAAAGTGAGTGGGAACTTGGCTTCTGTATTTGTGGCAGATCTTCCATAAAGAAGGCATACTTTCACTGAAGAGTGCTTAATAAAAAAATCTATCTGGCAAAGACCTTACATTGATCAGAAAGAAAACCAAACCAAGAAAAAGTCAGAATTGGGGCTTATGCTGGAGTCAGATACCTGGTTTCTGAAACAACTAGGATTTATCACTTCTGGCTGATGCACTAACACAGTGATTCGGAAGTTTTGTGCATCTTCAGTGGTTTAGCGGTCTCAAACTGGACTGCATTGATGCGCAGACTTATTAATTAATACTTAGTGTTCAAGAATAACTTTGCAAAATCAGGTAATAACAATGGTTTTCCTCCCTCAGGATGCTTCTTGCAGCCTGCTAAGAGCTGGGATGAAAGCATTGGTGGTGGTATAAAGGACACAGGGCTCCCACGAGCTATATGAGCTGGGGTGCTACTGCTATGAAAGGATCCAAAAATAGAAATTTTCAAAACTAGAAAGATCTTCATAAAGCAAAGCATGTGACAACTTCAAATCTTCTGACACAGATCATTTAGCAGACTTCACTGATATACCAATAGCTTTCAACCTCAGCAATCAAACCTCAAACCTCTTCAGCCATGAGTTATAAAATAAATGAGTATTTTTCATGAGGGACCTGTGTGAATAGATTGACATCTCTGGAACGTATTGGTTTATCTTTTCCAGTAAGGAAGTGAAATAAAATGAAAATTTCAAAGCCATAGACTCTCTTGGGATCCAGTACAGTGTAGAACTCTTTCTTCACATTTTTTTTTATGAGCGTTACCTTTTTTACTATACATAATGGACTATTTCCATTCAGATAAATTAGATAGATACACGTGAGTGATAACCGAAACTGCCATTTGGGATATGTGAAATGTTCATTATTAACTTCAAAATCATGTTAATTGAATTCATCTTTCCAGAAGCAATTAATATTAATGTTTCGTAAAAAAGTTTTGCCATTAGAGATTTTAATTGTTGTGGAACAAAAATTTTTGGTTTTTTAATTTTTCAAATTTCGGTTTCTGAAGAGAGTAGAAGGTAATGGGATTTGTTGGTATGACTTATTTCTTTGTCTAAATAACTGATGATAACTCTAATTTGTGAGTTTTGTGGGGATTTTATTGTTTAGAACTGGAAAAACAACTCTAAAAATGTTAAGTTTTTAATATTAAAGATAGAAAGCTTAAGAAAAATTAAAAGCATTTCTATTAACAGCATGACATCCAAAATTCGATATTTTTTTATTTCATCATCAATACTTTCTTTGAAAGAGGGTTGTGTGGAAGGTTGAAAAAAATCTGAAATCTTTTCAACATATTTTGCAAAAACTTGGTATTTAGAAACAACATAATCATGTAGTGTGTTGAAAGCACTTTATAAATCACTTTCTTGTGCTTTCCATAGTAGTGAAAACAAGTAACTGAATTTATGTGTCTCTGAGGTCATAAATACAGAAGTACTCAGTAGCTACAGGAACGTTGGCTTTCTCCCTAAGCCTGACTTGAGCACTCTGTCCTGCATCATCAGCCCATGGAGGGGCTACCACAGCTACAGGCTCCCCTCCCCATTCCCCCAAAATGCCAACCCCCCTCACTGCAGCCTTTACGAATGAAGCAAACATGTCTTTTCCTGAACATTTGTACCTCCCTACCTACTACCCGCTATATCTTGAAGGCTCTCTTCCTCCCAGCTCTAGGCCACTGGAGTTTATAATCTGTTCTAATAATGCTAAAATTAGAAAGAACAGCTTTGGTCAAGGATCCAGTTCAGTTTTCAATATGGACATCTATCAGCTATTATAGAAAAGTAAACAAATTATTTTAAGAGATCAGTCTGACTTCCAGCTGCAGAAAGAAATCTAGGAAGAAAATGGGAAAAGCACGGAAAAATCCATTTTCTGTAAATCATCAGATACTGAAGAACTACAGGCTACTAATTTGCTCTTTGAAAGTCATCATGAGACAAAATAATAGCTTGGAATAAATTGTATCACAGCTTCCCACCCTTGCCATTTAAATTAAGTAATTTTATTTCACCTTGTCTCAGGTATTAAAATCACAAATGGTGAAAGGAAGCATATCTGGAACAGAGGAACATGGTAAGGAACCACCCATACTGATGCTGCAGCACTGTAGTCTGGAAAACAAAGCAGCATGTTTTCCTACCTGTGGAAGTGTTAGTTCAATTTTAGTAAATCATTTGGGAGATGATTCCCTTTTGTGTAACACAGGGAAGGGAAGAATAAAGGAGATACCAGAAACTGCTTTCAGTCAATCATCCAAGTGGTTCCTGTATTTTAAAACATTCAGAATTTCACCTTCTTAAACTATACAATAATTTTAGTACTTGACTCCCATGATTTTCCTAATTTTGTTTCATATTAACTTTGTTCCATCAGCTTGTTGTTTATGTTTCTTTTCACTTATTTCTATTGCTGTAATTTTGAATTGAATTTAATTTGGAGCAAGCTCTTTTGGAGCACTCTTCCTTATATTGAAGTAATGGCCTTTCATTAATTGTTACAGTCAGATCAGTGAGTTTATAACTTGTCTGTAATGAATTTGCAAAAGGTTAGTTTACCTATATGTTGAATATTAGCCTTGCTCAAGTTAACAATCATCATATTAATCAACAACTCTTTTTCTCACGCAAGGAGTGCAGTCAATATATTGTTCGCAGAGCTAAATTATGTTTACTCGAGAACTACAGGTCTTTCTCTGTTCACTTATTGCCTTGAATGTTTTGTTTTACATAAATCTGGTTTCTGAAGCTGGCATTGTAACAAAACAAGTATTTACTCAAGTGGGGATAGGAGTGACATAATTCACTGTGAAGATTATTCTAAACAATGAATAACAACTTAAACTCATTTTGATTCACCAGCAATGAATTCCACTGTGTTACTGAAAATGTAAGTTAACCATGTACCTTGATCACTTATACTGTTTACTTTCCAAATATCCTAACCAGAGAAAATTTAAGCATTTCCTCTTAATAATTTTTGCAGAAGGAGATATATTTCAAGCAAATATAATTTCTAGTTGAGAACTGCTTAGTTAATAATATAAATAAATGTTTTGGAACAATCATCAGTTTTTCTTCGCTGAGGATGCAGACCCAGTTACTCTTATCTCTAGACAAGACTGCTTTTATAGGTCAGTATTGAAGTGCAGTGGTGCAGCATACGGCAGAGTTACTAGCAGAATAATAAAAGGTTTTTGTCTCTGGAATTTCATTAGAAAAAAAGGATTACTGTGGAATTCTTGAAGTCTCAGAATCAAATATAAAGGTAAATGGAGAAATAAGGAATTATAAGCAAAGTGTCATCTAGCAAATATTTGGTATGTAAGGAACTAATTTTCCTAGGCTTTTCCTGTTTGTGTCTCAAAACTGGAGACACTGGTTCAGCTAGAGGTTTCAATGTCTCATATGGTTATCACAATTTCAGCTGAAGTTCTGAACTTTTTTGGCTTGGTTTCTTCTTTTTATTATTTGTCTTTTTTTAGGGGAAAAATAGTAGTCTTTTTTTTTTTCTTTTTTTAAGTATATATTATGTTTGATTTTTCTGGTGCTTTTAAGACATTAAGCTCGTTTTTAGGTAATGTTAAAGCTAAGTAATGGTCATAATGATAGTACAATGATAAAATCCCCAGGCTATTGTTTCTGGTGATATTTGTACTTATCTTTTGCTCACTGCACTCTTTGAAAATGATTCATTATTTCTTCAGGCTACAGTTAGTGAAGTAAAACCTCTGAACTTAAAATTTTCATTCAAACCCTTTGGTGATCCACCAGTCTGTTAGCTGTCTTTGCCTAGAGATCACAAGAATTCATGTGAAGGAATATAGCTGAAAGACATTTGGCCCCGATTTTAACAAATACGTGGGGCACCACAATTTCTTTTCCTCTTGTAGTCTATGTTGAAATAAAATTTGGTAGTTCAGGAGACAAGAAAGGAAGCTACTTGTAAATCCACTGACAGTTCCTATAACTTAATTTGTGCCAGGCAAGTAAAGCTGAAATACACGTTGATCACATAGACTTGTTGGCTGTCATGCAATTTCATCTGTTGATCTTGCCTTGTCAAAGCTGGTGCATATTTTGACTTGGCAGTGAAGGGGTGACTATCCAGCCTGTGTTCCAAATTACCGCGATTTACTACACAGGTGAAGGAAAAACATCTCAAGTAGTCTGTGGAATACATTCTCAGATAAATGAAAACTGATGGGCAAAGGTGGAACAGTTTTGGCCAGGAGGAAGTTTCAGTTTCACCCCAGTAAAGCTTGTCTTCTATGGACAGAAATGTTTTTTGAACTGCGAGTGAAAGGAGAGAGAGACATAGAAAATTATGTGAAATACTGGAAATATTTTGTGGAAACCAGATCTAGGATTTGGTTGAATCCAGCTGAAACCTGGATGTCCCCCTTCCTCATTTCACTCAGATAATAAACAAAAATGCTACATTTCCCAGAGCAGAACTTAAATTAACTAGAGAATAATCAACAGCAGAAAACCCTTCTCTTTTGTACACCTGTTATTTTTACTGGAAACTGCTATTTGCAGAGCACAAGGCAAAGGGAATATAAAAAGTGAAATAAATGAAAACATCATGACTGATACCTTCAAATACTAAAATGGACTATATTCAGGAAACAGGAAAGATTTCTGAGGCATCATACTTCAAAGAGGTTGTCACTCCCCGGCAGATACTGGAACTGCTCCTTCACAATGCCTTCTTATGGCTGAAATTGCTTAGTACTTCTGAGGTCTGGGGGTTTACATGCTGTTGTAATTCAGGAAAAAAGCATTGCAGCTATGGTATGGCAGTTACCTATCAAAACTGAGTGAATATTATAACACAAAATACAGAAAAAATCTTTGACTTCAAATAGGAAGGGTAAAACTAAAGAAAGGCTTATGTTCCTTGCAGTCACAAAGCTGAAAACACAGGCAATTATTCAATATAATTGAGAAGGGGCAAGTTCCAATTAGGTTACTCCAGAAGTTTTCCATTTCTGAAGGCCCTGTGAGCAAATGGTTTCAGATTACTTAAGGCTTTGATTCCACTTTATTGAGAGAAGGGAATTTGATAGAGGATCTGATTTACCTAGAGAATCTAGAGGCAATTAATAAAAGATGAGACACCTAGATGAAGCTTTTTTGTCTTAAATGTGCTATGATTAAAATGAATAAATGAAATCTAGTGATATGTTTCCTTTTACCTGAGCTTGTGCGTGTGAAATTCGGGTACCCAGATCAGGCTTGTCATGTAAACCTCTATAAGCAGTTGTAAGAGCGAGGTCCAAGCCAGAAGCAATCCGTCCCATCTGAGTGAGATCAGTGACAGTAATTTTCCTCTGAAAGTGAGGTTTAGGCTTCTCTAGTCTGGTACAGTTATCTTTTAATCAGCTGAATCCCTCCTAAGTGACTATTTTGCAGCACTAAGCTGCTGACTATTTAAGAGGATTATAATGTATTTGTGGATAGTTCTCATTTAAGTGTTCTCATACTTGATTTTTCTGAAGTGATTTAGAATAAATTACTTCTGATGAATTGTAAAATATGCTGACAGATTTACAAAGCCTTGCATGTCAAAAATTGATATGTAATGAAGAACTTTGCTACAATTGATTAAAAATTTGTCACTTTGAAAAATTAATAAGAGTACTTTTTTTTTTGAAAATAGGAAAGTCATGAGAAGGGTGCAAGTACATTAAAAAGAAATCAACCCTTCATTTTTCCTCCGATTACTACACTAAAAACATCTAAATACACTAGTGATCAGTGAATTTAGATAGTGAATTCCTTATACAGATAAATTAGAAACAGTTTTTAGTGCTTAGTGCTGTATCTTGCAACAAAATGTTGTAATAAAATGTCTGTTTGTATTTCTCAAATTCTTAGCTGCAATGTGAGCTGGCCAAATCAAGCAGAATGCTATGTAGTCAGTAAAATTCTGGTTTTGGAATTTATCTCTTTTCTAGTATCCAGGTTTGAGACTGAAGGCAGTTGCAATCCACAGAATTAAATTAGTGTTATGTTCAAAATTGAATGAGTGTTAATATCTTTTTTTCATTTATAAACTAATTTGCAGAAGTGTCAGAGATATGATCCCAGAATAATAATTTGCCATAGACAAAGGTACTTTAAATACTATCTTTGTTGAAAACAAACATATACAATACTACCTTTTTTTTTTTTTTAGTAGGGGAAGAACATCTTATACATGACTCTGTTTTCTCTAGTTTTTATTTAAGAAAAAATGTATTAATATGTTGTTTTTACTCAGTTTCACTATAGACGAACTTAATCAGCTTAGTCAAAGTGCTTTAAGACAAGGTGGAGAAGAGCACCACCACATTTTCATTGTGTTCTTTAATATGGTACTTGAGACTAACGCCTGTTCATTTTGTCTATGAAGATTATGTTCTAACCTGGGTTGATTGCACAGCATTTTGCACCTAAAAAATGGGTAGAATTATTCTTTTATTTTGAGGGGTGTGGGGGCAGGGCACACAGAAAAAAATCCCAACAATCTAAAAAAAGAGTGAAATTGGAACTCCCTATAGTGACAGCCACTGAGACCCTTCCCTTCTCCTGTCTTATGAACGGAATTTATGTCCTTCTTTGCTGTGGCGTTTTAAAATTCTCACATGTTGAGACCTTTAGAAAGAAAAGAAAGGAATGCAGACATATATTTCAAATGTTTAAATGCAGAAATTGTTTCCCCTTTTCAAACTTTACTTTTTTTTCCTGAGCTGGCATTCTTCCACCTTGTATTTGGGGCAAAAATCGCAGCTTATATCTCAAGAGGCCTTATGGTCATTCCCAAGACCTCAGCTTTGCTATGCATTATCATTTTATGGCTGTCACAGAAACTTTAACAGTAACAAAGAATAAACACATTGAAATAGTAGGTAAAGGTGATTTAGTTGTTTGGTTTTTTTTTCCGGTTTACTTTTAGATTGAAATGGATGACTTGTATTTCTTTTTGTGACAAGCTAGATGATATACTCTAATAGCTCTTTCTGAGAGCTGTGCTAGGCATGAATAGAATTAAATAAATCCAGGAGCTGTAACGAAGCCTGATGGGAACAATATATTATTACATTACTAGTATACCGTTTCTAGGCTTAGCCTTTGGCTTATATTTGTCTGCTTTAAGTGACACTTTATTAGTTGCTTTTTCATGTTATAGGAGTCAGTTTGGTTATTATGAAATAACACCAGTGTCCATAGGTATCTTATTAATTTTGTTATTTATTATCAGTTTTGACAAGAAGTCAATGAAAAATAGGTGGCTAAAGAATGCAAACTGTGAAGTAAGCTTTTTTCCTTCAACAAAAGTTCTTCATATTCAGATACTGAAATTTTTATGCATTTCATATCTTTAGGGAAGAACAAAACAAATAAAGTATTTCTTTAAGCCAACCATGAATTCAGAAGGCATTGAAATTAGGAAACACTGAAGTTGCTTATAGCAGGAAGATGGGAAAATGTTTTGAAATGGTATCAGATAAAAAAATAAGCATGGCCCAGAAATTTCATTATCAACACTGGGTCAAAATAATTAAAAGTTAATTTTAAGAATCTAATACAAAATATAAAATAATGTTTCCATATATGGAGTATTGGTTTTGGCCAATCTATATGTAAATAGACCATATCTTTTTTGGTGAAAATACTTAAAATTGAAAAGGGAAATCTGATGATACAGACCTAATTTGTGAGGCTTCATTGATGCTAACGTGGCCTTGAAAAATAGGAGATAATCAGACTACTTGGGGTTTAGCTGATATATACGGGTTGTTTGCTTGTATGTGTGGTGGGGTTTTGTTACCATGTGAAGAGCCAAAGAAACGTTAATGCCTGATCATCAAAAACGCAGTGTAGTGTAACAAGACTTACACTTCATTAAAAAAAAGAGTAAAAATTTGTAGTTTTACACATTCTACTGTTTCAACAGTAAATTAATATAATATTTTCTTTTTTAAATGTTTATTTGGGTAACATTGTAATTGGCGTAACAGAACTCAGAACTTGGATTCTGCATCATTGACTACAGGAAATTCTTTCCTTCCCCAGAACTGTCTTATATTTTCACCTAGGTCCCAGATGTAGAAAGGAAGAGAACCACTTAAATGAGTGAAAACTCAAACCAAGTACCTCTGTTGTGGTGTTGTGTTTGGTTTGGGGTTTTTTTAAGTGCAACAGAAAATGTTATTCTCTCAGTTGCCCAATGCCTTTTACTCCCTAGCCACTTTTTCCTACATTACAACTATGCTTCAATCCCTATTGACCATTACCCACAAATGTCTTCCCCTGCCATCATCCCAGGTCTTTCCTTGTCGCGCATCTGTTGTTGCATTTGCTTTTACTGTAAATTGATGCTGTGATATCTGTCTCCTTGTGTTAGATACTGGAAAGATGCATAGGTTGCTCTTTGAAATTCTCCAATTTTAGAAATCATGTATCAAATACAGAAAGAAGGAAATCAAAAAGTAGCATTCTTCCTTTACTGAAGAGGAGGTGGCTCCATGTGGATGCTGAAGTATTGGTACTGGCCAGGTGTTGCATCCTTAACTTCAGAGAATAATGCTGAAATAATTCTCTCTTTGTTCTCTCTTACTTCTCAGTCTTATAAGGACAGTGACTCTCTTGCACGTTTTCTTGTTATCACTTTTGTATTATTTTTTTATCTGACCATTTCAAATCTATTGGATATGATCTTGTTCACATTTATATCCTGTAAATCCACTTCCACACAGCTGTGAAGACTCTATTTCTTTAATGACCAGTAACTAACCTCCTTGGGTTGTGCTTTTACCCTGAGAGAGCTCTGTTAGCATCCTGGGCTTCTATTATTAGGGATTTCTGCTGAACTGTAATTATTCCTGTCATTCTGAAGACCCAATAAATAGAAGAGGAAGACCCATGCTTGTCTTCAGTAGGGTTAACACTGTGTCCTTTTTATCCTTTTGTCACCCTTTTACTTCCCCTTTCCTCCCCTCTCCTTTCTGGCCCCCATCATCAAAGGTTATTGAATTTGGAAGTAATTCTGGTGATAAGAAGTCATAACAAGGATCTCTCCAAAAAAGGGTTTAGAATGTTAGCAGAGTGTCACAGCAATGATATTCCCCACAACACGCTACTTGCCTGAACCCCAGAGCATTGCTGTCACAGAACAGAACCTGTGACATATGGAAACACTGCTTCACTGAAATGCTAGGGGAATAAGACATCTTTAGACAAAAAAGCAATACGGTCTGTTCATGACTTAAAGGCTTTATTCCAGGATTAATACATTCTTTAGTCATTTCCACAGATAAGCAATATAGAAACTTGATTATTAAAAGCAATGATCTCCTTTATTATTTTAATTTATTGAACAGTTTTCAGTAGCAGTTAATGAGAGAAGGCAATCAATAGCTCTCAGAAAACTTGAAATTTAGTTATACTAGGCTCCTTCTATAGTAATTTATTTTTGATGTATGATAAAAACCATGACAAGCAGCAAAATGCATTTGCAGAATTGAATCCTCATATTAGCATAACTGTAACAATGACTGCAGAAGCATAGACACAAAGTGTTAGCAGTATCCTGGATTATTTTTCCCCTCTCCACTGAATATATGTGTTAAAGGTAGTTGCATTTTTATAGAGAAACGTAATTGCTTACACTTTCCTCTCTATGATGTTCAGTATGAACACTAATCAGTCTCAGTGAAACTCGCTGTGCTCTGCCTGATCCGAGGCAGAGAGAATGAAATACTCGTTAGATGTGCGTTATCTGCATTTTTCAATACAATAACTGTTGGAAAGTAAGCAAAGAGGTAGCAATAGTGTTTTCCTACTGCTCTTTTTGCAGCTAAAATAGCTTTAAAAGGAAATATAAAAGATACTGTTTCCAAGAAATCCTTGGATTTTATCTACACCGCAATGCTGCACGGCTTGAGCTCCTGATTCCAATGACACTGCAATAATGTGGTTTTAAGAGTAGTTCCTTGCCATGATAAACTTTGCAATGTAACATTAATAAGCTCTGCAACCGTTCTATTATTCTTTAAAACTGGTCTAATAATATTCTTTAATTCATTAGGTTAGCTACATAGTTGAGCAAATCAAAGACTAATAGCTGGGACAGATTTTCAGAGCCTCCTGTTTTCTTCTGGTCATCAACATAAATGCTTGTGTAATTTGACATGTTGATAGTCCGTAGGTGGATTTCACTGTCATGCTTAACGATCCACAGTTTGCTTGTTCCTTAGTGTATAAACTCGAGTTTGGGAAAACTGGCTGTGTTACTTTCCTCGGGCTGTGATGTGTCTGCTCCCAAGGAAGACCTCTGGGAGCTGACAGTTGCTTGGAGGTGTTTCTTGCTTCATTAGGACTGCCCTGGATACATTACTGGGACTGTTTGTTTGGTTTTTTTTTTTCCTTCTCTGGGAACCTTAGTCCAACTTCTTCCAACTATTTTCAGAAAAAATCACCGATATGCAGGAGATGTGACATTATCAGTTAACACTACGTGGCCATGTCACTATACAGGACATTGTGATGTCAGCTACATTAAACTAGGGTAAAGTTTCTTTCAGATTTTACCCAGGATTAGTGGAAATAATTATAATATTTTTCCTGTCTTTGTGGTGATGGTGCAATAGACAGTTAATATGAGGTATTTGAGTTTTATAGGTCCTGTTGACTCCAAGTAGTGGAATATAATGTGAACACTGGTAACGTAGCATCATGAATAGACTTTTCATATATAGGAAGAAAAAAGAAATAACACATCCGTGGGAAAATGCGACATCTTCACAAGCAGGAAAAGGAAAAACAAAATAAAAATCTTTACATAAAAGGTGTTCTTGGGGAGGCTGAGACTATTGACAAATGACTGCATATATTCATGACACTAAAAAGAACAGTTAATAGGATGATCTTTGGCATGAATAATAGCTCTGACATTGGAAAAGAAACATTCATGTCATAGTGGACATATTGATTTAGATTGCTTCTTTACAAGAAATCTATAAAAGCTATACTGTGAAAAGTGTAGCAGGTTTGATAAATGGTTCTCTTTTGTACCTTTCATCTTTAATAATTTAAAATGTGAAATTCTCAGTAAATTAAGTCAGTGATTACTAGAATATGTTCTAGTTGAGTGAATTTAATTAACAGTTGTTATTGCAGTAATGTCAGAAGTCTGTGAAACATCACTATAAGGAATTTGCATCAGTTGTCTGTTTCAATCACTCATCAACAATATAGAAGTGGTTATGTTTTCAAAATCTCAGAAATGCTTAATCCTGGTTTTCAAGATGATTTTCAAGATAAATGCCAAAACTTTCTGATCTTGAAGGGATATTTCCATTAAGAAAAATAATTTTAAGAAGGACAATATCAGTTATGGACAGATAAATGAAATTGAAGGAGCAAAAAAACTGTCCAAACCATGTTCTTCCAATATGAACAGAATTTCCCTAAGGAGTATGTGAATGTAGATTTAGTAAAATTGTAAAACTGGATGTCTGTGTTTTCTAACTCATTCAAAACTTCCTTTCTGTCAGTAGAAGGCCCCTGCCACAATCTCTTAGCAGAGGAAGAGAACAAATGTGTGTGCCCTAATGCTGAACTGCCCAAAGCAACCAGGTTTTCCATACTGCCTATGAGAATCACAGCAGTAAGCAGAGAGGGTATCTGTACAGCAACAACTTCTTTTGCCTGTGTGCTGCCTTACTGTGGACCTGATTTCACACCACCAGTGTTTTTCCTCCTGGCAGTGATGAAACCTCTAAGAGCAGATGGGTGACTCTGCACCCTGCTCCTGCTGTCCTTGAGACTTTATTCCTCTGTGTAGTGGAGCTCCACTGGTGTCTGCAAAGGGGTTTGCTGCTGCTCTGAGCACCCGTACTCAAATGCCTTCAGCTGCACACTTCTGTGGGCATGGCTGAAATAGCCAACAAACTTCACCCTTCTCATCATTTTGACAGAAAGCCTCTCTATGTCTGTCATTTAAACCACTGCACTGGCATGTTTCTTAATGAAAGCAGCAATGGGATCATTTATTTACGTGCCACGCAGTTTTCGGAAACATTCCTGATTGAAGAAGCACCTATTTAATGGTAATTTGGAGGATTGGTTTAGAATACTTGTCTGTTTTGGCTACATTAAGGAAGTAGGTATTTTGCCTGAAAAAGGTTTGGTTTCCTCTAGAAAAAATTGAGAAAATTCCAGAATTATATGTTTTGAATATTCTGTTGCTTTGCGTGTATATGTGCAGATTTGCCTCTCATCTCTGGATAAGAGGGGAAAAAAGTTTAAAAAGATAAGGTGAGGTTTTCCATGAAACTAAATTTTTTTTGTCATCTCTGCCTATTATATATCTCTATAATTCAAGTACAAGAGTATGAATTTATGTAACCATCCTGCTTATAGAAACAGAGAGAATAAAACTCTTGACCTTTTATTTTCATAGATTTCAGTGATTCCAATACCTAATTGAAACCCAGTAACCGTGAAATAAATCTGCCCATCACACTGGAGCAGATGATACAGCCCTAGATGCTGTGATGTCTGAATTAGCTGCTTTAAGTTTTCAGCAAGTGAGATTTCTGTAAAATATAGTTCAGTTCTCTTAGTTAAGACATAATGCAAAACTTGGCAAAAATCTTCAGACAAGGAAAAAAAATATGCACTATTCCTATCAGTGAAAAAATTAAAGTAGTGACATAGAGATATGTTTTACCTGTATCAAAAAATATTTCCTCTGAGATATGCCATAACAGAAAGCTGGATACTGCCAGCTTTCAAATTGTGGACATGACCTCCTTTCTGTGTGCCAGGACTCTGCTCAAATGTTCCAAGCAGTCTTAGCTTCTCAGCACCCTGGAGATGTAACATAGCCTAAGGCTTTTCCTGAAATCTCTCTCAAATCAGCTTTCATACTGAGTATGCACAAGACAGCTGCCAGGTTAAGTAACTTTCTGTGATTTCTCCCAGATTCCAGTAGAACCATATGAATGGTCTTCTCAAAGTTCAGATGCTTGCAGAAAGCACCCCTCCTCAAAAAAAAAAAAAAAAAAAAAAAAAAAAAAAAAAAAAAAAACAACAAAAACCCACACACAAGCAAACAAATACCCAAACAAACAAAAAAACCAAAAAAAAAACCCTAAGACAAAAAAACCCAACCAAAATCAAAAACAAATCTCAAAGAAAATAATTTGAAAGCTTTCTGGGTAGACGATGAAATGTCACAACCATGTACCTATTATTCTGAAGTCAGTGTCAGCACAAGGAAGAAAGGGAGCTAGAACTGTGGAAAAGTAGGAAAAGAATGTGTCTATTTGCACAGATTCCTTATGGATACCTTATTCCCCATGCTTATGTGGATGTATTTTCTTGTGCTTATCTATCTTCCTTCCAAAACAGGTCCTCATCTGTTAGTGTAGTTACAGAACAGCCTGGAATGGGTGATTCTGCCTCAAGGTGCCTAAGGCAGAGCCCAAGCTCTCCCAGGAAGGCAGTGCAGCCATAGGAGCTGGGTTGTGTGGGTTGGTGGGTACCCCATGAACTTGCAGAATGCCAGGGTGGGACTGGCCTATGTGGGATACACAGCAGGGAAGGGAGAGTGAAGGAGCCTTTTCCCCCATTCCTTTTGTGAAAGCCTTTGTACCAGGGAGTGTGGTGTTGCTTCACTGTCATTGTCTCATTACACTGTGATGGGATATTGCTGTGTTTGTGTTTCAGTGTCACCCATGTTGAATACATGTGATCTGGGCTAAAATGAAGGAAAGGTACTGTCTGGTAGATATATGAGTGCATGTAGATGACTAGATGAGTCACGAGTGAATTTTTCTACTTTATATCCAGAAGAGCTTTTTGAGTAGCTGCACAAACCTGTTGTAATTATAGCTCAGTTCGTGACAGGCTATATCTACTGTAACTTTCCATCATATAACCTACATTTTTCAAAATTATAGAAGATTACTCCTTTAAAAGTTTGAGGCCATTGATCTCATCTTTTTAGGAAGAGAGCTGTTTGCTGGAAACTCAGGTTGGAGAGTAATAAATCCTTCAGAAGACATGAAATGCTTGGTGCTAGGAATAAAACTGAGGGTCTCATTTAGAATAAGTAGCAATAGGGGTGTGCTTTCACCTGCAGGAAGATTAGATCCTTTAAATCAACTTTCATTCTTAGAGGGTTTTTTCCTGTTTGCTGAGAAGCAGAATTCATTCTAGACCATATGAAAACCTTTCCTGTTGTTTTGATGTAAAGCCTTTGGGAGCTTATAAATCACAAATAACTTTGCTGTTTCACTTCATAGCTCCCACTTTCACAATTCCATGTATTCAGTATGTCATTCAAGGGAGATAGAGTTTCATCAATCTTCAAAATGTGCAATGGGATAAATTCCCAATGTTTAATTTTTCACTGTACTCAAAACTTCAGTAAAAAAGAAGAAAAGCAAGCCCAGAACACAGGCAACTATTGGAGAATATAAAGAGAAATCTTTACTCATATTCAAAGGAAGAAAAATTTTAACTAGTAGCAGAATGTGAATCACTCTTGTAATTCATTTTGACTCATTATTTTAAGAGGAGAAGTCTTTGGCTTCTCAAAAAAAAAAGAGACAAATAGCAAACAAATTCCAAATAACGAAGCATTTGTCATGAAGCTTCTTGTATCTCCTTCTGGAAGGGAGATGTTTGAATTTTATTTTCTTTTATTTACTATAACAAAATTATTTTCTTTTATCATTTAAATACCATTCCCACTTAAGAGACAGAGGTTATGATCAATGATAGAACAAAATGATTAGTAAAATAATTAATTTAAAGCTGTTAAGAAGTTGACTAAATAGATAAGAAACAAGACACTGATCTGTGTCACAGGAAACCCTTTCAAGTTTCCATAGAAATAAGTATTTCATTATATCTGCAACTGGAAATAAATTATGTCTTTCAGAGCTTGTTTCTTAGTGAAATAGTTCACTTTTGATAATAAAAGAACTATGTCTAATTATATTTAGATACGTTATCAAAATGTCCTGTGGCTGTCACCATAATCTTCGATCCTCTGTGTAACTCAGAGCTAATTTTATTCCTCATTATGTGATAGAGTAGTATTCATTTTGCCATTATCCTCACACTTTGTATACATACTGTGTATACAGTAGTATAATTTACTGCTAGTAAATAACTGTTGTCTTTAGAGCTTTAATCTTACATATAAAACCAGTGTTAGCAATTTAGTCTTTCCACAAGTACGTTCTTACTTTATTCCTAATATCCCTTTGATTGTGAGGTCAGGAAGTGTGCCATGGATTTTTTTGGGAAAAAAGCCAACCAGCAATAGTAAAATTAAATTAAATAACCTCCCTGAAGTTCATTTCAATATGCTTATTTGCAGCTAACTCCATAATACAAATGTACTATGGGGAAGAAGCAAAACACAAAGGTTGCTATGGGCTTTTCAAAAGGCATATGGTTTTAAAATTCAATGTGTCAGGGAAGAATAAGAGAAAAAAATGTAATTAAGAAAAATACAGGGTAAAAGAGACCACTCTTGCAACAGACAGGAATTTATTCTCAGCTGCTTTAGGACAAGTGGCTGATGTGACTACTTGCACAACTTCTGTAGGTCATCATTCTGTCCCATGATCATGTTTTATATTGCTCTTGAGTAATTACGGTGTGCTGGTAGCAAGCTTGCATTCAGCTGAGAAAAGGAAAAGTGCAAAATTTGCCCTATTTGAGGAATATTTAAGAAAATAATGTCTAGATTTTATTTTTCTTAACTTATAAGCACTTCCAGGCTGTCTCGAGCTCTAGAAATTAAAAACTTTAAAAAGAGCTTCTGCGAAATGTTTTCATAACATACTGCTGTAGCTGTGTTATGGTTGTTCTCCTAAAGGTCCATTCTGTACCCCTGTTTATGGCCTCCTTGTTTGTTTAGTAGAAAGAAAATAACCAGTCAAAGAGCATTGTTTCTCTTTGCACAAAGTGTAATAAATGTACAAAAGGGTGACTGCCAAGCCTTGCACTGGCACAAATGGAAAAAGTATGATCCATCCTCCCTTCCCTTTGCACATAGAGTTGCTGATACCAGTTATCAAAGTTAGAATATTTAGGTTATCTTGTGAAGAAAGCCATGGAACAAAGTGATTATACTGTCTTTATAAAGTTCTGCAACTATTTATAGTATTAATTTAACTTTTCCATTTCTTTCTACCAAAAGTATAATCTCATAAATGACTATACTACTTAACTATTTTGATATTTTAGTGCTTCATCTAAAAATAATTAATGCACATTGTAATTAGAATTTGTATTATTTAGGAACTGTCCAAAAATCTATTTACACTCTTTGTCATACACTCCATCATCAGTAATTATTATTTTATTAACACAGCCACGATTTCAGATCCAATCCAGCAACAGTTGGTGGTATAATCCATTTTCACTATTAATCTCTATGACAGCAAACATTCTCATTAGAGCATCACATCATCCATTTACTTTCTTACTCATCCGTATATATTAAAAATTATTGTAACAAGTGAGATCTCATCCCAAGGATCAGAGCAGGTTTTAAACACAGATTAATACCAACTAAACAAAAAAACACAAAGCCAACCCCCCCCCCCACCGCACCCCTCCCCCTGAAACAAACTCCTCAAACTAAACATGATCAGATTCAGCTTTTGAAGTTTCCAGGGATGGGGAAGAGGAAATAGTAAGCACTGTTCTGCTGCTACAATTTCTTGATGCTAGAGGAATAGAACAGATATAAAGCGTGTTCTTTAAGTGCTCAGCTCTGCTTTTGAGTCACAGGAGCAAGCACAGAGGTAGGAATCCCAACTGCTAGTACAGCTCTAGGACTGCTTTGTTTCTGTAGCAGAGTTTTGGATTACTTGCTTACAGATTTTATTTTTTACTTTGATGTTAATGTATCAAAGAAATTCAACCGGCACACTATATGGGATGGTTTGGGGTTTTCTTAACTTACTTTTTGTCAAGTACTTTGTTAATTTATTTTTGGTAACACATTTAGAATGGATATTTTATGTGTATAAAATTTATGAAAAAGTTCATATTTTCCTGTAGGGAAAAACCCCCTCACATTTCATGTTTTCTGAAGCCTGTGCGATAAGAAATTAGTATTATAGCATTGTTGTGATTTTCAGCAGGTTTTGGGTTGAATCCACTTTTAGTTTTGTAAAATTAATTGAATTTTTTTCCAGCTAGAGCTAAATACTTCCTGGCAGGTGATAAAAAAGTTAGTAGTCTATGGTACAGGTAAATAATTTTAATTATTATTCTATTTTCATTATACGGCTTTTCTTGCAATAACATCAGTTTGTCTTGTTTAAAAGGAAAAAAAAAAAAAAGACAGTAAAGCCAAAACTAACTCATAATAACCAGCAGCAAATAATTATTTTCTTGGATTTCTGTCTTCATTCTGGAAAAACAAAACAAAAAACCTGACACCAACAAAAAAAAACCCCAAACAAACTCCACACAAAATATTATATCAGCACATTTTTCTAAAATGTCAGGTCAGAAGATATTATTAGATTATCAAGTCTGTGTTTGTGTATCAGAAACCATTGTCTGTTTTCCTGTAGTGTCAAATGTCTTATGAATATTTAAACAGAAACACAGGATCATACAGCTCTCTGTAAATTACACTTTGCATCATAATTTCCATAAGGCTGCCCAAGACTTCAAAGGATGACTAATCCAATACTTTTTTAATAAATTGCTCTAATCATGAGCCAACTTTGATTTCTGTGTTCTCACTGAGCTAGAATTTTGAACTTAATTTAATTTCTTCATTTTGGGCATTTTTTATATAAGAGGAAAAATACCCTTGAGTCTGAAAATTAGCCTTCCTCTCAGAGATAATCAGGGCTCAGTTTGAGACTTAAAAGTCCTATGTTTCAATATTTAAGATGGTCGCAAATTTTTCCAGAAGTTTTCCTGATGAGTTGGGAGTAAGATGTTGCCAGTAAAGTTCAGCTAGGGGTAACAGTAGTAAAGAACTTATTAGTGACCATCACGACACAGCTAAATATTTATTCCCCTACTCAAAAATCTATTTAAAGTTACCTACTTGCAAGCAGACAGCTGGTTAATCTTGAAATTAATCTGGATGCTGTTATGAATGAGTGCAATGTGACGGTGAGCATAGTGTGCTTTGACCTTGATAATGGGTTTTCTAAATGATTATGAAATACTTAGTCTTGTTACTAATATTTCAAAACTATATCCCTCTGAAACTGTACATCTCCCAAGGGAAAGTTCCTGCTGCCACCACAGCTCTAAAATCTGTGCCTTGCCTAGAAAATGTTGCACGCCAAGATAATTTGCTCTGAGCATGGGCTTAGGTTGTCTCAAAGAGCCACAGGAGGTGTTTTTTCTGCTTGTACTGATCATATTCATCATATCCTACGTACACTAGTACAAAATAACTTTAGCAGTGGCACCACTGAGTGGTAGTTCCTATCTCCTTTATTCTGCCCAGAAAGTTAGGTAACATTTGTCCTGCAAATCATCTGGCCCACTTCCAGTGCTGGCAATCCTCATCAACCAGCACGGAGCCTCTTACCTATTATCCCTTTACTGATATTCTTGAACTAAAATAAAGGTCCCTCAATACTTATTAAGACCTTCTTTAATGATAACAGGATGGCAATTCTATCTGCTTTTTGGAAAAACACTGACATTTTGGAGCCAGTAGTCACACAGCATACAGGTTTCAATTTTTCAGGATAAAATGTTTTTTATGAGAATTAGGATCCTGGCGGTCTCCTTTTATGCAAACTTAACTATCTGGTACAAGCCAAAGCAGAAAGGGGCTGCAAAAGTGAGCTGAAGGACAAAGAAAGCAGAGAAAACGTGCCCTCTGTCAGAATGGGATAAACACATCATATGCTCAGAGAAATCAGAAGTCAGGGAAGTGAGAGACCCTTCCACTCACCCCAATTTTAGAGAGCAGCTGAGTGCTGTGAGGGAATATTAAGCATAGTGCTTTGCAGTATAACCCAGGCCTCAGAAGTTACTCCTTGGCTAGGTGGCATTGCAAATATCAGAATTCGTGCAATATAATTTAAAAAAAAACAAATCAAAAGGAGAATTCAGAAATATCTGCTTTGCCAGGATAAATAAATGGATGTGGTTTTGCTGTATGTAGTCCTTAATATAGGCCAAAATATGGTTCTCAAAGTGTCTTAGATGTAAGTAAATTTTTTTCAAGTTAAAAATAGTTTAGTGTTGTTACTAAAGTCAATGGAAAGCTACATTTGATTTTAGGAAGAGCAGGATTTCACCAACAATTATAGCTTTTAGTATGCTGGATCTCGATATCATATGTGATAGAATCAGCCATCTTCAAAAACCCTCTTGTGTCTGGAAAATTAAAAATTTAAATTAAATTGTTCAAAAATGTATGGATACCTCATTACTTAAAATTAATCACCTTATTTCTGTATGTAATCTTGCTCTAAGGTGTAAAAACCCCAAACCAATACAACCTTACCCTCCCCTAAGAAACACCTAATATCACGTAAGAGCTTCATGGATGCTTTGTTATGGAGTCCTTTGGTTTCATTATGGAAACCATGTATTTTTTATTGATAGTAAAAGGTTAAATAAAATTATTCAATAGGACTACCTGCAATTATAGTTCCTCAACTGTGGTTCAGATTCAAGGAATATAATCTGAACCACATGACATGAGACTGCCCAGTACAAAAGATTCTTGTATAATATAAAAGCACCATTCTACGATTACATGCATCTCTTTAAAACAATATCCCTTAAGGAGGCAGGAAAGGAGCTGTATAAACTATCAGTGAATTTCAAAGGTATTTGGGAAGCTATCTCCTTTGTAAACCTCCTTTAAATATGGGCTTATAACCGCACTTCAGACAGAGAGAAGCCTGGGGAGGCAATTAAATTTAGAAAGACAAGGATCTCAGAATCTTTTTTTTTCATGAAATGTACCTTTAAATGAACACTTTTTTTCAAGAAATTATGTTGAAACAAACTTTTTTTAATAATGAATGCTTCCTATGGATTGTTAGTGATGATGTTGTTAAATTCAGCCTGTGTTCCAATGCCTGGTATGGATGGAATAAATATTTTCAAAGATTTCTCATTTTCCAGATCATTTAGTTACTCTTTGCAGGGTGCAAACTAATTAGGCTTCTTCATAAAGGTCGCTTTTTCTTAATATACAGAAGCCTTTTTCTGTGCTGTACCTCAAGTTGCCTGCTTGTACATATCTTAGGTATTCTATGAGCTCTTAAAAATCCATTTGGCTACTGAAATAAATCATGAGCTCTGAGAACCAGTACTTGGACTTACTGCCAACACAGCACGTACTAACATCTGAAAAATTTCAATATTTTGTATTTTTCATACTTTCCATGATGCACTTCAAAGGAAACACAAACATTTTAAATACTCAAGTATTTTTCTTCAATACGCCATAAGACTTGGACATCTGTGAATACTTTTGTTTGTACATGATAGGTAGCACCTGTAAGTTTTTTTGTACTTTTTTTTAGCTGTATATAAAAAATATATGATATGAATTATTTTTAAAAATACAGAATGACTGTGTACCTATCATTAACATATGGACCAATAATTTATATATAAGTGCACACATTCCCCTCTGTCCCCTCTCCACCCCACCCTCCAGTATGTTTCTGTACTTGTACAACTTAACAGTTTTGTCAAGTTAATTTCTTGTGTACAACTGCAGTGGGCATTTTAAGGTATCATAGAGACAAATGACTTTAGAAGACGAGAAAAAATAGCCACAGTAACATGACACATCATGTTACTGCAATTACAGTTTCCAGTCCCTTTCCAGCATGCTTAGGAATAGTTCACTTATTTTACAACATTTTGTCTTACATGGTATAAACTCAGTCTCTGTGATGTCATCTCAGTGTTTTTTCAGACCCAGAGAAGAGCAGGTGTCTTTATTCTTGTCTTTCCCTCACAATATTATTACTGTGAAAAAAATCTGTATATTTATGCATAGAAATAATATATATATTTATATAGAGAACTTCATTAAGAAGTTCTCATTCTAGAAGTTAGTTTTTCCTGTATGCTTGACTTTACTAGGTGAAAGGTGCACACTTTATTTAATGAACATATTGTCTCCATAAGTGGATAAAAATCATAATACGTAGGGGTTTAATTAAACTATCTAATGTTGATTTCTTTCTCATGTATCTATTTATACACTGGTTTTCACTGTATGGAAATCCAAGTACAAAGGCAAAATTGTCCTAGAACACACAAAGGTGAGAAGATATCCCAGGTTTTGGTTTAGTCCTCAGTCTGGATGTCTGAGGCACTGGCAGGCTGGCACAGAAAGTAGCACACACCCACTTCATGGAGGAAAGGTTCATCCAGCCTCTGTGTGCCTCTAGAAGCTGTTAAAACTGGCTATCTCTGGAAGACTTTAAACCCAACGCAAGCATATAATTCCAGTGATACTCTCAATTTTCTGGAAGATTAGGATTTTTGTGTATTTGGTAATCCCGGACTGCTTTGCTTTATGCCTGATCAAGTAAATATACGAGATGAACTCTGAAAATGGAGACCCTGAACATATTTTTTTGATGTTACTTTGCCATAAACTTGTTTGACTTGAATAGCTTGGCTAACAGTGATGCAGTCCACTAGCAGATAGCCTTGACTCAGTTCTTCCAAAGCATGTATGGGTGTTTATCTGCAGGAATACAGTGAACCTGAGGATTCCCTGGCCCTGGCTTTGCCTGTCCTCAGCTCTTCTTGGAATGGGAGGTGGTGTCTTTGCTGGTCCTTACCCATAGTTTTCAGTAAGGAGAAAAGTTTAAGAAGAAAATGAGGAGGATGCTCCAGGCAGGTCTCCAGGCAGGATGATGGTAAGTTCACACAGTGGAGCACATTCCATTTTTTTTACCTGGAGATCATAATGAGAATTTTAAAAAAAAAAATCAATGTAAAATTTAGTAGACATACTGTGCATATTTTCTGGTAAGGAAGCTGAAAATATATAAAAAAATAACCCCCTCCCAAGAATAGGTTATTTTTCAGAATTTTTAATGATTAGATATTAATATGCAGCTTGTTAATAAAGAGCTCCTTCAGTGTTTTTATCTCCTGGTGTGCAGGATCCTTGTTGTTTTGATCAGTGATATAAATAATGAAATATAGTTTCTGTTCCCTGGATAGCTGAATATCTCTTAGGAACCAAACAATGTCTCAGGTGTTAATCAGTATAAAGATAAGATTCATTTATCATAAGTATTCTGCAAAATCAATTTAAAATATGCTTTTCTCATTAAATTTCCTCTCCTTTAGTACAATCAATCCTTCAAATGTCCTCTGTATAAAAAATTCCAAACACCTTTACACAAAATTGAACACAGTGCTAATAAAATTACGAGAAATCTTTATTAAATAACAGAACTTTTAATGTTAAAGACTCAATTGATCTGTTTTTCCAAGCAATAATTACAAATGGAGGGCTTTGGTACTTTTCCCTCTGGTAAGCCTGACTTATTTTACTATCAGTTTTGGGCAGGAAAAAATCCAGGAGTGGTAAATAACATTAGAACACATTTGCTAAAGAATTTCTTTTTTTTTACATAGTATCAAAAAGTTGGCCTGATTGCACATTACAGACTGAAGTTTATATTTTTATTTGAATACAAACATTCCTAAATATGAAGTTAACAGACTGAACTAGGCAATGGTAGCAGACATCTTAAATGTTTCAGTATTCTTTCCCTTGTTGGTAAAACTAACGTGACAATTTCTGAAATGCAGTAATTTAAATGTATGTGTTTTAAGGGTGCTTTTTTTAAAAATAAAAGTAGCTTTATTTTAAGGTGGAGAAAAACAAAAAGTAATGGACTCAGTGCTCAATTTTGTCATGGATTTTCAAGAAAAGGTTAGCTATGCATTTCTCCAATTTTATTGATGACAGGATTTATGTAAAATACAAATAATGGTAAAAAGATATAGTTAAAGTAAATAAGATCATAAAAGACCAAAGTTAAATAGCTGTAGTACAGCTGGTATTGTCTACTATAACTGAGAGCCTAATGACTTTAAATATATACTTTATATTTGTGGATAATGTTATGGAACTAAGAGATCAGCTGTAGAAGAAATTATAGTAAGGGAAAAGAGCCAGTCAGTGAATTGGATCTAATATCCATTTGAGAGTTGATTAGACAAGTTATAGAGTGGTAGTTGCAAATCAGATTGCTGTAGTTAACATACAGCCTTAAGAGGAAGTGTTATTTGTACTAGGGCAATTTTATGTTTTCCTTGTGCACTGAAAAAAGCAGATGTGCATCTCATGCACAAGATTCACAGTTTGGGGTAGAGGGTTAAACATAATAAGAGTGGAGAAGGATCATTTTTATTTGGTTCATTTACTTACCCCATGCTAAAGCAATTAAACAAACAAAATTGCAGGAAAAAAAAAAACCAAAACAAACAACAACCTTCCCCCCAGAACACATTTCTACAGTCTCAGCTGTGTTGACAAGATGTATTTAAAAAAAAAAAAGGAACAGATCCAATTTCTTAGATAGTAATGGCCATGTAGGATAGATTAAAAAAAGGAGCGTTTTCTATGACTTGGGAGTCATCTGAGTACATTTTGTACTTGGAATGCACTTATGTGGCATAAGCTGTACCACCCAGGTGTTACTAACTTTAGTTTGTTTCTTTTTTAGCTCTCAGTTTTTACTGATTTGACAGGAAATGAAATTGGCTTGTGTGAAGCAGATACAACATTTACAAAGAAAAATCTTGGCAATGTTAGAACAGGTTGCAATTTTGAATGTAAAAATTTTCTCTCTCTTTTTATACATACACAAACAAGAATAAAAAGAAAATTTGTAAATAAGATAAGGTAGAAGTTGAACCCCTATGTTTTTTTGGGTTTATTTGTCTTTTCTGTGGAAGTAAAGTAGAGTTCTTCCATCTTTGGAGAGTGGCTTGCAATGTGTTGGTTCTGGGCCCTCTCCATGGTGCCTTTGACTTCCAAAACTGTGCAGCTGAGGGAATTAGGCTGTCCCACAGAAGCTGAAAAGAACCTGAGCATTTAGGGAAATACCATGTGTAGGAGCAAGCAGCCTAGACACCCTGAAATCTTCTCTCAGTCTGGACACATCCCCTCCTTTCTAGTCAATAAAAATGAGGACACTGGAAACTGCAGGTCTTGAAACGAGAATCTTGGCTTGAAAGACAGTTCCCTGTCTGCTCAGGCTCCCTAATGCAGAGCTGGAGCACACATGGCTCCTGGGCTCTGCTGCAGGATGCTGCTCTTGTCTTCAGTTATCTAAATTCATTTCACAGCAGGGGACTGACACCTGCTGATCCAGAACGCTCATCTCAGTTAAACTGCATACAGCTGAGGTTCAACATAATGAAATAGTGCCCTAAATTTCATTTGAAGCTCATGCCAGTGTGGCAGCCAGATTTAAAACATTTTTGTCTTCTCAATTGGTAAATACACACAACCAAATTGTTCAAAGCCCTGCTCCTTTGAAGATTCATGTTTCTGCATAGCCTCAGACAATTAAGAGTCTTGCTGAAATCGATAGGACTGCTGACTTTCATCCTGGCTTCTCCAAAGACAATTTCAAATTTCCCACTGACTTCAGTAAGGCCAGGCTGTTCTCAAAATATTTTATGTGCTGCATGCTGGGTAATAATACAAAGGGATGCAACCCTTGTGAAACTAGATGGACTTTTTATCATGGAAGTATGTTTTTGTTTTGTTTTGTTGAGATACGGTGGTATTGTATAGCATTCAAATAAACCTACAGAGAGGAAGGCTTTGGTCCAACTTCCATATTTTGATTTTTTAACCTGTACTACACCTTGCTTGTTTTTTTCTTTTTAACAAATTAGCTCTTCATCTTTTGTATGGGGATTTGTTTTCTTGTGTCCCTCTAGTAAAAGATTTGTTACCTACAAAGGAAAATGTCTCTGACATCACATTATGGACAAAATGATAACTCAGATTCCTCAGTACAGAGTCCCCCTTCTTGTTTATACCATTTTTAATACTATTTATTCTCATTTTATGCCTTCCTCTTCGGCCAGCCTTGGAGATGACACTTTGTCCAAACTCTTCTAGATTTGAGTTATGCCTCATTTGTTGAGGTGCCCTTTATGCTTCATCGTTGAAATGTTACATCTATGCTACATATGTTACAGATCACCTCTGAAATATGCCTTTTACAGTCTGGACTGAGGACCTGATGTCATGTTTAAAACTCCTGAGATAAGGCCTTGGGCCCCTTCCCATAAATAAAGTAATACTTCCAACCTATCTTACAAGTACTCTTTCCAGGAATAAGACTTATTTTTAAGAGCCTGTGGCAAGTCATCTTATTCAGTGATTTACTGGGTATCTTCAAGTCCTCTCTCAGGAATACATCTGTAATGCAATGTGCTGATCATTTATTCTTTGTACATAAATATTCTGAGAAATATGTTTTGTTTGGACCATCTTCTAGGTCTCTTGACCACCTTATCAGCCTCAGCTTAACGTATGCAGATTATTGCAGAGTTTTGATCAACTAATTTTTGTGATGAAATGGCTTGCATTTCAAGTTATATGGCTTACAAGATAACTTCTAGTACAGTTTTTCTCCAAAGGTGAGAACTAGATTTTTCACTTTCCAAAATCTGTGCAAGTTGTATATTTGTGCTTGATCATAATCACTCTCTATCTCTGTCCTGTCTCTAGTAATTACTACAAAGAAATGTTGGCTATGCACTAGTGTTTATCCTCATGTTGCTTTACAAAATAACTGCATGAGCATTACATCATTTTAGCATTCAGGGATGGGAGTTTTTTTATGGTTTTCTTCATCAAACACTTCAGCACATTAGCCCACAAGCTTCTGTATGCGCCTACTTCAGAAGGATAGTTGATTGTGCTCATAAATAATTTCTTTCATGGTTTAATAGGAATAATTTGATTCTCCTCCCATCCGCCCTCCTATAAAACCCAAGTAAGAACTTGTTAGTAATTTTGTGAGTACAAATTTACTTTAGAGTTGTCACACTAGACTGCAGATGGACTCAAAGAAGTCTCAGGTGCTATAATGATGCAGACACTCTGTTGGGAGACAGGATTCTGCATTTGATTCCCCAATGAATTCCACATGGGAAAATGTTTCTAGTGCAAACTAGCTCCCTACATATTTAGTTTCTTAAAGTATATCTTGATAAATATTAAATTATGTCCATCTCCCTGCTCTTTCACTTGGAGATGATTGTGCTCAAAAGCCACAGCACTTGTTCTGTGCTTCTTAGAAGTGCAGGATTCTGTGTTAACTAAATTTCAAGTATTTCTTGTTTACTGGAATTCTTGCTTATAGTAGGTATTTATAAATAGACAGTAAAATTAAGCACTTGCCTGATATTTCTGGAACCCAACATTGGGAGAGTGATTCCACTATATCTGACTTCACAATCTAGTTGTCTACTAGCATAGGTGAAATAAGGTAGCCAAAGACATCACAGCTACTGTCTTTGATCTGCAGTGCAAAGCTTTGTGTATTTCCAAAGATCACGACAAACTTCAGATGTCTGATTTTAATTTAGTTGTCTTCTTTTACTGGAGAAGTTATGGAATCAGAACATAACTTTATTCTATCCTTCTATTGATGGCTGTGGACATTCTTTTTGCCTTTATATTTTCCACTGTATATGTGGAAATATCACAAGTCCTGTAATTGACTTGTCTTCTGTCTTGAGTCCTGGTAAGTTTTAGCTTAAATCTGTGAATTCTTCTATACCAGAGGTTGTCATTATTTCAAACTTTTACCCGAACAGCTACACTAGCCTTCCTAATTAGAGGTATCTTTCAGTGTTAACTCCTAAAACCTGATGTAGTACAAGCCTAAGCACCTGTCTTCCATTAAACCATTTTTAATGTTTCAGACACCAGGTGTTCGAGTCAAACTTGTTTGAGACTTGGTTTCAGTTATAAAAGTAAATAAATAAATAAATCATCTTTGTTACCTCTTTAGATCACTTTACTCAAAATTGCAGTCAAGCATTTTAGTGGTTATTATAACCGTTCAAGCAACTTCTACATAAGGAATTTCTTGTTGATTTCTAGTTAATATTAAACCACATAATATCTCTTTCCCTCCCCATCTTTTTCTTACCATTTTTTCCTTCAATCTCACTGACAGCTCTTAATGTTGGATGAAGCTTGATTCTATACCTGTCACAAAATATTTTGTTCTTAAAGTTACACAGCCCTCCACAGCACTGTGCTCAAGTTTCCCAGACCTTCTTTCCCTGCTAAGCATTTGGCAGTAGTAGTAGTCACTGCCCCGATGGAAGATGTTAGGCTTCATGAATCTTTCAGTGAGTGAAAACATGAAAAGACTATTTGTTTATAGTATTGCATGATTCTTTTAACAAAGCGTATGTTCCCAGGAAGAGATGCTTGAAGTGCAGCTAGCATTCTGACCATGTGCATACAGATTTGTTTCCAGCTGCTTCTTCTCCATTTGCATTTCTATCACATTGAAAATGCTCTCAGGCACATGGTGTGATTTTTGGGTTGATCTTGTGCAGGGCCAGGAGCTGTACTTTGATCATTTTGGGTCCCTTCCAACTCAGGATAATATATGATTCTATGATTTTCTGTATTGAGTAAGAAGCTGTAAGGCTCTTGCAGAATTAGGACTTAATCAGAGTTCTTGTTTAGGTACAAGTAGTAGTATTCAAGAAATATAGGTGCAAAAGAGATACAGTGGAAAGAAAATTCTCAACCAAGTGCATTAGTTCTATTACCTTCTTTCCTTCAATGTCCATACAGATAGTGATGTATAAACATTATGGTAATAAGTATTTTAAAATGTTGTTAATAGACACCAACAAGTGTTTTTTTAATTACAAATTAACAATTTCTCTTTTTCATTTCCCAAATTATTGTGAATATTTAGGAGTCCTATTTTTCCTGTTCTTTACAGAACAAGTGCTATTATAAGTTCTAATGGAAATTCTTCCCCAGAAAAGGAGGTGTTTCCAGTCCCTATACTGAATTTCAGTTTGATTTAGCAGGGTGGTGCAATTCCCCAAACATCTAAGATCTTTGAATCTTTTAGAGGTATATATACATGTGATAGGTATACACCATTTGGTTTCTATCTATTGACTCTGGGGAAATGTGCTGCAGGTTTATTACCTTCACCTAGTTGCTTTTCTGTCATAAAGTGTTCTGTGGTTAAAACCAAAACAGAATTATTTTAGCAAATCAAAAAATTGTGGTCTTATGAGGTGGCAAACTGGGTGAAGAAGATAAAAAATAAGTAGCAAAATTATTAATATTTACAAGAAGAATTCATCTTGGTTGTCTTGTTATGTCTCATCCATTGTTATGAATATCTAGCTTAGATAAATTTTTAAACTTGGGGATGTCCATTGCCCTTCAATACTGAGCCCTGAGGTTTTGCTGGGCAATTATTGAGAAGATCCCTTTTAGACTGAGCCTGTCTGCCTGGGGTTCTCTCTCATGGATTCTGGGTTATGTCTGCCCACCTCTTCAAAGAGGGATTTATGATTCCCTTCGTTTCAAGCTTTTCATCTGTTACATTCAGTTCCTAGGAGCGCAGTTCTTGTGGTTCTATTTTTCTTGTTATGTTTGTTTCCTAGCTTCAGCAACAGTGGTACATTGACAGGGGTGGTAGCTGAGTCATTCTCCATCAACAGAAACAGAGTATTCAACACTTATCTCAGTAATTTTATTATGTTAGAATGATTTTAATACATGAATAATACCATATGTACATGGTTAAAACACCATATATAATAAAATGGATAAAATCCACAACCATTCCAAGTCATTAATTTTCAGCATGGCCTTAGCTCAAAGTGCACTAGACCAAAATTTATTCCAAGGAGCTGATTGTTGCAGATGGTTGTAGTGGGCAGCAATAATGTATCTAGGATTTTTAAAGTGTCTTTTCATGATGACAAACATTAACAAGCAGATTAATTTGTGGCTTAATTGTAAAAGGTTACCCAAATAGCATGGCCTTCAGAGCTGTCTTTCCAAGTACAGCCTGCTACAGAACAATTATTTTGGCCAGCACACAGGAAGAACTGGAAGCATCATCTCATTTGTTATGCTGGGATCAGCCTGTGGTGATCCTACAACCCTTGTTTAATTAATCCAATTTTGGATTTAGACTTCTATCTCTGTTTGGAACAGCAAATACAGCTGTGCTGTGAATTTTACTGGAAGCAGACATAAATTTGCTATGCTCTCAGAAGGTTTTCATGCTGAATATTTATTCTTTTGACTCATTTCATAGTTAATATGTGCAGGCACTTGCGACAGGTTGCTACTTGCTGACTGATTGGCACAATTAATTTCTGTGTTCCAGTTGAGCTACAATCCTGAAACACAGTTTGCTCATTCATTATGGGCTATTGCACAGAAATAGGAAAAAAAAATCTCTCAATTGAAAACTGACCTTTCCATCAGAGACTGTCAATCCTCTGGCTGAGATATTTAAATATTCAGGGGCCCTTCTACATGTTAATTGGGTAGCAATTTTGAGAAACATATCCATTTCTTCAGGAGGAACAAAGAACAGAACACAATTCAGATTAGTGTGTTTGGAGATCCAGGTTTTTTATTACAGAGAATTCCAGACTGTTCTGCTTTTTTTTAGCTGTCATCACAGAAATGTGTTGGCATGACTTGCACAACTGAAGTGCTGCAATGGGTGGCTGTAAATTCTTCAGAAATGACAGAAAAGGAAGGAGAGGCATGGGAGTAGACCTGTATGTTAGAGCGTGTTTTGAATGTCCAGACCTTAATGATGGTGATGGTAGGGCTGAGTAGTTGTGGTTAAGGATCGGGAGAAGGCCAACCAGCAGATATCCTGTTCTGGATGAAGAGACAGATTAAATATTTTATAAGTAACTGGGAGAAGTCTCACAATCGCTAGCCCTTGTTCTCATGAGGTACTTCAACCTGCAAGCTGTCTGTTGGATATACAACACAGCAGAGAGAAATCAGTCTAAGAAGGTTCTTGGAGTGTAAGGAATATACCTTCCTGACACAGCTGATGAGGGAGCCAACTAGGGAAGCTTCCTCACAGGACCTGCTGTTTGTGAACAGAGAAAGGCTGGTGCGAGATGTGGTGGCTGGAGGAAGCCTTGGGCAGAGTGACCACAAAATCATAATTTTTAATTCTTGAAGTAGGGAGAGGGGTCAGTAGAACTACTGTCTCGAGTTTTCAGAAGATAGAGTTTGTCCTGTTTAGGGGACTGGTTGAGGGAGTCAATTGGGGAGTCATTCCTGAAGGGCAAAGGAGTCCAGGAAGGCTGGACATTTTATGAAAGAAATATTAGAGGTGCAGAAAAAGAGTATCCCCATGTGTTGAATGATGAGCCAGCAGGGAAGAAGACCAGTCTGGCTGAACATAAATCTTTGGTTGGAATTCAGGGAGGGGAAAAAAAGAGAGTGTATCTCCCTCGGAAGAAGGCGCTGGCAACTCAGGAGTACTGAGGGTTATGCAGGGACAAAATTAGAAGGGCCAAAGTGTAGCTAGAACTTAATTTGGTTACTGCTGCTTAACTTTTGTTAAGAAAATTGTCTTGTACAAATATTTCAGAAACAAAAGGAAGCCAAGGAGAATCTTCATCCTTCATTGCACGTACAAGGAAACATAGTGACAAAAGCTCAGGAAAAGGCTGAGGTACTTAACGACTTCTTTGCCTCAGTCTTCAAAGTAAGATGAGTTTTTCTCAGGGTACCAAGGACATGAGCTTTAAGATGGGTATGGGAAGCAGAATGAAAGCACCCATAATCCAAAGAGAAATGCTTAGGGAACTGCCGCACCAATTGGAGGCACATGTGTCTATGGGGCTGAATAGGATCCAATCAAGTTCTTTGAGGGAGCTGGTGAAAGTGCTTGTTGAGTCATTTTCCATCACTTACCAGCAGTCTAGGTTAACTGGGAAGGTCAAAGTTGACTGGAGGTTAGCCCGTCTACAAGAGAGGTTGGAAGGATAATCCAGAGAACTACAGGCATGTCAGCTGACCTCAGGGCAAAGGAAAGTCACAGAGCAGATAGTTTTCTGTGCCATTATGTGGTACATGCAGGACAGCCGGGGGATCAGTCCCAATAAGCATGGGTTTACGAAAGGTAGGTCCTGCTTGACTAACCCGATCTCCTCCTATGACAAGGTTATCTCCTTAGTGGATGAGAGAAGGACTGTGGATGCTGGGATATAATCTATCAGGACTTTAGTAAAGCTTTTGACACTGTTATGGCTTGGACAGGTGTATACTCTTCCTTAGGCAAAAATCTGTCTGGATGGCTGGCTGAGGGAGGGATGGTGAATGGAGTTACATCCAGTTGGCAGCTGGTCACTGGTGGTGTTCCCCAGGGCTCCGTATTGGGGCCAGTTCTATTCAATGCCTTTATTGATGACCTGGATGATGGGATCAAATGCATCTTTAGTTCATAAATGTTGGGTGGGAGTGTTGTTCTGTTGAATGGCAGGAAGGCTCTACAGAGGGATCTAGACAGGCTGGATCAATGGGCAGAGGACAATTGTCTGAAGTTTAATATGGCCAGGTGATGATCCTGCCCTTGGGTCACAACGACTCCGTGCAGTGCTACAGGCAGAGTGGATGAGAAGACGCCCAGTGGAGGAGGACTTGGGTGTGCTGGTTGACAACTGTCTGAACAAGAGCCAGCAGGTGCCCAGGTGGCCAAGAAGGCCAATGGCATCCTGGCCTGTATCAGCCGCAGTGTGGCAGCAGGACCAGGGCAGTGACTGTCCCCCTGTACTCACCACTGGTGAGGCTGCACCTCGAATCCTGTCACTACAAGGCCCCTCACTACAAGGACATTGAGGTGCTGAAGCATGTCCAGAGAAGGGCAACAGAGCTGGTAAAGGGTCTGGGGTAAAAGTTTTATAAGGAGCAGCTGGGGGAGCTGCAGGTGTTTAGCCTGGAGAAAAGGAGGCTCGGGGGCAACCTTATTGTGCTCTACGACTGCCTGAAAGGAGGTTGCAACTAGGTGGGGGTTGGTCTCTTTCCCCAGGTATCAAGTGCCCTGTGAAGAGAAAATGGCCTCAAGTTGTATTATTGAAGGTTTAGGTTGGATATCAGGAAAAAAATGTTCACTAATAAGGTGGTCAGGCTTTAGAAAAGGCTGCTCATGGAAGTGCTGGAGTCACTGTCCTTGGAAGTGTTCAAAATCATGTAGATGTGGCACCTGGGGATATGGTTTAGTGGTGAACATGGTGGCACTAGGTTAACAATTGGTCTAGATAACCTTAGACGCCTTTTCCAAGCATAATAATTCTATTATTCTATGAATATGAAATACATTTCTTAGGTGCTATGTCATGGCTCTAAGCAGGGCTTATTCAAACACAATGGTTGTTTTAATGCAACTCTCTGATTTCCAGACATTGTGATTAATTTTTCATCCTAGAATCTAAACACAGTTTATCATGTTTCTCTCAGTACAAACTATGTTTACAGGTTTTACAAAGAAATGGTAATGCCAGATTTCAAGTATAGCGGTCATGTTTTGCTGGTGCTTCTTCCATAGACAAAACAAGCATGAAACTCTGGAAGACTACAGGGAAGATAAGTCATCACATGCTATTTGTTCACTGCTCTGAAATCGAGTATCTCTTGTGTTTTAGGAGAGGGTGAAGTAGATGGCAGTTGTGTCAAGCCCAACTATCAAGTAATAGTTTATAAGTTACTTGATCTGAATTCTGAAACCTTGATGTGAACTGTTTCTCTTTTGTGGTCTTTATTAATAAGGCCTATTGGACTTTGAACTCTTCAGTGTGCTTTTGGGCCACACAGTCCAGCACAAGAATAAAAATCCTGTTTAAAGGATTTACCCATCCTGCTTAAGGGTTTACCCATAGTTTTATTTACTCTACAAAAGTGTGCCTATTGTAGCTTATTATGTGACAGAAACAGCCTCAAAACTGTAACAGCTGCAGAAACAAAAAGTTCTAAATGCTGCTTTAGTCGCTGAAACTGATTTTATATTCCCTGTTTTGCATAACAGCATAGAATATATACTGAGGAGCTTTCCTTCTAGATCACTTAGAAGAGTTTATCTCCTTACTTTTTAGTTGATAAAAAAATCTTGGATGTTTTAATTTACATTTCTCCTAATTAATATAATTACAGAGAAAATGTAATACAGTGACACAGAACATGTAAAGGTAATGTAAACTGAAAATTATACCCATCACATGAAACCTAGTCAAGATCGAGCAAAGAATTAGGCAGTGTCATTGTTTAAACAAAAACATACTTGTAATGTAGCACAAATGAAGTCTCTGCACTGCAACACAACACACAGGAAGTATTAAACCAGAATTACAGTACTGTGTAAAGTACATAGTGTACTGCAGACCTATAGGAAAGAAATAAGCAGCCAAACAAGGTGTTAATGAGATGCAGCCATCTAGGTTTAAAACGTAACAAATTTTTACAGGGAATTTGTAACTGATGAAAGATACTATTGAATAACAAGAATAAAAATATGTCATATTAAGTATATAAATAATATTCCTTCATGCCTTGTTCAGTAGAACCTGTGTGAAATGCTGACTTAGACAAACCAATATGTATGAGATTATTTCACTCTGTAAACTAACAGAATCTCAATCATTAACAATGTCTGGGGTAACACTGCTGGTAACAATTACACTGAAGTAACTGTAGTCTACATCCCTATGAAAATTTATCCTCTTAGAGTTTTATATTTACAACATAATTGTATATTCCAAGAGCATAGCTGCCATCTTACTTTTATTTTATAGTTGTTAGTGTTTGCTAATTTTTTTTTTTGGGGGGGAGAGATAATTTTGGATTGGAAATTCTGGGATCTGAAACTGTTTGTTCCATAAAATATACATTGTTTTCTAGGCAGCATGATATCAAGCTTCATTCACTTGTGGTGTTCTCTGGCTTCCCTAGAGTTTTCAGATCTTTGCAAATGGGTCATTCCTCCTACGTCTACCTGGGCTGTGGGTCAGAGTTGTAGTTCTTACTACTGGTCGTTAGAGATGATAGAGGTCACCCTTTGCTTGTAAGACTATCACCAAAAAGAAGGAAGTCACTTTGACTGAGCATGTCTTGGTGCTAGTACTGTAAGGGCGCTTTTTCCATTGCTTGTTTCTCACAGTAGCTCACAAAAGAAGCTCAAGTTATACGTTAGATGCAAAATGATCAAGGAGAAGAAAGGCTAACGATGAGTTAGAAAAGGATGGAAAACTAAACTTGAGGGGTATTGAGAAGTACATGGAGTATTGATCTCCATCTCTTGACAGTTTTCTCCTGAGAAAACTGGAAACAAGAAAACATGCAGTGCTAGAAACTATTGTTAAAGTTAGTGGAAGAGGAAAGTGTATAATCTGGAGACTCAACATCTTTCATCCGTTGTAGAAATCATGTGGAGTGAATCTATAAAAGGTACCAGCAGCACTGAGGTGCTGTTTTCCCTGAAAGATCTTCCACTCTGGAAAGATCCACTGCACATGTTTTAAAACCAGCAATTGCGGTTTTTTCCAGTGTCTGGGAGCAGAAAATAGAAGAGCTGATAATTATAAGGTAATCCACAGGTCCAAAGAGAAGTGCTGAAGGCTAACTGATCATATCCCAATGATGTCACATAACTACCAGAATTAATTTGAATATTTAAAATCATACATGATCATAATAGTTATCAAAATTGATGAGTGTGTTGTCTAAAGGAACAGGTGGGAGTAATTCCTTTTTAAATCTCTGGCATGAATGTGTTGGAATTTACTTTTAGTTGTCTTGCATTTTGTGCTGCTGATAGAAAGTAGATAGTGGATTAAGAAATCCCTTTTCATGTTGCCAGAGGTTATGCATGGCATGACCATCTTCTCATTAAAAACACTCATTTAGAGTTACAACTGACATTAAAATGATATTCTGTACTATCTCAGAGCTCCTAAAATTTAGTATTGGATGTTATATCAGTATTAATGTACTAAATTTCCTTTCACCTTAAAGGACCAATCTTTGCCAAGGTCATCTCACATCCTAACAGGAGTCAAATTGAGTAATTTTTTAGTAGCTTCTTATGGAGTAGTGATGGTATGTCCCTGTTCCTTGCAAGCATGTTTCATCCTATTAGGCAGATTCAGTATCAACACCAAAAATTGTTCGACCTAGGAGCAACAGCAGAGCAGACAAATATTTGCTCCATCCTTTTAGGTAAATGTAGCTACAAGTACTGTTATACTGACTTCAGAAATAAATCTCCATGGTGCAACAGAATCATTTAAGGAATTATATAAATTATTATTCATATCCTTCACTCCCTACAACTGCATCCCTTTTCCTTGTGACTGGAGGGGGTACAGTACATTGTATAAAAACACTGATTGGCTATGGTCTTCAATTGCTAAACTTTTCTGTTGGTTTCCTTGCAGTCCCACTCTGAGTTTTCTCTCATTTCCAAGAAAGATGGTTAGATTTTTTTCTGTCTAGTGCTCATTAGTGCAGATAATATTTGGACTTGCTAAAAATATGTCATCTCATTTCCTTGGTTCTTTTATCTCTGGATTTTCATTTATCGTGTTCCCATTTTTTTTTAAAATTACATGTATTAATTTTCTGCCTACTCCTTTGACTTTTTAAAATATATCTCAGCTTTTCTCTGTCTGTTTTTTCCCTATATTCTTTCTCCATTTCTATTTAGGAATATGGTTTTCATGCATAACATAACTTACTGTAAAGACTGAAAAATTCTCAAAATACTTAGGACATCATTTTGAAATATGTTTAGAAACAGCAGTGTAATTTTTTGGATTCTGCACATATACTGACTAAGCATGTAAATTATCTGATACAAATTAATGCGAAGAGCCACATTTCCAAATGTTAGTAGGAGATTTTTTAAATTTGAACCAACCAGAAACATGAATGCAATGGAAAAATTTGCAACTAGTTTGATAGCAGCTGCCCCCAAAACAGAAATAGTTTTAAAAAAATTCTTGACAAGCTTTCTGTATAGAAAAAGAAGAAATGTGAAATCTGTCAGCCTCTGGTGATCTAAGCAGTGTGTCTTTGTAGCCACTAACACAAAGTTGTCACCAGTGGGAGGTTGCTTGAAAACATTTAGTGTAGCCTAAAAAAAGGCATCTCATTCCTTGCCTTTTGATTTGTTGCTTTTGATGTGACTTTGAATTTTGTCTGATCCCACTTATGGCTGGAATCTAATGGAAGGCTTCTCTCAGGAATAACAGCCACTTTGAAATTCTGTGGTATTAGAACTACAGTGCTGACGTTAAGAGAAACCAACCAAACAACCAAAAGAACCTCAAAACTCCCACCAAAATCGTTTTATATATTTATTGGAATTCTTTCGCACTGATGTTAAGAATAGATACATTCAGTTCAGAACTTCTATAACAATAAAACTGTGATGATGCATAGTAAGGGTAGAGGTGTTCTCATATGGTATATTATATGAAGTTGAGCATTTTTATTGGACATCTACAATTCCTTGGCACTACAATGCCACTACAAATGGCACTTTGGATTACATAAATTTTTATTTAAATTGAAGATTTAACGTTACCTTTTTTCATTTTGTGGCTCTTTTTTATTCATCATAGACAAGCGATTAGTCACCTGTTCTTTATTTGCTGTGACATATTAGGCTACAGCAAAGAGTTTTTTGGACAGTCTTCATTTTCATTTTTTCGGACTAATGATGATTAAAAAAAAATTTTGTGTTTACTTTTGCTTTCAAAGACTGCGCTGTGTGGTCCCATGCTAGTGTCAGGTTATAGCTCAAATACACAAAATTGACATTGCAGAGGCCAAAATAATCCCTTTTGCAAACAGTACTATGTGCTTGGTAGGGATATTTTTAATTAAAATATTGCCAGGTAGTCTTTTTACAGTAAGGTTTTAGATACTTCCTAGCCGATATGATCTTTTGTATACTGAAAAATATGGTAGGTTTTTGGTGGCTTAGAGGCTTATTTTTTGTTGTGGGAGCAGGGGGAGACAGGCATGTTGTTTTCCCCTTTCTCTGGTTTATATGATAATCTCTGATGGTAACTAGGAAATAAAGGAATCAAAGTCAGATAAAATATGCATTTACTATAGCAAAACAGTGAGAAGTAGTAACAAAGATATCAACAAATTGACCTAAGGCTGGATAGCTTCCTCTTGGTATTTATTATACTTTGTGTTCCCTGTAGTTGCTTTTTCATCTTTTCAGCTAAAAAAAAAAAAAAAAAAAAAAGGAAAAGAAAAAAATAAAGAGAAAAAATAGGATTTATAGAAGGACATAATCTGGTAATATTTTATAAAATGAAATGAGTAGTGTTGTGCTGTATCTGATATTGCTAAATGCTGTAGATTCCACTTCAAGGGTAAATTTCTGTCCTCCGCAAACAACGCTCTAGTAAATGAACCTGTGGAGACATTTCCTTGTAGGGTTTAATTAGGTTTGCTTGCATAAAATATAAATTTAATTTAAATACTCTAATCGAATAACAGAGGACTGAAATGGGGCTAACAGGGACCTGTTCCTTTTTTTTATAAAGAGAAGAATGTAATCCTTTGTGTGACTAAGACACAGAGTTTGCAGCTGAGATGAAACTCTGAACTGCAATCACAGCTACATTGTCCAACTTAACTATATTCTTACTTGATTTATAGATCTGCAGTTCTGCAAAAGGTTATTCAAAATAAAAACAACAACCACCATCTATGGCTAATTCCAAATATATTTCCTAATATCTCTTCATTTAAAAAAAATATTTGAAAGGCTATTAGAAGGAGGACATAAAAATCCAGTATTTGGAAGCTGTTCCTTCTCTGGATTTCTTAAAAAACCATTTTTATCTTACTCTTTCAAAATCGTTCTTCAGGATAGTAAAAGGAGTGTTCTGCCCAGCTTCCATAAAAACTGGCTGTCTTCAGTGCATTTTTCCGTATGGCACAAGACATTTACTTCTGAGAATTGACAGTGTTTCTTTTTAACTTGATATTAATTGCATTTTGAAGAGAATAAACTCTACATTGAAAATTGAGTTGTGTATAATCCCAGGAGATGCATTTATCATTAAATTAATAGGGATCAGTATCAGAATTTCATTGAGAAAGGAACTTGGGAAATTCTGCAAATTGGCTGATCAATAGCCTAGGCAGCTTTCTATCAATGTGTATCAAAGCTTTTTCTGATTTTCATTTTTTTAGTAACTTAAAAATATAATGGCTGAAAAAAAGAAAAAAGAGTCAAGTGTGAAATTACATTGACATAGTTATACTAAAAAGAATGCATTTAATAAAAAACATAAGTAATAAAAGGAATGAAGAAAAGAAGAACAACATGGGTCAAATATTGGAGAATGGAAACTTGTCAGAAGATTTTTGAAGATCCAGGTTAGTTATATTAATTAATCTATGCTTATTAACACCTTCAATGTAATCTGATAGGCAGTAGTCCTCCCAAAAATCAATAAAAGTCATGTGGAGCATTAGCAAATATTTCATATTTATCTATCATCTATTAATTCTAAGATAATCTTACTTATTTTCCTGATGGCTATCCAATTTTCTGTTCCGTATTCCCTAAGTCTTTGCATGAGTCCTTTCTCAAGGGTTTTATCTCTTCAATTCTGTTTTTTGTTCCTCTTGATACAGAGTCTTATTAGAGCAATAGTTTATATGCTACAGTTAGTAACTCAGCATCTTCATACTAGACTTCCTTCACTCTTGAACAAATTGCCTGGTCCTGACAACTGCTACTGTTCAATTTATTAATTTGTAGTAAAACCTCTTCTATTGATGCTTTTCTTAAAAAAAAGAATTTCTCCATCTCATGCCTTGTGAAGAAGGGAACCTTCCTGACCTTCTCCACAGTGAACACTGATGAAAGGATTCCCTTGTCTTTTCTGCAGTGGTCTTCTCTTTCTTTACTGCACCTTTTATACTTTGATAGTCTGCTGGCCCCACTGACTCTACAGGCATCCTACTTCTTCTGTGCTTGAAAACATTTTATTTTGTGCCTTCTTCAAGCTTTATCTTGATGAAACCTTTATCACCTGGTTTGCTTTACTGCAGTTTTACATTTAGCTCACTAGGCCTGTTTTATTTTTCCTCATGAGTGACAATTTGTATCCTTTTTGACCATTTCTTTACTGTGCTGGATTTTAAAATTAATTTGGTTATTCTTTTATTGTTGGCAAATCTTTTTTCAAAGGTTCCATTGTCTTGTCATCACTGCTTCACAGTCACCCCAACAGATATCTGAAAGTTTCATACTGTGTCACTCTCAAAATCTATGAAACGGAAATTTGGAGAAACCTAATCAGGAATCTGTGAGAGATGTGCATGAATCAGCAATCCCACATCTTAATATGGGTCATTAAGAAGTAAAAAATTGGAACTTTTATATTTTTGTCAAATTTTAAAAATAGATGGGCACTGAACAGAGCTATTTCTGCATTGTACTTCCAGGTAGTTTTTAACATGTATGACTTTTTCCTTTTATTATAATTTATCTGTAATACCTCAGTTCTTCTTGGTACAATTTTCATCTTTATAAAGAGCCGTACCCTTAAGTTCTTGTCCAGATATGGCTCCTTGTACCTATTATTTTATATTATGAAGTCTGACATGACTTCTTTCATCTAGTATATGTCTGGAGTACTTAATTTCAGTGGCATTCTAAAATCCAAGTCTTCTTAGTATATAGACTGTTAAGCACATTACTAGAGATTTAGATAGGAATAGAAATTATGAGCAGTATAAATTTCCAGTGTATTTTAAGGGGCATTCTTCTTTAAACACATTTTTTAGTACTATTTTCTGTCTCACATTTACATTGTTTTATTCTATATTTGTTTGCAGAGGGTATTATGTAACATTTCTACAGTTATCTTTCTTTCTAATGCAAATGATCATCATAAAAACGAAAGAATTTAACAGTGTAAAAATGAAAAGCATCATAGTAACTGTAGGTGACAGTGTTTTAGCATAAGTATATCTTGTTGACACCTAAATGTGCACAATTTTCTCGTATAATTTTCATTATGCAGCTAAGTTAAATTGATTCTAAATTGATGTTACGAAAAATGGAATTACCTCTTCCTTTTTACCCCATTTTTATGGCACAATGTAAGAGTTTTATCTGAGAGGAAAGTACCATTGCTATTATAATTTATTTGTTTAGATTCACGACGAAGCTGAGGAAAGAGCCTCTCCCATGCTCTAGGCATCATTGCAAAATTACTTTTCAGGAGATTAAAAATATATATGTATGAGAAGTTTTACCACGTCTACAGCCCAAACAATCAAAGCTGTTAAAGACGATGCTGTTTGTCAGTGGTTGCTTATGATGATGCATTCGTTTGCAGGATCAGTGTCGTAAATTATATGTTTTAGAGCACTCCTTCCTCAGATGCCTCTGTATTTTTACTGTATTTCTTAATCGGAATGGAATTTCAAAGTAGCCTCAATACTGTTGGGTTTGGATTTTTTAAAATTACATTGTTTTCAGTCAATGAACTACTAAGAATGAGTTGCATCAAATGGGCTCTCAACAAATGTAATTGGAATCTCAGGAACTAAAACCTTAGGGACCACAGAAAGGTCAAAGAAATTACATTCAGTAAAAGACAGAATAACTAGGAATTGTGAAATGAAGTTCCCACACAAATACAGTATAGAGTACGCCATGGATAGATTTTAGTTGGTATGTGTAGAAATACCTGTGAATTTTGCCTGTGGTTATACCACATATGAATTATTGACTCTTCCTGAACTTGTGAAATAAAACATCTGTAGTTTAAAATTTTCTGTATAAGACCAGAGGCTGTCATATATATCTGCTTCTAGTCATATACAAATATAAATGGGCAAATAAAGTAATTTATATTAAAAAATCCTCTATGAGGCTGAAAGAGAAACACTTGACTGCTCAAGAACCTTGTCTCTTGAGCTAAAGGTAGAGCTCTGCACAAGCACAATCCGCAGGAAATCTTTCTTACTTGATCTGCAGCTCATTTCTTATCCACTCCCAGACTGCTATTATTCTTCAACCAATGTTCTTGGGCTAAGATCAGAATTGATTTCCATTTTTTGTACTTTCATCAAATGTGTATGGAGTGCTCCACGTAAAAAAATCTACCCTGAATTTCATCTTTCAATGGAACTCTTTTTATAGGCTAGATATAACATGGCTCACTTCTCCCATATCACAAGCTTTAAATAAAATCAAATAGTTTGGGGATATTGCTATGCAGAAAGGATTTTTTTTCCTTCATGCCAGCCTTAAGACAAGAAACTAACCTTGTTCTATTTCCTATGGAAATTGCTTCCCTTACAGTTTATTTTCCTAGCCAGAAGAATTGTTGAGGTTTTTTTATTTTTGGGGGGTGGAAATAATTAAATGATTTAAAGAAAATGTAGCTATCATAAACCAACAAAAAAAACCCCAGCTTTCTTTTACTTGACCTTCATGCGATAAAGAAAAAACAATTTTCACAACTAATATTCAATAAGAATTTCCCCCCGACCCAAAGAAAAAAAGAAAAAACTTAGATCTGTCTGAACCAAACATGATACATGACAGACAAATGCCTGGCAATTTGGAATAATACAATCCAGTCTGGGCAACCTTTCTTTCAAGGTGTATACACTTGTATTCATTGACTGGTTTTGACAACCAAAAAGAGAAGGAGGGAAATAGCAGTGAAGAGCACAATACCGTCAGGTCTGACCTTTAGGAGGTACAGTCAATAACAGTTTTAAAACCGTATTAAACGCAGCTCTCACAATGTGCAGCTACTAGCTGAACAAGTCTGCTGGATGACAGAACACATGACAGAAAAATCATCAGCGTTAAAATTTTTCATTTGTTTAACACTTTTTACAGTCACTTTTCTCCAAATTTATGCTCACAGGAAATGCAGCTAGTTCTGGGATGCAAGGAAGAATGTAAAGATGTAAAGCTCTCAGGTAAAGACAAATTATCCTGGAGAGGTTAAAAATGAAGTCTATGTAGTCTGTTGGAATTTAGTTGTCATTACCTTCATATTGGAATGATGCTTCATAAGAAAGTATGATGAACTGCTGCAGAATTGCACCTGAGTTTGGCATCATAGTATTTCATAAGCATTGATTGTCCTTAGATAACAGTGTATTTTGACACCCAAGAGAAACTTTAGGTATATAAATGAAGGGGAAAAAATTATACAGTGAGAAAAAGTAAGTAGTAAATACATAAAATCTATACATTTAGTGAGCAGGGCTGTTTTATATTTGTGGCTTTATATCTGCCCCTTTTTTTGATGTATTACTGCTTTGCACAGAATAATTAAGGAGTACAGAACTTCACTTTGCAATTCCAGCCTGAAGCCCACAGCTTGCAGCTGATTTATACATGAAGAGAGAATCCGAGTTTGCTGTTTGAAGTAGCCATTTTACAGAACAGTAGCGGCTGTGGGTGACAAGTAAACAGAAACAGAGAATATTTCTTTGGGGAAGCATTGGAGCCATACAGTCTCTTAACAGAAAGAAAAAAAAAAATGTACACAGAGGTTTTATGGTTCTTTAGGGGCATCTGTTTCTTTCCAAATCATAACCTGACTAATTTCAAGATTTCTAGGAATTTTATTGTCCTCTTAAGGCAAGAAAAAATAAGCCATCACTTATACTTCAAGTGAAAAACTCATTTTGTGGGTGGAAACCCTTAATATGTGTTAATTTTAGTGGTATCTGATATAATTACTCATACATGATTAAGCAAGGAGGAAACAATATGATCCTAGCTATTCTGTGGCACACTAAATAGGACTTTTGTGTATCCCTGAGCAGCAATATTGGTTTTTAGAAATGAAAAAAGCTATCCCATCAGATGATGTTGGCAATGACAGTGACAGAGAACCCATTACAATCCCTGCTAAATTGTTTCTATGATTAGTTTCTTATCATAAAAAATGTGCACTGTGTTGCTAGTTTGAATTTCGCTTTGTTTTCCAGCTCTTAATCCTTGTTGTGCCTTTTTTGCTGGACTGAAGAACTCATTATAGAAGTTTTGTCTTGCTGTAGAGAGTCACAAACTGAGATCGATTCACTACCTAACCTCGCACTTGCTAATCATAAGCAGCTTGGCCCTCTTTGGTCTTTCATGCTATTATTCAACTCTGTCTAGGCTGTCATTCATTCCACTGAGACAAGTGAGTCTAGCTAGGGAAACCAGAAGAAACTGAAAATTGCTCAAAAAATAAGTCTCATCTACTCTCCCTCACCTCTTCTTTCTCTGAAAAATAGCAATCTACACAACAAATCTGTTTTCAGTTAGAATAGCATCCATTTTCCCCAAATTATTTTAATAATTATTTGATCTGGTATTATAACAGAGGATAAAATATATAGTAATTTCAAAATAATTTCTCTCTGTTCTTACAAAACCTTATATTAACGCCTGTTAATATTAACAGGGGTTAGTGGTCTTTTTTTTTTTATTGGGATGGAAAAAAGGAATGATACTGTCCTCTTGATTTTTAGGAAAGTGTTCTTGAATGCAGATACCAAATGATAAGAGACATTAAATAATTCTGATAAAATTGCTTGAGATAAGACAAATTATATCTTCTCTATTTCCTCCATTAGCCATCTGAATAAGCAAGGAGCTGCACACTTAGAATCATAAAAAATGTTGAGTTGTAAGTGACCCATCAGGATCATCAGATCCAGCTCCTGGCACAGAGCAGAATCACACCATGGAACATTGCCCAAATGTTTCTTGAACTCAGGCTTGGTGCTGCGACCACTTCCCTGGGGAGCTATTCCAGTGCCCAACCACCCCGGGGTGAAGACCCTTTTCCTGATATCCAACCTAAACCTTCTCTGACACAACTTCATGATTTTTCTTCGAGTCTTGTAACTGGCCACGAACAAGAAGAGATCAGTGCCAGCTCCTCTTCCCCTCACGAGGAAGTTGTAGACTGAGATGAGGTTTCCCCTCAGTCTCCTCCAGACTGTACAGACCAAGTTACCTCAGTGGCTCCTCATAAGGCTTCCCCTCCAGAGCCTTCCTTCGCAGCCGTCTTTTGGCTGCTCTTTAATAGCTTTAGAGTGTCTTTTTTACATTGTGGTGCCCAAAACTGCTCACAGTGCTCAAGGTGACACCACACCAGTGCAGGACAGTCACCAGTGGTTCTGTGCTCAAGGATATTTTTAGATGGCTTCTGGTCCTAAGTGACTGGGTGATTTGTGTCACTTTCTGCTGGGAGTTCCTGGGTATCTAACACATTTCCAAATTTTCACTGAGTGCATGTGGCCTCAACATTATGTTTGCAAATCTTCTATTGGGGTCCCGCTGTTACAAGCTATTGCATTGCAGCTGCAGTGCCTGAAAATTTCAAATGAAAAGTACACTTTGCAGTCTAAAGCTGAAATGTCACCATTTTGAATTGCTGTGATTACAAGATCCATTTCCTTTAAATAGTACTCTGTAAGTGCACTGGATGCATTTCACAAGCTTTCAATTTCTTTTTATTTTCCACAGGGGTAATGAGTTTATTAATGGATGGAGAAATGTTTGACTGTAAAATACAATTTTTTGTCTCATAAAACTCTTCCAGCATATCTTGTGGAAAGAAAACAGAAGAATGTTTCTTCCACATCTTACTACAAACTTCCCTTACACTGTCATTTTAGCAACATGCTATGATAAACCCTATTGAGTGTTTGATGACTCATATTGATGAAGACACTCCAAAAACACGAGCCAACCAGCAACTTCACTTAATTTAATTTACTTCTCTATGAAGAGAAGCAGCTGAACAACTCTGTTTTAAACCATCTTTACTGTGTATTTTTCAGTGCTAAATGGTGAGTAGTAAATTATTCAACTTATGTCTTTCTTTCAAAGTGATAAGTGAAAATAAAGTAAGCCTCTTAATGAAAACTTTTCAAGATTTTATTAGTGAGAAAAAAGTTAAAACCTAGTTTTTATTAGACTTTTTTTGACAAGTAAAAAGTCAGGGAGATGCGCTTAATTTTTTTGTCATCTATTTTTACCCATACTATGGACAGCAAAAGGCTACTAGCGACTCCAAATAAGAAAACCATGTGTGGCTGTAAAACAGTAAAATATAACGATGAAGCAAATTTACTCCTGGAGTTTTTCTACAAACGTGCTGTCAAAGTGTAATAGTTGTCGAGAGAATCAAAGTAGTATTTCCTTTGTATAAAGAGAAAAAACATATAAAAATATTCATTAAAAAAATTGGTGCATTCTAGGAATGAGTTTTATTGCTGGAATTTCAACAGTTTTCCTACTGACAATTCTGCTCATTATTTTGCAGCATGGTGTAACTGCCACTGACGATCTTAAATACAAAATATTTTTTGCATTGGAACAGAATCTGGGTAATTTCAGGCTTCAAAATAGATTCAGGTGCCTCACAGAAGCTTCCTCTTTGAAAAGTGAAAGTGAATTACAAACAGAGGTTAAGTACACTAGATAGATTAGAGAGGACTTTTTACTATTACTAGGTTTTTGCCTCCTTTTGGGCTCAGTGCTTGTTGTGAATTACACTTCACTACAAAAATTGGAAACAACAATGGAGCTAATAGTAGATGTTAAATGGGAAAAAGTATCATGCAAAGAGAACCACCAATCTGCTTCAATCTCCTTCAGAAAGTAGCATGAGGAAGTTTCAGCATAAATGAAATCCAGCTAGTAAGCTGCACTCAATGCCTTTCAGTCTCTGTATTCTGTACAGACCTATGTTGAAAAACCTGTAGAAACATCCAGGTTTCTGCTTATTTTAAGTACTATTGTAGTGCTTGGGTTTTTTGTTACTCCAATAGAAAATTATTATTGGGCTGTACATATCCAAGGTGTGCATTTATTACTTCATAATAATGTTAACAAAAGCTAGAAGGACTGTTTGAAAGAGACTTCCATTATTCACTTAAAATTATTCTATGAGTGGTTTAAGGAATTTCAATAATCTCACATCTCAGATATCAGTAGTTTTACTAATGTAACATGGAAGCTGAGTGGAAAGATTAAGATATATAATACACAGATTTTTCTCAGCAGCATATTATAGACTGTTGGATGTGGACAGAAAGATACAACTTTTCTATTTTACTATTGTTATTATTTAGACTGTTAGCATGGTTGTATTTAAAACAACCCTGTCAGGAAATTTTCGAGTTTAGGAAAAATCCCTCTTTTGGAATGTTAATATGAAAAATACGAAAAAATATGTGAAAATTAGAGATACAAACAGATTGTTCATGTCAGATGTGGGTTAAGCTATATGTGTTTTTCAGCAGGAGGTTTTGGTGGTGAGGGAATGGAGGAAAAGTTTGGCAAGGCTTGCTTGATATAAAATATATCAGTATAGGCTTATAAAAGACAGAATCCAGTTCAGGTAGAAGGAAAACAACAGACTGACTCCCAGCTGGAAACAAACTGTACTTTCCCCACAGTTTTGAGGGCAAAAAAGATGCGGAGTTGTGAGTTACGTTAAAGTTTTGGATTGAGGTTTGCAACAGCCTGGAGATTCAATAAAATTCTATTTAGAGGGTATTAAGCCTTCAATATGAATGACTGAAAACTAACTTATGTTTAAATTCTATATGGTAAGCAGAAAAATAAATTAAAAGAATGAAGCAGGTGGAGGTATACGTGCATAACTAAGCAGTGGGAATACCTGAGTTGTTGAGATGGGTAAGAGGGCATTGAAGAGGGTTGTCAGAATTTGCTGTTCGACCTTGGCAGCAGAGCATTCTGAGTGGCCCACCACATGGCTCTGGTGTGAGGCATACTTTCAGTAAAATTACATCACTTTTGTGAGTGACAGAATTTTGTATGGAAATCGGTGATTTTCAGCTTGCTGTTTGGTATCAGATGCCAAGGCTCCTAGTTAGAAATTTTAAAAAAAATCAGGCAAAGCAAATTTGTGTTTAGCTGACTGAAACTCAGCGAAGTAACATTTATAAGGCTACAAACATGAAAAAGGAAAAAAAAATAAAAACAAGCAAGAAAAGACAAAAGCTGAAAATAACCATGTGAGAAGTGAAGGAGAGGAATTGCAGCTAGCGGAAAAAAAGAAGAGGGGAAGATTCAGAAGGTAAAGACTGCAACTTTTGTTGAACCTTGCTTGAATTATTTCATGTTGCTGTTCTAGCGATTTCAGATTCTCAGTTACTCTCTCTTTCCAATACCTTTCCTAAACTTATGTGGTCAGGGTGAGGTGAATCTGTATAGGTCTTACTCTGACTACACGGTATAAAGCTTCCCCTATCCACTGCTTATCTAAAGGATGGTTTTAAGGGGTTGATCTCAAACCAGTTCTATATTTCTTTTCCTCAGGTGAAGTAACATCTTCCTGAACTGCTTTATGGGGCTATTTTTTTAGATTTATACTGTTTGGTTCTTCTGTGCAGTTTCTTTTCCAAGTTCTGTTTAACCAGTGAAAGATAGCAGTTAGTGCCCTATGGGAATTATTATACTACTAGATAGCTTTCCTTTTGTAATTTGGGGGAAGGGTGAGGTAGGATTGAAGAGGTCGGTAAGAAACAGATTTAAATTTTGTCTGCTTTTCCCCCTCTGTTAAGCATCCCCCATGAAGTTTAATTTTAGGTCCTAAACATTCGTCAGCCATTCCACTCCCACTCCCTGTCTAAAATATTGTTCCTTTCACCAAGGGGTGCACAAGAGCTACACAGTATCTATATATGGTTTGGGGCTCCCCAGCACAAAACAGATGTTGATAAGCTGAGGAAGGTGCTGTGGAAGGCCTCTGAGATGAATGGGAGTGCTGAACCACAAGACATGCAAAGAGAGGCTGGAGGAACTTGATTAATTCAGTCTGGAAAAGGGCAAACTGGGAGCAGGGCAAATCGGATCATGGTGTGCCACCACCTAAAGGAGGGTTGTAAAGCCAATAGAGCCAGCCTCTTCTCAGATGTCTACAACTAAAGGGCAGGATGGGGCAGTCCCAATCTGTAACAGCATGTAGGTGTGTAAGGAAAAAAAATCCTGACTAACCTTTTTTGGACATGCTGCCCAGGTATGCTCTGGAGGTTTTCAAAACACCTCTGGAAAATGTTCAAAAACATCTGGTCTACTCGTGAGATTGCCCCTAGTTGCCCCCTAGGAGCAGGCTGCTACACTGAGTGGTATCCTGACTCCCCTCCAAAACTATGTTTTATGTGATTCCAAGCAGCAAAAGCATTACTGTTCCTTGAGGTATGATAAGGATGGATGGCTGAAAAATACATGAAGTGTAATATTTGCTATCTTTGGTGGATGGAAGGGTGCTAGGTGGTTGAGTTTGCATGTATATGAGGACAGAGAGAATTGAAAGGAAAAGGAACTCTGATCCTGTTAAATTAAGATGTTTAGAATCAAAATCTGTGGGGTTTTTTGGTTTTTTGCTTTTTTTGTTTTGGGATTTTTGTTTGTTTCTTTCTCTAAGTTCTCTAAAAATGGACTGATAGGAAAGATGTTACAATAAGCTCTAGAGTTGTAAGTAGCAACAATAATCCATGGTTCCAATGAATTTCAATTTCTTTTGATTTTGTTCCACAGAAACAACAGTCGATGGCAAAGGACATGGTCTGTTGGAAAGTAACTAAGTTCAGTGTTTCTTCCAGAAAAAAAAAAATGTCTTTTGAGATTAATAAATAGATTGAAGCTGAACGTTCTTATGAGAAAAATGCGGGAGTACCTGGCAGTAAAACCTATCCCATTTTTTCTGCTTTGTAATGAATGATGATAACATGTGTACATGGGAAAGCTTGGAGAGAGAAGGGATGTTACACAGTCAAGAGGGAGATTACTGATGGTCTTCCATCAGAAAATTAATTTGTGGAGGAGGTTTGGGCTGTGTTGCTAGTGCAGAGTTAAAAGCACAGAAACTAAGCTTAGTCTGTCACCAGTTCTCACATAAATGACTTGCTCAAGGGAAAACAGCAGCTCTCCCCTCCTAAGTGTCAGAATGAGTGCATTCACAGTGTTTGACCTATTAGGATACAGATGTTCTCAACAGACCAAATCATATAAGTGAAAAGTTAATCAATGTGGCAGCTCTCAGCAGAGACCTGAGCAGGTCTCTCAAACATATGGTGAACCTCTCTCACTCTGTCTATCCAACTTGCTCCTAATATGGCTTAAATAATTTTAAAACTTTTTACAGTGCCTCATGACACCTGCTAGGTATAGAAGATGACCTAGTGAACTATAGAAGATGACTAGATGACTATGAACTCTGAAGAAGTGTTCAATTACTTTTCCTTAAGAATATGTATAAACTTTCTCTGCAACATATATTCATCTTATTACTGTGAGGCATAAAACATAAAATTTAATCAGGTAGTGTTAAAAATTAAAAGATTTGGCATCTGGAGACTAACATTTCATCTAAGTTTCCTAAGTCTGAGGAGATGTCATCAAATCCAGGAGATTTACTGAAGACATTTTCTCTCATAGTAGAAATACAAAATATTTGACAATTTTATGCATTTTTATGAGGCTGTTTATAGAAGGTGTTTTGACAGGTTTTATTTACCAGTGTCTGTGTGTTCTTTTCATGACACGTAGCTTGGATTTACTTATGGCAGCTTATGGGTGTTAGTGGCAGAAATCAGAGGAATTTCCAGGTTTCATGAAGTCAAGTTACAAACAGGATTATTACTCTCCTCTCTCCCCACATCAACCTCGGTTTCAGGAGCAAATGTTAAATGTCATATTATACCTGGCTAATAGTGATTGCAGGGCATTACAGATCATTGCTTCTCATGACCAATCTGCTCTGACGCTACTAGGCTTCTTTATTTTGTTGGATCAAGACAGTAATAGAGCTACTCTACCTAGTAAAAATAGGTAGAAGAATTGATTAATGTAGTATTAGTTGAATAATGCCTAATACTCTGGGCTATTGGTAAGCAAAAAGAAGTCTTTCAAAACGTGTTCCAAAGTGATGACATGCACTTATTTAAAACTCTCGGTGCCACCATGCAGCATGAAAGCTTCCAAAGTCTGTGACAACCTGCTTCCTTAAGCCAACATCTTTTCCTTAAGCCAATTCCTTATTTAAAAAGAAATGCAAGACTTGCCAGCTTCTGAAAGTAAAGCGTATTTCAAAATGTGTTACAAGAACAATAGCCACTATTTTTTTCCCCATCATTGTTTACACCAATTGATGTCCCCTCACTTTCTGTGTTCATATAAAATTATACTGCCTTTGTCTCCTGAACACAGTAATTTATTTTAATTGTAGAGCTTCCTTTGCCATCAACTGATTGCCTCAAGCAACCACAAAGAACTTGTGCAAATATGAGACAATCCCAGCAACTGAGACACCACACATAAGGAACTTTTTATTTATTATTCAATTTTTCAAAAATGATTATCTTACTTAGACTAAGCCAATAGTATTAATTCTGTTCAATGCCTTTTAGAAGGAGGTTTTGCCTTCTGTGTTCTGTAAACACTATTACTTTTTACATTTGAGAAGTTAATTTGAGCCTAAGTAAAAGATGAAAAAGTTGATTTGAGTGTATTGGAGCATGCATAAATGTATGTCAGATAATAGTTATTGAATTGTTCTGGAGATTTTCATTATGCTTTTTTGTAACTAACCTTCAGACACTCCCGTAATCTTCCTTGGTTGTGTATTCTGCAAATCTAGAGAAACTAAATATAGACTGAAATTTTTCCCTCTAACAAAAAGTTTTCCATGTACAAGAAGTTCAAGGGGCTAGATGACAATCAAACACTCAAAAAGATAGAAAATTTTTTGACAACATGACATTTAAGATTTGTTGGTTTAAGCTACAAAACACCACGGTGTTTAAAGAAAATAAATAATTTTTTTATTGTTTTTGAATTATTTTTTTTACCTAACTCAGGAGTTGTGCTCATCTTTGTAGTACAAAAATGTAAGCTGTAATGCTGAACAGAATATTATATGTCAACAGAGTAGCAAACAGCTCACAGGAGCCTGTCCCAATATTAGATTTAATATTAGTTTATTTTTTTTGTGTGCTTCAAGCTATGAATTTTTATCCCAGTGCAAACACAATTCATTTTGGACATATTTCTTCAGAAATCCTGTTTGTACTTTCTTCTGCTCTTGCAAAAACAAACAGAAATATAGTTTGGCAGCTAAGACATTAATGCTTTGTAGTGTGAGATCAGCAGCTCTCTTCTTCCAAGATATCTTTCTTTATCCTCTCTGTTCATCTTATATGGATGCAAGAATTAACGAAAGTTCATAACACCTTAAGACTTCTGGTCTATTTCTTAATGGTTCTGATTCGTGATAAGGAATAAATTATTAGAGGAAAGACTGACAACCTTTTCCATTAATTATTTTGGTTGAAAAAATATTGTATGCCCTCCTTTCTGTCTCCAGAATAGTGGCAGTCAGGAATTTATTTCCAGATCACAGAATATTCTGAGTTGGAAGGGACCTAAAAGGGATCATCAAGTCCAACTCTTAAGTGAATGGCCCACACGGGGCCATAACCAAAACAAAAAAAACCAAAGAAAGAAAAAAATCACAGCAGATTGCATTTATGAGTTTGGAGTAAACAGCATAGGGAGTTATTATAGGTTCTTTGCATGACAGTCAATTTAACAATTATTCGGTTGATATCACTCTTTGTAGATATTTCCACATACTGTGAGGACTGCTTTGCCATGTGTGTTCAGCATCATGTAACTGTAAGAAATTTTATACAGAGTGGTGTGCCCACAGAAGAGTAACTTTGATAGCGAAAGAGAAACTTGTTTCAGGGCTTGATTTCAACCAGTTCCTTGATTTTCTGTATTGCAGCACATGCAGTCCTCACCACCAGAGCACAGGAAGGTTCCTTCTGTCCCATACTAACATCGGTCTGTAAGTCCTTTTCGCTTTCCTTCTTTCTTTTTTCTTTTTTTTTTTTTCTTCTCCCCTGCAGGCTTCCTATTCGCTTACTACACTCTGTAACCTCTGAATCTTCTGTCACCAGACTCTTACCTCCTACCTAAAGCAAGACCAAGCCTCAAGGAAAATCTTTTAATCAAGTCACTCTTTTTAAAGAAACTTAAAGGACAAGCTGAGAGCACATATACTGTGTCTATCATATCATTTCCTCTAGGTAGATGAATCAAGGCTGGCAAGAGGGGCTACAGAAATAAAGAATTTAGAGAGATGGTGGTATGCATTTATGATTCTAATTTTTCAATGCCTTTAATAACTTTGTTTATGATAAATTATAGTGAAATCTGGATGAGGCAATATGGTCTTCAATTAAGAAATTTCTGTAAATAAATTAAAAACTGAAGGATGTGTGAATCAAAGGGAAATAATTCACAGATCATACTTTTTGATGTTAATTTGTTTTTTGAAATGGTATAGAGGAAAATGTGCAATCTGTAGAAAAGTGTGACTGGATGTTCTGTGAAAAAAACTCACAAACAGAAATATAAAGATAACCTAGACAAAAATGCCCTCTGTTAACAGATTTTATTGCCCTAAATGCTGAACTCTGAGAGACCTCCTGCATCCTTCTTTCTTTCAAAGTGTAGCTCACCATTAGGTAGAAAATTACATTGCCTGCCTTAGCCAAAGCTGTCTCAATTTAGAGGTGTTTTAGCATGATTAACAGCCTGCATTCTTCCTCCTATTACAGCAAATTATCCAAGAGTGAAAATTGAATGTGGTATTTTTGCTACTTTCTCGTAACACAATTAATAGCAAATAGAATTAAGCTTGAAGAGTTTCAGAATTGTTGTGCAAGAAACAGATGAGTCTAGGCAGATGAAAGCAACTGCAACAACAAGCATGAGCCAAATGACTCAGGTCTATTTTATATCCTGTCATTTGGCTCAACAGTCCAATTGTAGTCGACCACCGCAATAACCTGCTGTACAATTCTGAACTGATAGTTGCACCTTTGTTGTGGTAAATGATGCAGCCAAGGAACGTTTCTGAAGAATGAGAAACAGCTTTGAATGTCCATTAACACATTATTTCAGAGCAGCCAAAAAGCTATAGAGGCACAGTGTATGAACTTCCTCTCAAGAAACTGAAGAACGAAGATTCCTTGTACCCTGTGAAAATCAGGTTCAACTCAACCAGTTCTAGGCAAAAGAGGAAAAAAAATTTAAAAGACATGCAGAATTGACTTAGGCCAATTGACCTTTACACCCTTTATTTTTTTCCCTTTCAGAAAATACCCTTTATTTTTTTCCCTTTCAGAAAATACTAACCCCCAATCCCACAGGTTTGTATTCCTGAAACATCTAACTGAAGAATTTGAGTTGCTGGGGTATCAAAAAGTAATGGGAAATCTGTGAGTAGCTACCTCTTTCCCTGTTTAAGTAATTTAATCTGTTAATTGAGTCACTCCCTCACTCAGAAATTTTCAGGCATGTAGTTGATATCGTGTCCTGAGAATCCTGAAGAATTTCCCAGTCTCAACTTAGTGGTTTTATTCTAACCCTAAGTGTCTGGTGATGCTGACCTTTATGCCTTAGTTCAAATACATTTTCATGCTGAAGATTTCATATGAGAAAATTGCCCATTGTATCTCACCAATACAGGTACCTCTACAGTGACATTTATAATTTCCTTTTTGGTTACCAGGACGGACAAAACAAAAAAAAAAACAAAACCCCACAACACATCCACTTTAGAGTTATACATCAGTTGAAAGGAATTGCTCTGAGGCTGAGATGATCCCCAGAGCATAATGGATCAGAATAGAAAACCTGATAAAGCCTTACATCTTGTAATGTGAACAGCATTTTTATGATATATTCTGTTCTTCTTCGATACTTCCACTCTTATTTCCCCTTTCTACATACATAATTTATTGCTTTCTAGTAGGTAGAAGTGTGATGTTGCATAATTTGTTTAGATTTTCCAGGGGAATAATAAAATAGATTCCCTTCTTTTGTTTTACGGATAAGTAGTAATTTATGTTTTTAACAGAATCCGAGTGACATGTAGAAAATGATGTATGATGTCCATGTATTGCAAAAAGACTCATAAACAGGGCTCCAAAATTAGCATCCCATTCTCATTTGCAAGATTGTATGCCTGCTGCAGTAGAAGCGGCATTTGGATAATTTGTAGCAGATTGTGCAGCTAAGATTCTTATTTAACCAGGCGGCGTCTGAGCCCTGCTGTGAGCAGCAAACTCTGATGTCTCTAGTTCACACGGTACAGCTGTCCTGGAGTATTAAGATTTTGCCTTTTAAAGGCGGCACCTTAATGCCGTGCCATGCAACTCAACTAGCAATTTAGGTCTGTTCTTAAGGGAGATGCAGACTTAGGTGCTCATTTATGTTTGAAATGCTGGTGATGAGCTTCAAAAGTGGTGAGATTCAACAGTCACTCAAAGTAACTTGGCCCCTGAGCTTGAAAAGCCCTTGTTGGGAAAAATGTTTTTAGCAGCTCGGATCTATCTGGCTCCTGACAAAGTCTGAAGTTTCCAGCTAGCTGAAGGCTTACCGTAAAGTAATACATTGCATCAAATTAGTACTGAAAGATGTATGTATACATGCTACCAGGAAAGCTTTGAGAGGGCTTCACTTGGTTTATGTGATGAAGTGGATAATGGGAAGAAAACGTGAAGAAAATGCACTAAACTGCAGTCACCTTCATAAACAGTGATTGTCTGTCTAATATGAAAATAATACTTCATAATTAACTTACTCTTCAAATTTACTGTCTGCAGTCAAGTGAACCCAGTTATTGATCCCATTTCTACTTTATTTAGGGTCTATGTAAGTGTTTGGAATAAAGCTTTCCTACACTTTCACACTTTTTGTCACATCTATGCAAAACTTACAGCCACATATTTGATAGATCTACAATTAAGCACCTTCTCTGAAGTGAAAAACATGCACCTTTTCTGTGTGTCTCTTCACAGCTTCTTTTAGTAACCTTATAAATACTGTGCAGGCTGTGCTATGAAGTTCCCAAACTGACAGGCTACTGCAGAGGGAGGATAAGAAATTTTCTCGCCAGTTCACAAGTGAAGTTCTTGTGAACAAATTTATGTATTCAGAGAAGAACTAAACTTAACTTTCAAAATACTTTCTATATACAGCAAAATCACAAATACAAACAGTTGGATAGAACTGGAGTATACGTCTGTATGAATGTTATGTGAGTTTCAGTCATTAAGTTTGTTGAGTGGAAGTTGTCCCAGTTTTCAGTCAGTCTCCATAAATCTATTTAGATTTTAGAAGCACCAGATTAAGTTTATTTGGGGGATAGAGGCCATGTGGAAGAGAATGCTCATCAATACGTTAAATAAAAAAGGCAAAAATAAAGGAAATAATGAAATGGAGGAAAACAACTCATATCTTTCACTCAGAAATAATTATCAGCTATGTCTTTAGTCAGTATGAGTTGACAGAATCATCTAATCATTTTCTTTCTAATACCGCAGAAAAAAATAGTTTTCTTGCCCTCTCCTGACATGCTTCCTGTAGGGTGTGGGACAGATTCTGTTCTCCACTAAGGACAAAACTTGGAGTGTTTTCACATTAATCTTAACAAGGACAGCATTAATACCAGCTTGTTATTTAAGAGCAAAAATAAGGAATAAAAAGAAGGGATAACAACACTCCTGAGTGATTTTACAAATGCTTTGGAAGATTAAAAATCGTACAGCAGTCAAACACTGGTTCTCTCAGTCATGAGCACACTGAGTCTTTTCTGGTTTTAAGCGCAGTTGCAAACACTTCTAATCTTGTTGCTCCTTTTGAAATTAAAACTACATATAGATCAGTCAAAGCAGATATGAAGTAGAACAAACATTTTGGGCTTAGAATCCTTAACACTACCTTGTGTATCCTTTTCTTTGTAAAGGCAAACACTATCTCCAGTGCCTGTGAGAAATTTATGTGTTAGAGATGTTCCACTACCAGTTTAAGGGAGGTTGGAGGACAGTCACTTTTAAGAAACAGTTGCAAAGAGGATGGCTTGGAAGAAAAGGGTCACTTTTGTATGTAAAGGGATTGTTTGGTGATTCATGGAAAGATATGCTAGCTATGAGTAGAAATATATATATATATAAATGCCTATGAATCATATTTCAGATAATCACAAAAAGTAAATGAAAGCTTTGAATGTTGTTTGTGTTAGATAATGCCCTTAATAACATGCTTTAGTTTTCCATTCCAACTGAAATATTCTGTTCTGCTCCACTATACTCTACTCCACTCTACTCTGCAGAGGATCTTGCAAAACAGATCTCTTTCCAAAGGCAAGTTTTAAAGCAATGCGGTTGAAGAGGAACACATTGTATTCTGTTGATATCTACTTATTTCTGCTAGATCGGAACTAAAGTTTTCATTTCCCGTATTTTTTGCTAACAACTGACTCTATCAGTAAACAATATTAAGTTGAAAGAATGCTTGGTATACTCTGTGTGAAATCTGAAAAGTTTATCTTGTCTGATTTCTTATGCCACTGTCATTCTGTAAACACAGAAAAGGATGTAGCTAGTCCTTGTCATTTTCCTGATCACATCTATAAGAAAATTAATTCATTTCTGGACTCAAGAGTTAGTATTTGCTCTTAGAATTTTGAAGTTCTATTATAGTGTAGAGGATTGGTAGCGTGTTACGGAAAAAAAGTCTGAAAAGAGGAAGGTGCTTGCAGTATATGCTCATGAGTTTAACAGGCTATGATTGTTATCATTTTCAGCCATTCTGAATGGAGCTGGAGGGAGATTTGGGAGTTGTGAATATCTGTGAGTAGCCCTGTTGTGAGCTTATTTGTGTTATTTTTACATTAAGCAAAATGCTTCTTGGGAACAAAAAAATGTTGTTAAGTGTCTGAGATCATACAATTAACTTGTTAACATACTGTTCTCTCCAGGTAAAAATAGCATAACCATAATCCTATATACTAAAATGAAGTCTTGAGTGGTTACTGTTTATTTTCTTATGCCAAGATACACAACTTGTATAAAACAGTTGCTGTTTCATTCGTCTCTGTTTTTGGTCCCCTTGGTCACTGTGGACCCCTTATGTAGGTGTCTCAGTTCCCAGAACTGCCCATCCATGCCTCCAATTGTTCTTTGAGCTCTACAGTTTCCCTAGTGTAGCGGGGAAAATTACTGTCCTCTTGGTAAGCAGGGTAAAACTGCTGAGACTTGGGTAGGCTGCTACAATATTTTCATGTCAGAGAAATTATACTCAGATAACTTTGTTACACATGCAGTACCCTGAAAGATGATCTAATGCTAGGAAACATACAAATAAATCTTCTGTTATTGAACCTTGTGTACTGAAGTAGAACAAATTTGTTTGTTTGCTTTTCTCCTTGAAATTTTAAATGCTGCAATGCACTGATAGAGGAGAATTCATTGTGAATCATCAGACAAAGAAGTCAGTTAAAACTTTTGTCTAGTATGATTGAAGTATTCCCAATGCCTGAGTGATTCAATCATTGGTTCTGTTGTTGTTTGGTAGGAATTTTAAGTTTTACTAATGGAAAAGATCTTTTACATTTCTCCCTTTTGAAGTTTATGTAGATTTTGTATACGCATTGTGGATAGGAAAGTCTGTGGGTAAGAAATAAACAATCTAATTCTATGTCCTTGAAATGTTTGAGAGAAACAGATGCTTCAGGCTTAATTTTTAAAAATTAAACATTGAGTATTAATTTTGGTATTACAAACTTGGAAATTCTATATCTGTGCAAGCAAGTTTTGCAACTGTGAAGCAAAATGACTGTGTCTGATATTATATTGCACATTTACTATGCATTTTTAAATGCTGAGTGTTTTGACAAATGTATTTTGTAAACATAAAACAGCTCTCAGAGTGACAAAAAATATGTCTTTAGATAACATTATAGAAAGAAATATATGGGAGTCCTAGAAGAGATGTGCAGCTGCAGGTTCTGTCAGCTGAAGCTGCAAATAATAAATGAGCAGAATGTGAATGATTGATTTGCCTTACAAGAGGGACTGTTGTAGGTAGGTAGGGTGCCTTGCCAAATCATAGACCCTGCATCTGTAATAGATCAGAGGTAGGTCGCAATAACAGGTAATGTGCTGTGGAACAACTGATCTTTACTGTCAGGTGCTTAACAGGTGACAGAGGAGCAGAGACAACACTTTAATCTTTAGGCACAGAAAAAAACCCCACATATATATATATATATATATATAGAAAAGTCACCATGTGCTGATAATTCTTGATCAAATTGCACAGTTCGATTGCAAAACCCAGATAACAGTTCTATTGGATAGAAATCTGTCTATCTTCATGTAATTCTGAGGTTTTTGCTTAACAGAGAGCCTTACAGAAGGGAAATATATTTGTCATCATGCTCTCAAAAAAAATTTTGTTGAAGATCTTAAACTCAGATATAAACTTTTAAGCTTGTAATGTGAAGTGAAAAGCATTCTAAATTACTTTTGCCTGCAAACAGATTTGATAAGATGCCAGAAAGTAGAATCTTGGTTGCATCAAACCAACTTTAAATGTATAAAAAAATATGATGCAGAGATGAGATAGGATATGCATGCCACAGTACTGAAATTTGGTCTCAGTGAGACACTTGGGACTTAAATTGCCTGGAGCAATTTGCAGCATGCAGCTTTGTTACCCAATTTTCTTTGTGTTGTCTGAGAACAAGTAGGAGTTAAAAGGTATTCACTAAACTTTGAAGTGGGTATGGCAATGCTGTGTGTTCTTTGCTTTTCATACTAGCTACTTGATCTTGACCCTGACCCAGTCAGGTGCTTCACAAGAAAATGCAGCCTCACAATTTTTATCCAGTGATGGTGGTCTCAGAACAGTCACCTATGAAGTGGAGAAGCAAGAGGGGCAAAGAATGGATAAAAATGGAAATATTAGGGGTCAGATTTGGTTGGTATGACTTTTATTTACTTCAGTGAAATTACTTGGTGCAATTTGGTCAGATAGTAGAAAGAATTTCAGTTTGTCCATGTGGAAGCCTGGTTTATTAAGGCTATGTACAAATAATGGTATTGTGCTAGTTTTGGCTGGGATAGAGTTTATTTTATGCACAGTAGCTGCTGTGGGGGAGACTTGGTAATACAAAGATGTTTTTGTTATTGCTGAGCAGTGTTCATTTGGGTCCAAGGCCTTTTCTTCTCCTCACCGCACCCCACCAGCAAGGAGTCAGGGGCACAACTGGGGCCACTGAAACCAACTGACCAAAGGGATATTCCATACACGTGGCATCATGCACAGCAATAAAATGAGGGGGAGTTTAGTGGGGGTCCCACTGCTCAGGGACTGGGTGGACATGCGTTGTTTGGTGGTGAGGATTTTTTTCATTTTCATCACTTATTTTTCTTGCTTTTATTTTCTCTCTCTTTGATATTTTCTTTTTTCATTACAAGTTGCTATAACAACAATAGTTATTATTATTGTACTGTCTTCCTCTCAACCCACAAGTTTTCTCACTTTTACCCTTTTGATTCTTCACCCCCCCACCCACTTCCTTTGCATACTAATACCTGGCAAATGGGATGGCAAAATTATTTTTGAAGTGAGATAATTGAAGTTATATTAATGGAAGAAAAATATAGTACTGTGCTTAAGGAAAGGACAAGCTTGTGGAATACTCATGATGAAATGAATTAGCTTATTAAATGCTAGTATTCCTAAAAATTCAGTTGATAATATCTCAGATGTTGAATTTGCCTCTATGAAATGCATTTGCTGTTCTAGACGGGATGAGACTCTTGCTAAATAGCACAGAACAAGTTATAAGTTTCTATTTGTACAAAAATTGCTAATTTTGTATGTTGAAATGAGAGGATGATTTTTCTTTGGTTGGGAAATGGTTCTTTCATGTTGCAGAAAATTCACTGTTCCGGGATGGGGAAATAAGTACAAAGCAGAGAAAGAAAAGACAATGGAAACAGAAATGGGGATTTTTATGAGACAGGAACCATTTATTAAATTAAGAATAAATAAAAAAAAAAGCTTAAAAAAAGAATTTGCATTGTATTTCAAATGTGCTTACAGCAATGTTATCAATACAGAGGAACCTTTATTACATGTTGATTCTCAGAAATGAGAGCTCTTAAGAAAATTACTTGCTTCCAGAAGAAAAAGCACAGCTTTTTTTTACAGGAAAAAAACAAACTACTTCTCTTTAACTTAGATGGCATTCAAAACACATTTATCTTGTGGCAACGTAAAAACAAAATAGGACTCAGTTTTTCAGCTCCAGAGAGCCTACAGGAGAAGACTTTTATATCGGGGTGATTCAAACTGTTTATCTTTTAGCCACATGCAAACTGCTCAATCCAGCTTTTTGGATTAAGTGACCTTTTTCAGAAGAGCAGAAATAGCATTTAAAATAACTCTTGTTGCAAAGTGGAAGTATATGTCTAGGTCAAAAGTTAGCCCATTGTCAGCAAGATTCCCCATAGCTGAAGACAGCAATGATTGCATTCTGAAAGAGGTATGAATAAAAGTCTTTTCTCAAAAAATGAAATAAATGGTTTTCGCACTCAGAATACTCTTAGGATTGTAAATAAAAAGTACGGGTAATAAGAGATTAAAGTAATGCATGGAAATGTACAGAGAAAATATACACTAAAAAAATTCATGCTTGAATCTAGGTTGGTTGAATAGAGAATAATAAAATCTCTTTAAGTATTGGAAATAAAATAGTATTAATGTAATCATATGAGAATGATTGAAAAAAAAAACCAAACTAAAAGAATTTAGAGAGAGAACAAAGAATATATCAGTAATTCCTAAAGAATTTTTATAGTATATACTGTCTTAATCTAAGACTAATTCTGGGTACTGTAAGGCCTGTGCTTTCAAACACCACATTAATATTAATGCTGGGAATGGGTTGAGGTTTTTTGTATTTGTTTTTTAGGGGTTAGTTTATTTCTTTCTTTGTTGCTGTTTTTCTCTTTTAATAATGTGCCTTTGAATTAAATAGGTTCACAGAACAAAAACTATTTTTGTTCTTAGTGTTCTGGATCACAAGAAAAAGTGATCATCCTTTCCCGAAAATGTCTCAGGAGGAGAAAAAGAGATATATATACTGTGAGGAGGTAAAGGAGGTAATAAGAGAATGGATACAAATTAGAAAATAGAATTTTTTTTCCTTAAATCATTATTTTCTTACTATTAGATTTCAAAACATAACTAGGCTGCTGGTAAACCTAATCGATCAGCTTTTTTCTTGGAGCAGCCTCATGGCTTTTCAAGCCCTGTGTGTTATGGCAATGAGGCAACTGCTAAAAATAACTCTCACACTATAAGGGGCACACCAATGAACTCAAGGCTAGTCTTCCAGGTCCGATCAAGAAGGTTAAGAAGAATGCACATGTACAGAGATTAGATGGGATCCTCTTTCCCTTTGTCCTCTTTAGTAAATCAACCCGCTTTAAAAAAGTGGGTGAAATTCCCGATGGGTTTGGTTCATCAGGCACAGAGAATTTCTATTATAGTTGTGACTTTATCGATGCTGAACCACTCATAAAAGCCACTGGTGTAATAAAAGAGAAAATTATTCAAAACTGTCATGATTTTCAGAAAAATGACAGAGAAGCAAATTTGTGCTTATTAATCAAAGCAGCATTTGCATTCTGATTATTTTGACCATCAGAACGAAATTAATGCTTCATATTTATATAGTTTCTGTTCTAGTTTTGGCTGGGAGTAACTATAACAATGCTGTGGGTTTTTGATTTAGTAAGAGAGTATTACTGATAACATACTGATATTCTAGCTGTTGCTCAGTAGTTCTTACTTTAAGTCCAGGACTTTTCACTGTATCATGCTCTGCCAGTGAGGAGGTGCACAAGAAGTTGTGAGGAAGCAGAGCTGGGACAGCTGACTTGCACTATCCAAAGGGATATTCCGCACAACAGGACATCCTGCTCAGTGTATAAACTGGGGGAGCTGACCAGAAGCAGCCAGCTGTTGTTTGGGGATGGGATGGGCATTGGTCGGTGGGTAGTGAGCAGTTGTACTGTTATGGGATGTTATCCCTTCCTCCTCCCCTTTCCTGCTCTCATCATCATGATTTTACCTTATTCCAATTATTAAACTCTTCTTATTGCAACACACAAATTTTGCCTTTTTCTGATTCTGCTCCTTATCCCAGTGGGGCAGAGGAGGGGAGGGGGAGGGTCCACTGCATGGATCTTAGTTGCTGGATGTGGTTAAATCATTATAGTGTCTTATTTAACTTTCCTCTCTCAGTCCTTTAGAGTCCAATGTAGAAAAACAAGTCCAGGGAAACTTCACACAGTGCAGCTTTGAGGGTAGAATAGCTGCAGCCATTAAATTGCTTCTCTGTGGTCTCTTGTTCATCTAGTAGAAAGTAATTTGTTTCAAAGGTCAACCATTGCTTGTGGCAGGGACCACAACATGTATCTTTCACTTACTTAGGATGGAGGTACCTTAACTGAAACCACATTCATTTCTGTGTTTTCTCTCTAGCCTGATAGATCTTCATTCCTATCTGCAGGAGTAGGAATGCCCCTGGTTCAGATGAAGGAAATGTGGAAAATGTCTGATTAGCTCCAGTTTCTAGTGATGAATCAGACTACTGTCTATTGATTTACAGGTCAAACCTAAGAGACTACAGAGATGAGTAAAAATGTTCATATTCCCAATTTCCATTATTCCTTGAAACTGAAATTACTGATCTACTTATTTTTAATACAACTTCTATTGCTTTATTTTTACTTATTTAAATGGTATCTTAGAGAAAATGCTTTTCTACACCCCTTTTATTACTTTAATTCAATTTTCAAGTACAATTTCAGTTTCACTTTGGGATTACTTTCACATCTCTCTCAATGATATTGTTTCTTTTACCCACATCTATATATGTCACATCTCATCTTTTTTCAGTCACTTTTTTTTGAGCTGACTCCTAGGCGCTAAATTTGTTGGTATTTTCTTTCCATCTGTGTAATTTGTTTCTCTGGGCCTAAACTACTGACATCTTTTTCACGATCTCCAACTGGAGTAATTGCTACCAAATTTTTACTTACTTAGGTTCTGATGCATTTCATGAAGTCCCAGGTGCATCCTTTTTACTGTTGCCCAGCAGGTTTCTGTCTTCATATGAAGATTAAAAAAACCTGTATATTTTTTCTATTTTCATCTTTTCAGTTGAAATAATATTTTTCTTTTCTTTCTTTAAAACAAAATAGATACAATATGCAGCACTGTGTTGAACAATCATTTCTCTTTTGTTCTTGGTATTTTTACTTATTACTTTAGCTGGATTATATATAGAAGATGGGATTAGGTCTAAAGTATGTATATATTATTCATGTGTAGTGTACTGATAGAAAAAGTGTTATTTGTCTTCCAATTTTATATCATATATGAGTTGTCATCAATTCTTTTTACTTTCCAGGGTTTTTACTCTTCTTAGAGCTGACTCCTCATGACACCATTCCCTATTTACTGCTGTGCATACTTCTCTTCTCTTGCTTTATTATTTGGCATTATTGTGTCAAATCACAGCTTTAGGGCAAAATTTGAAGAAAACTGTACTTCTGAAAGTACCTCCTCTGTGTTTCCCGATACGCAGCTGTAAATCTAATATTTTAACCTTTCCACCTTCAACAGCTTCTGTAATACTAGCTCAGTTTGTATGGGAAAATATTAATCGCAGGTGTTATTCATTTCACTTGGCCCCTGTGTTGTTAGAATCTGTGAAACCTCCACGATATTTCTGAATTTGATGCTTCTGTACATGTAGGGTAAAATGCTGGTCCACAACGTTAAATATCTATCAGTAACAAATATTCCCAATTGATTTTTAGATGCTAGTTTAGCTGATGATTCATGGCTCATTATTGCATTTTCTCTATGCTTTTTGTAATGAAGAGTTAAGGTTGTTTTTAAAAAAGCATTTGTAGTCCTGAAAGTAGCACAGACTGTTAATTGAACCTATTCTTATTAAAAATATATATGGAGTCCATCACAGTGGTGAATCGCTCTCTCTGCATTGGAAAAAATGGTTTGGAGGTTTTTATTCTGTTAATTAGTACACTGTGTAACAGGCCATGTTGGATAGAAAAGTTTGAACAAGTCCTATTCTAAAATGATTTGCTGTGACCTTAAATACTGAAAAGTAGGCAGGATCCCAACATTCACCGTCCACTTCCTATGCCTATGTGAGTAAAGGACAAATCTGGCTAGACCAGTTGTGTGTCCCCAAAATATGGTTAGTCCTAAGCAGTTAGAATGCAGCTTCTTTATTTTAAAAAAAATCAGTAAAATTATTTCAGGAGACCTGGTATTTCACTTGTTGTTTGGAAAGTCAGGATGTCTCTATAGAAGAAGGAAAACAAAACTTTTGTCACAAGAAAAATTCATTGCCAAGAATTAAATAGAATTCAAAACTGGTAACCTGGCCTGGGCTGATTTGAAAGAGACACTTCCTTTTTTAGGTTATAGCCTTACACACATAGGAAGTATTTCTTATGCTTTTTTTAAAAACTGCTATGGACAGTGGAAGTTCAAATATCACTCACCCAAATCAGCAAAACTAAAATTGCATCTCCTAAGTTTTGGCTTCTTTACACAAGTGATGTGCAGCCAAGATTGCAAAGGAAGCAAGGAGTTCATAGGACTTCAGGAGTTGAGAGTTCCTCACTGCTGTATTCTTTGTTAAGTATCTTCGTTGGTTGGGTTTTTATAACTTTTTAAACTTTTCTCTCTCATTTAATGTGAGATTAATTTAAACTCTGAGTTTCTGTATTGAAACTCAAATTTTCTGTGCCACAGAAAAATGTACAATTGTCTTTATTCAAACATGAATGAGCATATGTTCTGAGGATTTTAAATCCCTCATACTAACACAACTGAAATTCACAGAATTACAGAATTTTTGGGGGTTTGGAAGGGACCTTTTGAGGTCACCTGGTTCTCCCCATGTCTTCCACCACTCAGGTGGGGCCAGAGGATGAGATTGTCTTGGATGTGTTCAGTCAGTCTTTGAATATCTTCAAAACGGGAGAATTCACAACTTCTCTGGGCAAACCCGTTTTTGTCTTTGAGCATCCTCATAGTAAAAATATTTTTTCTCATATTCAGATAGAATTTCATGGTTTTTAGTTTGTGTCCATTGACCAATTCTACCCACGAGGAAGTTACTAGAAGCTCAGGCACAAAATAAATGCAAGGAAAGAATATAAAAATACTGATTATATTCTGGCATTTCCTCTAGGCTCATAGATTATGTTGCATTTCTTTTACTTTCCACCAAGTCCTCTTCTAGCCAGTAAATCTGGAGGCAGAAAGAAACTGAGATTAGAATTACTAATTCCTATTAAATTGCTTTAGAGTTGTTTTCATACAAGAAAATAAATCTCTGCTAAAAATAGAGGTATTTCAGTATATTAGCTCTCACAACAGGTTTCACACATCATCCCTGCACTGACCTCTGTCTGAAGGAGAGGAATTCCAGAAATATGTATAGCTTCTAGTTGAAGAACAACAGTGTAACAATCTCTTCAACGTAACATTCTCTGAGAGCTTCTAACAAAGTATAAACCAAGTACATCCAATGTCTTCAAGCATGATTCAAAATCTTAGCATTAAAGGAAAAACAAAATTGTTATAAAATAAGGAAAGGATGATATATTTATTTTTGTACTTCTATGTCAAGTTCAACAAGAGATCTACACCAGGGCAATGCAGATCTTTCTCTAGCTCTTCCCCCATCTGTCGGCCCTTAATCTTCTTTGTCATAAGTCATTGTGCCAGCCTAAAATATTGAGAGTGACTTAGGATATTTATCTAGCCATACAGCACAGATGGACAAACTAAGAGACTTGGCAGTTAGCAGGTGTTGATTTATGCTGAATTCAACAATACTGTCACAGGCCTATTGCTGTAGTTATACTCAGGGTTTATTCCAGTAAAAATCTCTGCATCTCCTCTTGTCAGAGCAAGGCTTTTCAACTGATTTCTGAGGGAGTAAGTATGAGCCAATTTTGAGCTTTTCTAAACACACAGACCTACCCTAGACATTATGTAGGATTAGCACCACAACTTGAAGAAAAATCTTGAAGACAGCAATGGGTGTCATTCTCTGAAATCATGAATGCCCTGTGTTTCTTTGCATACATGCAGTGACCCACCAGGGCCCTGTAGTGGTTTGGTAGAGCCCCTCACAGGGCATGTGGCAATGGACGGGAATCTCATTTTTTGGCTGGAACTAAAGTCTACCTCCTAATGCTTACTGGTGTTTGATTTTTATGGCAATAGGAGGAATTAGACATTCAGTACATATGTAGACTCCAAACTGTAGTCATCCTAAAAGTGGATGTATTCCCATCTAGGGACTGTCTCTCTGCTTATACCCATTTATTTATGTGGCTTCCATATGACTCTTGAATCTGGCCCTGCTTATGATGACACAAATTTGTCACATAACTTACACGTTCTATATCTCACTTAGATTTTGGCTTTCTGAGGAAAAAACATTTCAACCTTTTCCTATTATATTATTGCATTATGTCAAAACACACTCTTATAGTCACTTGCTGCTCAGCTGCAATGATAATTAATTCATAACCTGCTTTCATGACTTGGAGGAAAACTATTCATACGCAATCTGTTCTCATCTGCTTTTCTTGTCTTCTAACATCAAGATGAGTTCAGGTCAAAACATAGAAATGGATACTGAAGTTTTAAAATCCGGAAGGAAATGAATACAGATTCCTAAAAGCTGTTTCAAAACAAAGAAAAATCTGTTGTATTAAATACCTGATATAAAACAGAAAAAGACTTGAAATGTATCCTTCTGGGCTTAAAGTGTAACTACTTCTGTGAGAAATGTATATATTCAAAAAACTTGTTTTGAGAATACATGATTTGGAGGAAGTAACAGGCACATAGGAAAAATTAAAACCAATCTTTTTTTAAAGTTTACTTTCTTAAAAGTTAAGTTCTTGATTCACTGTAAAGATCACAATTCTTTCAATTTTTCCATGTGTAAAATGAGACACATGATTTTGATGATCCTTGTGGGTCCCTTCCAATCCAGGAGATTCTGTGATTCTAAATAGCTGCTTTTAAAAAACTGGAAAAAATGCTACCAAATTTGTATAATATCAATTCCCACAAATTTTACATACTTCAGTAATCTCTTGACCACCTGACCACTCCTGAATTGGACTAATCTGCATATATATAGTCTAAATTAACATGCTTAAAATATCTGAGAGCAGATTTCAAATAATCTAAATTAACATTCTAAGAGAAGGTTTCAAAGGAATATTTCAGGAGCTAGGCATCCAGCCTTCAATAATTTTCACCAACTGATTTGGAAACTCAAATGATAAATTTTTCCTTTAGATTATAGTAAAAGAGATAACCTTCTTCTATGACAAATAGCTCCTGTATATAATAGTATATCTAACTCTTTCTTTCTGCACAAGCCCATGAGATAATATGACCTTAAGTTCCTAATCAATAAATCAAAACTGCTTTTAGATATCATATGCTTCATGACATTTAGAAAGAGTGGCAAGTTGAGCGTTAGGAGTGATTTCTCAGTATAATTTCTATACTTTCCGAAATGTCTTCCTATAGAAAGGAAGACAGATTGACTTTATTTCTGCTTCAGACTTTAGTTCTCTGCTCACTCTTATTTCACTTGTAAGAACGGGAAAATTACGATGTCTGTTTTAAAGTCCCAATTACCCTCATTTATGTCAATGGCAAGTTTAACTCTATTAAGGGTTCTTGCTGGTTTAGGCCACTGAAACACAATCCAAACACTGAATGCAGCCCAAAGGCTTGACCTTTCCTAGTACATTGTACAGGCATGTCTGTGTGTTTCCCACTGGGAGCTTGAAATAACAGGCAATTAATTTTTAAGTATTCAATGCTGCAAGTTGGATTCTTGTGGCATAATGTCAATTAGTAGGAAACAAGTGAACTGCAAACTTTTGACACTGCGAGAGCTTTTCCTCTGCCCACTGAGAGTTGGTAAGCACTGTAAAAGAAAAACGTTTCTCTCATTTATCTTCGCCTGAGCCATTTTTCCCTTGCACAAACTTAAACTAAGAAAAGTCTGTGGTTTCATTTAAATGCACAGTAAAGACAACAGTGGCAAAAAATAATGTTCAGCTGTTAGGCTTATTCTAAAAATGTCAGTCAAGGCACATAAACCTATTAAGACACAGCTAAGTAAATGAAATGTTACATTCTGCACACAGTGAGGTTTGCTGACATGCTGACATCATCTGACATCATAGATTTGGGTTAGAAGGGGCATCCTGAGATATCTGGTCCAACTATCCTGATCAAACAGGATCAGCTAAAGCTAGTTGTCCAGGATAATGTCCAGCTGGGTGTTGATTATACCCACAGATGGAGACAGCACAACTTCTCTGGGAAGCCAGCATGTACTGGTGTATGGTGTTATTCCTCCATACAAAAATTGAGGATGATTCATGTCATATCACTACAGATAATATCGACTTTACACTGAAAAATAAATACATCAAGCAATCAACATAATTTTCATTTGGATGCTTCCCCACACCTCCAAATTAGAAGATTTTGGCGAGTTTTTTTTCCTTGTCATTCAAAAGAAAATAGAATATCTCCCTGTCTGGGAGCCAGAGCATTTAAGGAGGTTTTAGAGGTTCCTTTTTTATTTTGTTTTATGTTGTCTAATATGTCATCTTGTTCATACGTAATAAATACTTTAAGTCAAAATACATATTCTTTAAGAATGGGCTGCTTTCAACCAAGTCATGTTAGGTAACTGTCAGGAAAAATATAATTGAAAAATAATTTTAGTTCAGTTACCAATGTTTGCTTTAGTTGGGGTACTTTCAGTTAGTATTATTAGGAAGTGACTAGATGGAGTTTTAGATTTATCTTGGTTTTAAAAGTGAAATCATTTGCAGTATGTATTACACAGAGAGGACATTTGGCATGCCCATAATGTGTCATGGTGTGCAGGAATATTTGTATTGTTGCAGAAACAACCAGAAGGAGTGGAGTACAGCTGTGCTATCAGCCTGCTGTTAGGGATAATCTGTCATATCTGCTTAGATGCATGGCCTTTCATCATGCAATGCAGCAACAGCCTTTATTTCTGTCCTATGGTTGAAAAAATATCTTTTGAATTACATTCACTAAAAGAGAGGATTGGGAGAAGTAGAAGTAATTATTTTTGTTCTCCTTATTTTTGTGCTGGTTCCTCACTCCTCTGGGGAAAGTTTTGTGAGGCCCATTGTTTTGGAATTCTTAGAAATACAGTGATGAACATTAACACAGCCTTCATAAAAGGGTTTGTTTGCTTGAGAGGAAAGTTTTCTTTTTCTTGGGCTGGTATAGGAGAGCAAATCATACAATCATAATGCTTAACAGACCAGTGCATCCACTTAAAAAAGGCTGTATTCTTTTGTTCTTTTCCAAACCGGAAATGTATTGTGCATTTCAGTGTAGGGACAGGTCAGGTATGAGCAGTAGAATTTCATAAGTTATTTATTTATTGACCTTAAAGCAATATAAAATTGAGCCTGCAACGTAGACCATGTTTCAGATTAATTTGTACAATTAATTGATTTTTCAGACTCTTCAAAATAAGGATTTAATTGGTAATGTAGACCAGAGTTGGAATGAACTGTCATTCATTGATACTGCATTAACAAAGCAGAGAAAATCTGCAGAAGTTATTGAAATCTTTAGTTTCCAGGGTATGTTCACTTTCAATATGAACACTTGTTAAGAAGATAACATGGTTAAATATGTCCTCTTACCCACTTTTCTAAGCTCCTTTTCTTCCCAACACCCCTAGAAATAAGGTATATAGGTAGATATAAAAGCCAGCAACTGTTGTGAATAGGTTGTTGTATATGATCATCACAAAGCATATGAATTATAAATATACTTAAAATGCTGGTGACAGCTTGAAATAGTTTTCAGATATTTTTGAATGTCCGTATTCTTTCATTCGATTTTTTGTTTTGTGTGTTTGGTTTTTGGAAGCTTGAACATAAAGAAAAAGTCCAAATTAAAAAAACCCTATGTCTACAACCACTTCACAAATGTCACTTCATAAACTGATTCCATTGAAAACTTTGTCTACACATGTATCTTCTGTAAAGTCTACAGCAAAATGGAATAAATGTGTATCTTGCAAAACAGTTTGTAGTTTTGGGCATATGAATTAAAATACCATGAAAGGAATGGCAAATTCAATTTCTAGGTAAAAACTGTCATTAGTGAAAAGAGGTGTTTGATATTGACAACAATAATGGGATCATAACTTATCTACTTCTATTTTAGGCAGTGAATAAGAAGTAGGGGTGGTCAAAACCAAGAGATATGGTTTTGATTTTTATTAATCCATCCTTATGTTCGATTTGACTAAATGGCATGATCAGGTAACACAGTTCTGAGTTGGCTTTTGCTTTGCCATTCCCCATTAAAAGAGTCAGTGAGTATGTTTGGCATTGAACACAGGGTAGACCAATTATCCTGGCTGGACTTATGTGCTTTGATTCTGAATCCAAATCACACACAAAGAGTGGTCCTCTACCTCTCAATAGAGCACCGATGAAAAAAAAGTTCATGAGTCTGAAATTCTTTTTAAGATGTGGGAGTGGGAGGGCGGGGGTGGAGAGAGAAGTAATGGAAACTTCACTGGAAATTCAAGTGAAAGTCCAGGGTATCCCCTTCACCACAGATTTAATTAAATTAAAATCTCTGGTGGAGTCATAGATGTACTTCTGCTTTGTCAGGAATTTCATGGTAAGATAAGCACAGCAATTACTATGTCCTGATATATTCCATACTTCAGAATAACAATAGTATAATAATGTTAATTAAACGTGAGTGTATTTACATTTCATTGTTTCTACAGTCCAGAGGTTATATTTGATGAAATCCTATGCAGTTATTTGACTTCCTGATTCCCTTTATACCAATAGTGAACTGGGGGAAAAAAGTGTTTCTTTCATAGTTTAAACATATATAAAGTTATCTTTGATAACTAGAAACAATATGCAAAGTGAGGCCACTATCCAATTTTCAGCAATTCCTCGAGCTTAACATGTGAATTATAGACTAGAAAGATAATATTGATTACATGTCTACATACATTACCTATTAAAATTAAATCAGTATTTTTATTACCATGTTCATATAAACAAATAAGAGTATGCGTATAAAATGCCAATTTAAATTTAAAATTGAAGGATTTGTCAATATGCTCTCATAATGAGATAGTTTTTTCTCTAAATTGGTGGAGAAAGTTCCATTAATATTTGTGAAATTAATATTGAGGTGCTAATTAAATTTAATTTTTTGTCCCTCATTGTAAATATTACCTTTAAATTACCATCAAAACCAGTGCGAAAAGTAAATAACATACTTCATTGTGATTTTTCTTTGAATTCTTTGAACTCAGAAATGTGCTTCATGTATATTTTTCAACATAAAGTGATCAAAATTTAGAATTAAAATTTCCTGCAGGATTAGTTCTTTAAATTTCTTTAACTAAAGTTTAGTAGCTTCTCTACTGCAAGAAGAGTCAACATGTCTCTTCTGTCAGAGATGTAGGCAAATGTTATCACCCTTTAGGTGGTAATCTACATCTACATCTTTTCTCAGATGCTCTCCCTCAGTGTAGCAGCTAACATCTTTAAGAGCACCAAGGGCAATAGAAAAGGGTAATGAGTCCCACTGGCAGGGTCAGGTTTTACTTTGAAACCTTGGTGTTGGAACCAACATTTTCAGTTATTGTGGCTCAGATCTGGAGCCTGAGTAAATGCAGGTAACTCAGAATTGTAAAGTGTCAGACGTTCTTAATTAGTACCATACTTGGTGGTAAAATTTCATGAAATAACATAACTGATATAAACTGCTTCTATATGTTTTGGGAAAGTACAGCCATAAGTAAATAACACTAAGGAACCAGTCCAAGTTGCTTAGCTGAATGTAAATGAAGAAACTGTGAGTATAAAGACCTGTATTAACATACAAAAACCAGTATCCTTTTACAGATTATGTGCTGATCACAACCAATACAAAGATCAAAGAGTGTGACATTCTTTAACCAGGTTTCTGCCCTCTCCAAAAACAATTCCTAATTTACTTTGACAAACTAGAAAATACTAGCTTAAACAAAGCGAGCATCACTTCTCTGCTAAGTTAAATCATTTTGGCTTAATATGAGACCCATAGCTAGCAGAAGCACCAGGAGCAAAAGGTGTAAGGGTGATAGCAATCAGCTGGGCCCAGGCTGGAGACAGTTGACAAAAGATGTATGCTCGTGTCCAGGCTAGAAATATAGGTTATGGTTTTCTTTCAAATTCTTTTCTTTCTCTAACGTTGCTTACAGGTGTCTAAGTCGTTTGATCTGACCTCTAGCTCAGTTTTCCTAGATATAACTCACATCTGCTTGCACTGGATTTTTTCCCCTGGTTTTATTTGTTTTGATTAGAAAATAATGCAAGGTTTCAGTGACAGTATCACAGGATTTTTTAAAGCTATATGGGAATAGCTGTACGCATTTTAAAATAAAAAGAAAGCAAATTGTGGATTTCAAACAACTGCTATTTGAAAGTAATTTTACTAGATCCTTTTATTTTTCCTGACATTTAGAGGTGTAGATAAAGCATTAGGGCTAATATTATTGCAAAAATAAGGTGTTTGGAAGAACTGCTTCAGATGAAAAATTGCTCTTTTCCATAGATTTGAGAAGGTGAACAAGTCCAGAGAGTATGATCTATATATTGCCCCTGTTTTATACGGTTAACTGACACTCATGTAACAATTCTAACCTTATCTATACATAGTTTTCTAAGTGGCCTATGCAAAAAATGTGTAGAGTATCTTAAGATGCGGGGGGTTTAGGGGTTTTTGTTCATTGGTTTGTTTTCAGGTTTAACTCTAACAATGTGAATTCTGTACTGTAGAAATAAAAAAAAATCCTTCTCAGTTTTCACAGCTGACAGCAAAACGTGTATGTTCTCCAATGAGTGCTAGGACCTAAAAGCCATTAAGATACAATGTCTAAGTAGCATCAATAACTCCAGTGTTCTTAGAGAAAGCAAAACACATTAAACCAGCAGGAAACAGAAAAATCTAATTCAGAAAATTATATTTGTTCGGTTTCATGGCTGGAGAAAAGGCTGTCTCACCAATAAAATACTAGATCATGTGAGACAGATGATTTCCAGGTATTATAATATCAAATAAAAGATGTTGCTTTAAGACAGTTACCCTTGTAGAGGCTTTAAAGGAAAAGAAAGTAAGAAATCCAAATCTGATCTTACTGGTATAATATACATCAAGATACAGTGTACTAGACCAACACCAGAAATGGTCAGAGCAGATAAAACCCAAAACCTGTGTCTGTAGTGACTTTTTATCTCTCATTAACTGTACTCAAAGTGACTATTAAGTGAGTTGTATCCAGATTGCTTGTAGGAAGCAGCTTGAGTTATTGTCAATCTATTTATTTTCCTTCTGCTTTCCTGACAGGATTAAGACCTGAGATGGAAAAGTGAGGCATGGTATAGGTTGTGTGGAAAAGCTAAGAGTTTTGAGCCTGAATGTAGCATCAGGCTCCAAGTTACATGCCAGGGTAGATCTACTCACAGAAGTCAGGATTAAGACAAGTGCGCGGTCAGTCCCGCAAGACTGACTAACAAGATCAGACTTGGGAAGCAACCTCTAAAGATTCAGCTCCAAATAGATCTAAAACTGGATTTATTCCTGATGGTCATTTATTAAGGACCAAAAGTTTTCATCCTCTGATATCATGACTGTAGAAAAAGAAATTGAGTTTTTCATTTGTATATCTTTACACCTTTATAGTTGGGAAGAAAATCTGGCTGAGGCTTTTGCTTTGATAGCCGCTGGATGAGAATATAATCCCAATCCTCAAAATTGATTCACATTTTGATTTCTCCTGGCTAGCAGCACTTATAGCCATCTGTTAGACTGGCAGTACTCCTAGGCCAAGATTCTTCTGCCAGTTTAAAAATGGCATGAAGGAGCAACTGGTGGAAAGAATCAATTAAAAAATGGTGTGAAGGAGTAACTGGTGGAAAGAATCAATTTCCATCTCTTCTCTCTCTTGTGGTAGCCTTCATCAGATGTCGCTCTAAGATTTGCTGCTTTTTTTTTTCAATTGTTTTAAGTGTTTCTAATTAAAAACAAGGCTAATTACAGAAACTTAATTGCCCATGTACCTCTTTAACCACTATTAATCTTAGACCTGTAACAATTTATTTTTTCAGATGATATTTGAGCTTTATAAAAGTTAAAAAAAGAGGATGAAGTTTAAAAAAATAAGACGAGAATTAAGGAAAGCACTAGGAACGCCATGAAATGTTTATTTAATGGCTCAACTTGTGTTACAGAATCACTTTTTTTTCTCCTTTTAAGTAAAGTAATAATTCATTTTATTCACTCATTATATTGAGACGTTCTGTGGGAAATATATCCCTCATTCTTACTTCCAAGAAAAGCCATTAGCTTTGGCACTATTCTTCCAGTTGAGCCTGGGATATCACATAGAGCATGGATTCTGAATAAGTGCAGTGATTACTGAAGCATCCAAAACAGTGTACTTCTGATTATCTGGAAAGAGGTATGCAAAAAAAATTTTATTGGGAGGTTGCCTTGAAGAAAAAGGTTTATTCTAGACCTGTAGCACTGCAACACTTCAGCTATAAAGCTTTTAGGCTATTTTAAACACTTTTGGAAATTGTTATGATTATTCCTTAATGTGGGAATCCTTCAGATGGTCATACATAGCATAGAGTGCTAAAATATATCAGTCAGGCATCCACTGTCTGGCATCTGGCTTAGCCCTTAAAAGTGATCAATGTCTGCTACACACAGCAGTCACAGTATGACCTCAGAGTGTAGGCAGACACAGTCACCTTTAAATCTTCTATGATGGACACGATGCCAAGCAAACTTGCTGATGTTGAAGGAAATGTTGGGAACAGAAGCAACCAAACAGTGGGTGACTACTGCTGATGAAACTAATTTGGTTCAGAAAATTCTTCCACTATGAGAAACTTTTCCAGCTGTAAGAAGATGAATGCAGCATCTCTCTTATCTACAACTAGACTAATTTAATGTATATTCCATGGAATTTGAAAGCATCAAATGTTTATTTTGAGACTAATTCACAGCTTTGTCTTCAATTAACGATATGATCTTGCTAGTTTCTTTGTGGAGGACTCAGTTCTGCTCTAAATTAACAACTCTATTTGAAGAGTTTCTGCTTTCAGTTTCATTGCATGCATCTTTTGGGAATGCCTTTATTTTAAACTGTTATGGTTTCCTGGTTTTATTTTTACAGAGAACTGTTCTGAATTCGTAAGTGTTTCATTTTCAGACTGTTATGTTTGTTCATTAATGTTCTTAATGCCCCTTGCTGAGTCACTGTTGCATTTTTACTGTCTAACATGCACCAAGCTCTCACTAATTTATCTCATTGTAATGAAAATTTGGGACTGTGACATAAATTGTACTGATACAAATCAACCTGCTGTTATGCTGTGTACACTGGCATTAATTGATTGGTTTGTTGGCATTTATTTAATTGCTTAAGTTATGTAGTTATGACAGATCTTATGAAATGGCAGTAGGCTTAAACAGACCTGTCTGGAAAATAATTTAATTCTGGAAAAATAATTCAGGAAAAAAATCTCATCCACAAGATATTTTGTAGTGTGACACTCCTAAAACATAAATCAGAAACCTGATCACTACAACTAGATGCATGATTGGTTAAGTCATAAGAATTAAGTAGTTGTCCTATGAGAACTTTGTATAGCTTTAATTCAATGAGGATTGTTTGGGGTTTTTCTCAGGCAGTTATTTATTGAGTACAACAAATTTTTATTTGAAAAATTGCTTTTTTTTTTTTTTGTCTCTTGATATAATCCATTTTAAAGTACAAATGATAGAGTTTATCTTCCACATGAAAGAAAAAAATACTTACTATCATCAGTGTTTTAGCCAAGAATGATTAAACAAGTAATGTTCTCCATGAGACTTGCCTTAGGCCAAGAGGGTTGAAAGCGAAGTGTAAAGCATGGAGTAAAGACAAACAAGGGCATGACAAAGATTAGTATTGTTTTCAATGGAAAAGTTTTGTGGAACCTGGGAGACAGATTAGAGAGGGACCTAGCTGAGAGAACAGCTATTGCAGCTAGACACAAAATACTGTCTGATTATATACAAGAAAATACTAATACATGTAGAGAGTTCTGTCTGTTCAACAGCACAGGTTCATAGCCCAGAAATCACTATGGGATGGGGATCAGTTCAGTCAAATGTGATGGATAGTTAATTCCTGCGGACTTTGCTTATGCTAGAGTATGCTTATTTCAAGAGTTTGTTATGCCAAAAGAGTTGTTATATCGCAATGAGCAAAAATTCCAGGATGCTTAGCTTTACATAGCAGGATATATGGTAATTAATATGACAAACAAAAACATACATGTTTTGGAAGATCACTTTAGCCCTTTTGTGATCATGTATGCTCTTCAAATGAAAAATTAGCAGAAGAATATTTATAAGTAGGTATCTCTTGGTGTGAGAAACTCTCAGAATTGTTTTTAATAATTGAATAAGAAGAAAGCTGAAGCAGAAAGTGATTGAATAGTTCGTGCAGGTGGATAGAGAGAGCTCTAAGTTGCATGCATAATGAAATAAATCATTCCTGGAGCAGAGGAACCATATTTCTCAACAGTAGCTTGAAGCCGTGTGTGTGAAATAGTTGATGGTCTAACCATGCTCGTAACATCAACCTTGGTCACTACTGGTTTACCTATTCCTTCAGATGAGAATCTATTGTTTCCAGTACTCCACAATAGCTTTTATACCACCTTCAGTTAGTGAACAAGCACTTTCCAGCCATTCTTCCCATTTGCTAGGGCTTCTTCTCTGAAAGAAAGAGAAAATATAAAAGTTGATTCCCAGTTTTAATGTTTTGGATTCTGAAAGACTGAAGGGAGTTCAGGCACTCAATGTTTTTATGGAAAAATATAGTTCTGTCTGCATATGTGTATAGGGAGTCTGTGTAGGGAAAGCAGAGAATGCATTTAGTCTTACTGACATGAGTGATTATACTATCAGCATCTAAATATATAGAAAAAAGGCTATGCTTTCTGAGATATATTCTTAATATGTCAATTTTCTACTGTATCTCAAATATTTGTATGTGTGTTTTTATATGCTCCTCAGAATAGGAGCGAAGTAAAACACTTCATTTTTTTTTTCATATGACCAAGACCAGGAACACATAATGCATAATTCTAGTCTTCGTTTCACTCAGAGGAAATATAAGAATGCAGTAAGTTAAGCTTTGTCTCTCATGTCTGTATCCTCAGACATCTTGTATATCAAAGGCTTCCAAGAGATCTAAAGAAACAAAAATGAGTCCTGCCTTCTTGATGATTTAAAAAAAAATAATTGAAGTGTGAGACTGCTACTAATGCTGAATGTTCCTGCACTGGAAATCTGGATGCATAGAGGCAAAAACATCTCAGAGTGTCCAAGTATATCCAAAAATATTGAAATACAATCTTAATCTTGTTGATAGTTTTCTTATTAAAAGAAGATAAAAGTTAAATTATTGATATGAGGAGACTCACTGTGGCAGCAAGAGGCAAAAAAAGTCATTCATTTGTGAATAAATGCTATCTTCTTTAAGAATGGCTGTGTCAATTTAACAAACTTAAAAATTCCCCCTAAGGATTCAGTGTGTATGTAATTCTGCTTTTGGTTAGTTGATTTCCTAAATTACTCCCTCTTTCATTCTTTCCTCCCTCCCTCCCTCCCTCCTTACTTTCTGTTCATTTGTCAAATTTTTCATTAGCATACCTTCATATCTCTGCTGGTTATGTCTACAGATTTCTTTTACATATCAAAGGAGAAATGAGCTCGAATTCTTTAAACAAATGCTGCAGGAAATGAAGTGATTTATTCTTTGGCTCTTGCTTGTGTACATTTACTTTAACTGTAGACTAAAATTTATTTAGACCAATTTCTTCGACTCTGTCACGAAGAATAATGCTCGTATAGGGTGATACTTAGAAAGTGTGGCATACCATACCACATTGATTCAAAATGATGGCAAAACATTTATTGTAAGTACATATTAACCTATTAAACATGAAATTATACAAATGTTTGCAAATAATGCTACAGATCTTATAATTATATGTACTTCTAGTATACTGTATTTTAAGCAACCACACATTCTTGAGAGTTGGGAGACACTTTTGCTCGATTTTCTCTTATTTTGGTGCTGTAAGTGGCAAAATATTTAGCTCATTTGTTTGTTTATTTTGTCCTCCATGATATTCAATGAATCTGTAAAATGGCAGATGTGTGTATGATGCCAACATTAAAAACATTTCCTTTGAACATCTGTTTTCCAAAAAGTAAGCTAGTGATTTTCCAGGTGTAGTCCCTATCCAGCTACAAAATATAAACATAAATCCTAAATATAAGCTTCATTTTTATGTTTTAAATGCATATTTATAGAATTTAATGTCAAAATATAAATCCCAAATGACACATGCCTTCTATAACTCTGTACTAAAAGTATTTCTGGTTTAAATCCAAGTGGGAGGTGAAGGAGGCATCTGTAGGTTTTTCAAATCAATTTCTGGTTTCACAATGACTGCATCTTGAAATTCAATTTTGAAATGATTGTTGTGTTGCTATCTCTCTACACAGTATATTTCTGCAACAACAGGAAGCAAGCCGAATTCAGCAATCAGATAGCTTGTTCTCTTATCAACAAAGCAGACTTCATTATGAGGCATCCCTGTTTATCTAATTCCTTTCTGTATATACTGTCTGAATGCAGTGTCAACCTCCTCTAGCTTAGTATGTCTTCAATTGCCTGTGGATAAATGCTCTCTACAAGTGACAACTATTTTATACTCACATATATAGGGGGATGTGTGTGTATATATGTGTGTGAATACATATGGGTGTATAGATATGAATATATGTGTGTGTATATATATACATATATATATATATACTTCTGATCATCTCCCTCTTTTAAAGCAGTGAGAGGCAAGAAAAATAAAATTGTGTGGAGGAATCATAATATAGGGAGCTAAACTTTCTTGTGACTAAAGCTTTACATCCTTCAAACTAACAAAAATCAGGATGGCGAGCTCTTTCACCTCCAAGCTTCCTTCCCCCACCCCACCACTCACTCTCCAGCCATGCTGTGACCAGGACTGTACAGGAGAAAGCTCTTGGAGAAGGCAGGCCAGTATCTCAGTATTTTTATGATTTGAATCATTTCCATGGTGTTATACTGAGTCCTTAGGTCATTCAGTGGCTCATGAAAGATGGAGTTTGTTTTTTTCTCAAAAGATCTTGGAGATCCCAATATACTGTACCATTAAGTCACCCTGCCCTGAAAGAAGGCTATGAACATAGTTTAAGTTCATTATCATGATTGGTTTTGCACAATAATTTCTAATGATGTGGCTAATTGAAATAAAAATTGTTTGTGGTGAGTGCCTCAGTCTAAAGGGAATTCTTTTCTTGAAAGAAAGTTTGAGTGTAGCGTGGGACTTCTTCCCACACCAGTTATTCACAGCCTATGAAAATGGGCTTGGCCTGCAGTGTGAGAGGTGCAAGACAAGGTCACTGCTCTGAGGGCAGCAGCTTTAAGGGTGAGAGACAACCAAGGACTTGTCTCTCCTTGGACTCGTGTGGTACTCCTCCACTTTTTCATCAACTTTCTTTCTTGTACATGTTCTAATAATGTTTTGTTTGTGCCTTTCACAACATTCTCAATGAGGCACTTGAACATTAGTGTAAGGAAGAAATTGTCATTTTTTCCCATATTAAAAAAAAAAGCAAAGAATTCTCCCTAATGTAATACAAACTTTGGAAACACATTGGGTAATTCAAACTAGAATTTCCATTCTCAGTGATATTATAACTCTGTGTTATCAGACACTCCGGATTTTCAAAGTCGTTCCAAGGGAACTGTTACTAAAACCTCTTACATCTAGGATTAAAAACTATTTATTCTCATAATTTAAAAATGAGAAATTAATTTCTGTTATCTGTCACCAGTAACATCAAACAGATGTAAGAGAATATTATTGCTGTTATGTCAATAAATGAAGATCTTGAGCCAAAATTTCAGCAGAAACCCATCATGAGATCTAGAACCCATAATTGTGCTAAATTGCAAATATTTGAGCCTAGAATGAAGAAAGAAACAGAAAAACCATTTACCTCTTTGATCTAGAAGTGACAAATGATATTTTTCTCTGTTACCTGTAACGTAGCAGTAGATTTCTTTAAAAAATGGATGCCTTTACCTGTTTTAAAGCATATAATTTAAAATTATTGGATTGCTCAAATTCTGTAGTTAAACTCCTTTTACTTGAGTTTGGCTAAAACAGTGTGTGTTTGAACACATAAACCTTCCTCTTTCATTTAGCTGTATTTTGAAGCTCCTGTAATTGTACTTTCCTCCATTAAATATATTACTACACTTCCCTCTCAAAACAACAGCCAAAGATTCTTTCAGCAGGCTCCTAAGCTACTGATTTAGGCAGGTGTATGTTCCCTTTTCTGTTACTTGGAGACCATCATTCAGCAGCCACTTGTTTCTGTAAAGGAGCTCAAAGACCTTTTACAACAAAATTGGATGGAGAACAGCAGTGATTCCCAATAGCTTGGAGGTAATTTCCGGCCTGAGAAAAAGAGTCCTGTGTAATGTGAAACTACTGTGAAACAACTAAAGTGAAACTAGTGAATATATATCAATATTACTATACTAATGGAATATGCTAATGTTATTCATAGATATTAATATGATAGGGTGTTACACAGAGTCAGCCCCCAAGAGCTGTAGAAGGAAATTTTAATGACTCCTGAGAAATCAAGTATTTCAGGCAAAGTAAGCTCATTCAAGACAGAATTATTGAATTTCTCTTTATGATTGCGTTGTATGAGGCTCACCTGTAACTGTTTGGTTTGTAAATTAATCATAGATATGGCAAAGCTAACCTCTTATTTTAAGGGGTCAACAAAGGTATGTGTTTGTTTACTGGCATGAAGGATTTTTTCATTATAGTTCTTGGTAAAAAGTTGATTAACCCATGATTTCAATTTCAATGTAGCAGTACAGGTATATGTTTGGCTATTTGCTGTTGTAATTTGTGTTTCCTTAAAAATATTTTGTAAGGGTAATCTTTCACCTTAAAACACACTGCATGCAAGATTTCATTTGACAGTTACTACAGTGATCCTTCCAAATGTGAAATGTCTCTTATGAGAACATCAGGAAATTTCTAGGGCTGCCTTTGCTACACCAAATTAAGGCATACCTTTGGTCACTCCACAGTTATGGTGCGTGCACATCTTTTCTGTTTAGGAACCAAATTGCATTAGGAGCAGTATATCTTCTATTCATGCATCAGGTGCCAATCATGTATAACCTGTGACAATCAGCAAATATACCTCAGGCAAGCATCAGTCAGGTGTATGAAACACAAAGGTGGTTTTAGAAGTTTGTACCTGTGGTTTTCGTTTGGGTGTCTGGTTTATAGCTAAATACTAGGCTAGAATTACTTTGCCTTTCACTTAGTTCTCATTCTAGCTAGCAATAGGTTGTCTTTCCTATATCTCCTGGTATTTTGATATTTTAAAATAGATAAATAGATAAATAAAATAGATAAATAAAATAGATAAATAAAAAAAACCCCACAACAACAAAAACCACCCCAAAAAAAAACCAACCCACATGGATTTTATTGTTTTATAAAATTTATCTCCCCAGGCTTAATTTACATATTTATCCAAAATAAGAATATGTTTTTCCTTTTTAGAGATTATTTACCTATCAAAGATGATGTTTAAAACGCATAAGGGAATTTATTTTATTTTCCCCTAGTGAAACAGGAAACAAGTGACTCTAGGAGTAGTTTATTGATTTAAACAGTTGACTAGCCATAATCATCTAGAAAGTATTGCATCATAAAATGTATTAGGTCTCCACAGAAAAGAACTTGCAGTGGAGCCTGAACTGGTAAAGAGAGTTCATTAGAAATAATAGACACTTTTCCCCAAAACTCTGGCTCTTCTGATTAATTTTACTGCTTTCTACATATTGTTGCTTCTTCAGAGATATGAATTACTAGGACTTCATAGCAGAGTCTAGATTTTTACAGTTTCTAATCAAAAAATTTCTATCTTCTGTAGTGTTATATGGCTGTGCATAATAAATGCTGAATTCAATATATAAAGCTTCACAATGATGCTTAACAGTAGTTGCTTGAATTCATTAGTGTTAGGTAAGCATTTGAAAATATTATAAATATACTTGCAAACTTCTCAGCCTTCCTAAATGGTTTTATGTAAGAACACTTAATATTGTTGCTCATTGGGATATGGTGTTACTAGCAATAAAGATACCTTGTAAGATATGTTGGTGCAGAAATTGTATTTTATGCCTCTAGAAATGGTAGCAGCATGTTTCATTTAAGAGCAGGCTTTTCCTGAGGTCGGGATGCAGGAAAGCTATCAATTCTTAGAAAGTGGATCACGTCTGTATAACCCTTTCCTGACTTCTCCTGTTCTTATTTATAGTTTTTAGAGATTAAAAAGTTAAAAGCAGGTTGATGGTTCCATGATTTTTTACGTAGTCTAAAATAGGCTTTCTTTTAGGAGGTATCAAGAGAGATGGGGTTTTGTTACTATTCTAAAGTATTTGTAAATATTGGTAAATATTTGTCAATATGCCTACCTTTTTTTTTTTTTTTTTGGTAACCTGGAAAATGTTTCTACAAATTAAAATAATATATTTATCTATAGTTGAAACTATTCTTAATGTTACTGACCTGGAAATAAAAGTGAGATGTTTAGGGAAAGCAAAGCAGTCTAATTTCATCCTGAAGAGATTATTCTGAGCATTTTATCTATGAGTTAGACTTCAGCAGAGGCATAATGAATTCCCCTGTGTATTGCAATGAAGGTTTTAGCTAATCAGACAGAATAAACTGATAATAAACTTGTGCCTTGAATAGTCTGCCTCATATCCTGTATAATTTAGTGTGTGTTATAAAAGAGGCTGGTGAAGGGAAAAAAAATCAGGATCAACAATTAATCATTTGTAAATGCAGATAAGGGCATAGCAGAGAGTGTCTGTCTCTGTTGGGACTGCATTGTATGGCTTTCCTTGGATATTTCACTGTCGCTGGCCTAAACTTTATCAGTGTTTACTTATCCACTAGAGAAATGCACTTGTTTTTCATAGGTCACAATGACCTTTAAGAGTTTGATAGTCACAATAATCACTGTAGATCCTAATAAAATGAATGATTGGGAAGGTATTTAGGAGGAAAGATTGAGAGAGAGAGGTGCAGTTTCATTTGTAATTCTATACTCGTAGCTAGTGTTAGACTCCCTTGGCTGTGAGACCAAAATTGCAGGAAAAAGTGCATGTGTTATATAATTCATGTATTGAGAATCCTAAATCTAAACCTCTGTGTCTCTAAGAAACTTATTCAGGTTTGGGTAAAAGAGTAAGTTTCAAAAGTAAATGACAACCAGAACTAGTTTTCACTTTATTATCTTGTATGAATACACAGGACAATTGCAAATTACGGCTTTAAAATCTGCCTTTATCCCTGACTACCAGTTCTAGCCTGGACTGAATATTTTGCTGCCTTTCCTATACTTGGTTTTAAGAAAACAATCAGACACAACATTTTTTTTCAAGCATCTGATATTTTTTTTTCAAAAGGAATATTTCACACGAAAATGTGATTCTATTTTTTAAACATTCGCAGCTAGGTGGAAATCCATATTTGCTATTCGAAAGCTATAGTAATAGAAGACTTTTATCAGATAAAAGGTTTCAGGTAGAAAACTCCCAAACATCAAAACCCATACTAAAAAACAGTCTCTTCATTTATAACTCTTAATATTTAATTTGAAATCTTCTTATATCACTCAGTACCACATAAAGAACCTTCTGTATTTGGAAACCATCTCCCTATGCACATGCTTAAGAGAAAGCTATCAGGGTACCCTCTGTTGAAAAGATAAATAGCAGAAAGAACAGCTCAAATACAAATCAATAGTATTCTGTGGGCCTCTGTCACAAGCTCTGGAATGCCAACCACCTGTGGTGATCTCAGATCATTTTTGAAGTACCACCAGATAACACTTTACACAATACTTTCACAACCCAGCATGGTTTTTAAAACACTTCAGATCAGGCCATGCTGATCACTGTAAGTTTGAGAAACCAAAGAAATACAGCACAGTATTTGAGAGGGTTTTTATATTTTTATCTGAAACAAACCAGTGTTTGAGTGGAACAGAAGCTTCAATGGGTTACATTCAGAATATTTCAGGCTTCTCTAAGGGAGTAAAGGAAATAATGGTAAATGCAAAAAAATGACATCAGGGAAAAAAAATTAAAGACCTGTCTCCCATCTTTCAGAGGGCTGCCATAATCTGTTATACTTCATTCGTTTCTTCTTCAAAATTACTAAAGTGGGAATTTATAGAAAACAGAGGGGCATTTCACCAGGTAAAAATGTCTTGTCACAATTTCTTAACAGACTGTTCAGGAGGAGGTGGTCTTAGCTGTGGGGGGTTGAAATTGGAAGAACATTCATTTTCTAAGGAATTGCTTAAGTTTTTTGTAATTTTGTGTCACTGATCTTATGCAGATTTTCCCATATAATTCTTTGAATACTCCTGGAATGATGGAATTCATGTGTATTTAGAGAATAAAAAATTTCCACATCAAACATAAAAAAGTGGAACCTTTTTACATTATGAGGGTTCGGGATTTTGGGATTTTTCTTTTTAACATAGGAAGGGAATCTGTGAAAACAAGCCCTTAGGTCATATTTTTGAAAATTTGTATTTGCAGTGAATTTTTCCTACTTACTCGCTTGTGTTTCTTGTCAAAATGATTACTGCAGATACTTGCATTTCTACCATTTCTGCCAAAGGACACTTTTCCCCCCTTCCTAGTACAAAATTAAGTAAAATTAAATTTTCCATAGTTTTACTTTCTTATGTTAGTGAAATTATAAATGTTGTTTAATATTAGGGAAATCAGTGTGCGGTAGTGATTGCCTTGTATTGTGCCTGTTCTAATCTGTTGCTAAATACTGAAATTTTCCTGCTTGGAGTATTAGTGCAAGAGTTCACAGTGTTCTCAAGACTCTGAAAGAAGGTGAAATTATCCCTGTTACTTATTTCTCTACAGAGTTTGACAAAGGTTTCTGTCGCAATGTAGTTCTTAGTGCGGCTGGTTTTGGAGTGGTGAGGTTTGGAGGTTTTTTAGTTCTTAAGAACATACTGAAAAATTCAATTGAATCTACCAGGATTGACAGAAAATAATAAACCCTTAGTGAAGGTAATCCTGAGTTGACTGGCAATCACAGATGTCAGGTGAAGGGCATTGAAGTCTGTGGCTAGCTCTGAAAAGTTTTCAGGGAAAAAAATTAAGTGAAAATTGAAGTTCCCCACAGACCCCTTTTATAGTCTGGCAAAGTTCGTGATATTTCCTTTCATATTAAAAAAAAGCAACCCAAAACAACAAAACTAAAAAATTCCAAAATACTAAACTCTAAGACTATATGTGTTTTCAAAATTGCCTTCTTTGTTAACAACCTCGACTGAAAGCTTCTTCTTTATTTATTGTTTTTGAAGTTGTAGGCAAAAATCTGTAGGCATTGTTGCATTGCCATTCCTAATGGAGTTCTTTCAGTTATGAAATGGGGAAAACATACAAACCAGGTCCATTGTTCCAGGTGGCTTTTGTCACAATGAGATATACATACAGTGTGGTTCATTTACTGTTGCCACAGTGGAGGGAATATTCCAAGTTCTAATGTTGCATATATTGACCCAAAGCTACTGAGTTCAGAAGTTTCCCCTGTATCCTGAATAAAAATCCTGTTTATTATGCTTTGCTTAAAAAAAGGGAGAAGCATAGCTGGAGATTGCATTTTCAGAAACATTCCTGTTAATCTCTGCTCATGAAAATTTTCTCTAATAGATCCTTCAATAGTCAGCTCTGTATCATTAGTGGAGAAGAGAGGTAATCTAGGAAATAGAGTCAAGAAAAACTGCTGTAAGTGAATGTGTAGTATTTACAATTAATGAGTATTTAAAATCCTTTTGTTTTCAAGTTAAGAATTAGTAGTAAATATTTTATGTTCTCATCATGTGTTTTGTTTATTAAGTTAGAGGAATGAAAATATCTTTGATTGTTTTCATTCAAAACATACCAGATTTTCTGGCTGAAAATTAAAAAAATCAGACGGAGACATATTTAAGAATGCATCGAGAGTGTGTTTTGGGAGTTATGGACAAAACCAAGGCACCAAAAAATCTTTTGCTTGCTTGGGGCTTTTTTGTGCTTTTGACCTGCATCAGCACAACAGTGTAAAAGTCAACTACTTCTTCCCAGTGTATTGTTCTTTGGGTTTAGTATACTAAGATTTTATAATGAGATCTGAGTTTAGAAATTAATATGGAAAATTGGTACAAGTGTTCTCTTGCAGCATTAGTCCCACGCTTTGTGCAATGCCAATGTAATAATTGTCACATTTTTAATCAAGAAGAAAAAAATATCAGAGTTTTAAAGTTTTGCCCCAACATGATGGAAAAGACATTTACTATGTACTTCTCAGATTATTCATTAAATGAAGTACAGTGAACATATGAAGGTAAGTACCTTTTGTTTGTAAAAAAATTCTCACTTCTTTTCTACTCCAGATATGATTCTATTGATGAGTTTTATAACTATGCCAGAATGCTACAGTGGATTGTTTCTTCAAAGTCAGTCCTATACCATCTGTGATATTCTAGTATTACTACATATCATACAGTAAAACACATTTGGAAACTAGTGAAAATTGGTATTATTGCACAAGAGATCTGTTAAATGTATTTTGCTATCCTGTTTGAGTTATTCTGAGTGATGTCCACTAAAGAGAAATATCTGACATTGAAATTTCTGCTACCACTGCTGTTTTAATTACTCACACTGTTTTAGATGCTGATGTTTTCAAAGCTGAAATTGTGTCTGTGGAATTACTAAAATTTATAATCTTCCCTAAGTATTTATGGTTTTTTGAAGTTTTTTTTCCACTGGACTGTGTTTGATTTGACATTTTATTAATTTTTACTTCCAGAATTGGGAGGAAATAGAATACATTGCATGCACATGATTTATATTTAAATATATTGATTTATACATGTACCGTACACGTAGTGCATCACACAGATCTACACATGTGCAATACATTTATAAATACAGTTTATAGTTTAGAATTTTTCACATTCATTTATGATTTTATGAGGAGATTTTTCATTAATTTGATTCAAAACTTTTTCTAAGATTGTAGCATTTTTTCTCTACATCTTGCAACTGATTTATACATATGGTTTTTTCCCTTTTCATTGGTGAAAACTCATATAAAGATTTTTCATACATGGAGCATGTAAAAAGCCTGACTAAATTGTATTATGCTGGCTTCCAGGTACTGTAAAAATCATTGATGTAATAATAGAAATCACATTTATTCTTTTCCTCATTAAAATATTCAGCATAGGTAGGATAAGCTAGGAGAAAGAGCAGTTTAGAGGAATCCTAACTTTGTTTCATTGTGGGTTTTTTTTGTTTTGCGCTTTCTTCCCCTCTTAATCCTAATAGTAAAAAGATCTATTCTGGGATTACAAAAAGACTGTCATTTATAGTTAGATATTTTTGCCACTCAGTTTCTTTTGCTTTCATTTGGGTTCTTTAACATTTTTGATGCACGCTGTGTTATATAATTAATACGCTTATTCACTATGCAAAAGAGGTAAAATAAATGTATGTTTCAATTTGTGAGTATTTTAACAGCCTAGAAAGTCACAGTGTACAAACTCCCAGTATTACATTCCTCAGTCAAGTTAAGGTGTAACAGAAGGGTTAGTCTTCTAAAGATTTACTGCTACTAGTTTATCTTCTCTACTTAATAAATTTTAACAAAAACCCCCATGATTATCATTCTCTCACACACATATTTTCGAGAGACTACTGAACTAGTTCTTAAAAAAGGATCCTGAAGTAGCTTTTTCCGTCTTTGGAGGGATCAGAGCTGGGGCAAGTGAGAGGGAATGGGTGTATTAAGCAAACTTCTTGCATTACTTGCACTAACATAAAGCATGAATTTCTACCTAATGACTAGAACCTAACCTACCGGAGGCTAATAACTAAGACCTCTGTATGCAAAATGCATTCTGTGTGGTGCAGTGAACAAACTGTTACATGCTTCAGAAATGTGTTTTGTCTCAGAAATGGGGCATGGTAAATAGGTAAACTAGTTTAGTAAAAAAATGCAAAAGCTGTGATTTTCTTTTTGCTGAGAGTGTCTGTAGATTCCATGCTTGAAAAGATGCTGCACACGAGTTGAATTCACAGCACTGTGATAGTTTCTTTTAAGTCAGGTGTTTTGCTGGAGCAGAGGAAGAAAGGCTGTTAATACTCAATTTCAGAAAAGGCTATAATTTTATAATTTTAATATGTTGATTGAATCATTAGAGATTTAGAATTCTAATGCATTCTTCTTGTACAGAGGCTCAACCTTACTGTTAAAGATATGAGCAAAAACTCCATTTCAGAAGAGAATAAAAATAGCTATTCCTCTTAGGAAGACATCCTTTTGGGAAACATATTACCAGAATTTCCTTACACTGGTATAAATACAAACAGTCCTACTGAAAATAATAGCTGTTCTAGATTTAAACCAACGACATGATGCTCAGACTCTGGACCAGTACCCTAAATTATTTTATTTACATAAGTTCATGCATGAATTTTGATAGCAAAAGGCTTGAAATGGGAAAGAAGGCATCTGAAAACATATTAAGGAACATGTAGACACTGCATAATGAGAGCAGAAGTAGCACACAATGTGAACTTCTGCTAAAATTATCTTTCATCTTCTATGGTCTGCTTTTGCTAATGGAAACATTGGAGTGAAGTGGTAGCACAAGGAAAGGTTCAATAAATATTTTGCTACATAAATAAATTCAGGATTTTTTTTTGTTTCTTTTTGAAAAGAACATAAATTTTAAGTGCCTGATGCAATGTTACAATTTGATTTTAGACGGTGAGCAAATACGCACACATACAGAAAGCACACAGCCATTTTCAAGCAGGTATTCTGCCAGAGACTGGCAATTTACAACTCATTACATTTTACAGAACTATTGTTTTTGTGTGCATATAAAAATTTCAGCATGATTAATAACTTATAAATATATTAATCACTATGTGCACAACTTGAAAGAATGAGATTAGAGTAATGAAATCGAGGTCCTGCTTCAAGGAAGTCATTAAGTGCGTTTTATCTCACTTAAGTGCAAACCTGAAATTAAGCCTGTATTTGTGTGTTTGTCAAGGTAAAGCTTAAATTAATGTGACAAGTCCTCTTAGAGAGAGCAGAAGTGTGTTTGACTGCCACATACCAAAAAGAGAAGCTATTAGAGTCAAAGAACAAAGCTAGGAGAGAGAGAAAAGTAAAACTGGATCACTAAAAAGAGAAACCTGTCAGACTAAATAAGGTAGAGAGAAAGTGGTATGGATTATGGGAAAAAAACAAACTGTCCTCAGAGAGACAGGGTACAGTAGTCCATAGGGAAGAATATTACAAAGAGTTTAGAGATCGTGGATTTGACTCCTAATTGAGCTTTGGAAAGCAGAAAAATGTGGCTGATGTGCTGACATCCTGATTATTTTCCTCCAGACCTTCCTTAAATATTCAGCCCCAGTAATGCTCATTTTTCTTTTTCCTTTTTTTTCCTATGCCAGCTTTCCTCTCATTCTTTATGTGTCCTGCATTTTCTATGTTTATTCCTCGAATTGTTTATATGATCTTTTCAGCCATTTTTTTACCTGTGAATGCCTTCTGGACTGCTGAACACTTATGATGTTTTTAAATGAGAGAAGGTTTCCTGCCTGTGCTAGGAGGTTTGGAACCAGGTGATCTTTAAGTTCCCTTCCAGCTGTAACCACTCTGTGATTCAATGATTCTTTAAGGTTGTATGCAAAGATTATGCAAGATATTGTGACAAGTCATTGGTATTGATTAGTAAAAATCTGAGGAAAGAAAGGAAGCTGCATTATTCTTAAATGCAACCACTGTTTTCTTAGCCAAAATTACTGAAGGGATTTTGGAAAGCTGAAGGGCAGCACATAACCTCCCAGAACAACAAAAAACCCCTCATTTAAACCCCCAAACACACAAACAGAACATTAGCCATATCGAAACAAAAATGCACAGTCTAACTACAAAGAAAATTATTAGGGGGGAAAAAGGATCAGTTAGAGCAGGAGAAGTTCTTACTTTGGGTATGGAAGAGTATTCCCTCACCAGAAATTTCTAACCATTATTAAAACCTTTGTATCTCATTTTCTTCCACTTCTAATTGCAGACAACACAATTGCTTACCCCAACATTTACGTGACAGTATCAGCACCAGAAAAGCCAGGTATTAGTGATGTGTATTTTCTTGCTAGGTTATATTTACTTTAAATAATGTCTAATTTCAGAGGCCTAAGGTGAATTTTGAAAAGAGATGCACTTCCTTTTATATCTGGGGATTCATTTTAAATCTGCCTGTCAGAGTGTTCTGGCCTCATTAGAGGATGTTCAAATGTAACTGGCCTGCTAGTATCTGCCAAAATTGCTACATTTGTCGTTGTATTAAATCCATCTATTTCTACTAGGAACTGATTGAGTGCTCTCTTTGTCCTCCAAATTTCTCCCTTCCTCTCTTCCTTCCTATTGCATCTATTTTATCGATGAAGAGAAAGCACAAGGCATTTTTCCAAGCGAGAGCAAATAAGTCTCTAACTTGAGCCGAACCCACATCAGCAAATATCTCTAAGAACTCTGAGCCACTGATTGTGATAAAACGGTACATTAGCTTCTCCAGCTGTAGCTTTAGCTGGAATTGTTTCCCCAGTACCTGGAGGATCTGTCAAAATTGTCTCCTTTGGAATTTTCGCTCCCAGATTCTCACATCGTTTGGGATTTTTCTATTTTTGCCTCCTCGCATCCAGCTACATCTTTGAATTTAACATCTATTTCACTGTTAAGGACTTTGGCCATGGTTTCACCCACACTGAAATGTGGACCCATTCCTTGTTCGAGACCGAAACACCAAGGTTGTGTGTTCAATCCCTCTGTGGATCATTCACTTAAGAGTTGGACTTGATGATCCTTCTGGATCCCTTCCAACTCAGAATATTCTGTGGTTCTGTGACTTAAGCCTGCAGGACCTTGATGTGTACAGTCAAGAACCACTAATCCGAACAGTAGGCAGCAAACTCCAGAGAAGTCAGTCATCCCTCTCTGATGAGTAAACTATAGGCAATCTGTTCTCCAGTTTTATTCCCAGGTCTTGCTGCTTCTATTGTTTCTCTAGTTGTAACTCCGGTTCCATTAGCTTTCTTCCCACTGGGAAATTGTTTTTCAAATTCTTATGAGGAATGGATGGGGGAGGTAGGATTATTTAGCCTGGAGAAAAGAAGGCTCAGGGGAGACTTTACCTCTCTCTGCAACTACCTGAAAGGAGGTTGTAGCCAGGTGGGTGTCAGCCTGTTTTCCCAGCTAACAAGTGACAGGACAAGAGGAAATGGCCTCAAGTTGTGCAAGGGGATGTTTAGATGAGATATTTAGTAAAATTTCTTCATGGAGAGGGTTGTAAAGCTTTGGAACAGGCTGCCCAGGGAAATGGTGGAGTCACCATCCCTGGAAGTTTTCAAAAAAACCATGGGGATATGGCACTTGAGGACATGGTTTAATGCTGAATGCGGTGGTGGTTCTTGATTGATGGTTGGACTTGATGATCTTAAAGGTCTTCTCCAACCTTAAAAATTCTATGATTCTGTGACAGTGTAACCAAAACATGAGCAGCACGTTCAAGCAGGACGCACATTGTGCTTGTCCAGTCGCTCTCAGCAGGAGTTTCTGCAGCTCTGCCCAAGATCGCATGAACTGGCATACAGCAACTGTAGCAGAGTGCACAACTGCTGGGTGCAAGAGATTAGAAGGTCCCAACACCCTGCCTGTAATGGCTTATTTTCACAGAATGGTGAGAATATATTCAATAGCTTCATGCTTTAAACTTCTTTTTTTGAACAAGCATGAGCTATATATTGGGGTTTAGGGGTTTTTTTAATTGAAAAACAAGTTCAGTAAATGCACTAAGAAGTTTTCGCTACCTGCACAGTAGTCCTCCGTGGGGATTTTGCTGGTAATTCCCCAGCTCAGAGAGCTGAATGTGAATGAAGGTATGAGAAAAAAATTAAAGGCCTTTTACAAAGTAATGATTATCACTTCTGATTTCCAACACGTAGAAGCTAAATATTCCTATCTTGCTAGAACGGTCATAATAATGAATAGCCTAAGCAATCTGTGTTTTATGTGGTAAGTTTGTCTTAAACCTATGGTATCATATGCATGTGTGTTCTTTAACATATACACCCATTCACGTATCTAGTACTTTTTCTTTTTTTGTTGCTTAAATTCCACCAGTTTAAAGGGTAAAGTTAAAGGCACTGAATCAGAGGCATGGTCTCCCAGTACAGCTGATGAAACAGCAGCTCATTGTGGTAAAACAAAGGAGAAAAAAGTGAGGACGTAAATCCTCATAAGGTGGGGCAAATCTTGTTTGCAGAAACACTAAACTTTCTGAATCTCTTGTAGTACAGGCACAATGATCACCAAGAAAAAGCATACACAGGTTGTCTAATGGCTTCCAAAGGCAAAAAGATTCATTTGCTCATACACTGGGATGTCCTTTTAATTCCCAAGTGTGAATGTTAATAGGCTTCCTTATTAAAGAACCTCATTAAATTCAAAATCCCACTGAAAATTAACTGTGCCGTGATAATGCTGAGAAGAGAAACTCATACAAAACCAGCAAATATATTTTGAATAGCCTGTTAATCCAGTGAGATTAGCTGTTAAGCATGTTGTCTCAGACCACCAATGACCATAATAATGGGTTCACTTTAATTCTATTTTCATCATTCTACTAACGCTGCAACACAAAAAAAGCATCCTGATATGCCTGCCTTTGCAGCACTGTTTTTTGAAGACTCACTCCTGATCAACTAGACTGTTTTGCTATATATTTTTCATGTCTACCGCGTTTCAGTGCACATCATCATTTCTGGTAATTTCGTTTATTAGAAGATGGATGATATAGCAGAATATTTCATGATTATGGAATTTTATGAAAATGAGGCCAAGATACAGAATGAGTACAATATGAGTAAAGCAAAAAAAAAAAATTACAGAAATATTTGACTCCATTAAAGGCTGAACACTGAACTAGCAATTTAATCATAGGCACATCTTTATTGCTATTTATTTTTGCCTTTGAAGTTGTTTCTTATTGTCCCCTTTCCCCAATTACTTGGCATCCTCAAAGAAAGGTGTTGAGTTCCACCAAGGTGTATGGCTTCCCTCAGTGGTCCAGACTCGTACAGATTGTTCATGATACTCAATTCTGTAGGATACGGCAACTGCTTTGCATCACAGAAATTTCTTTCCTACAGAAAAGTGCAGAATTTGAAAGCAGTGATAGTTGCCTCACACTTGTGTGTTTCCACAGAGAAGTTATGTCTGCCCGTGAGACAGAGAGCAGTGTTTGGGATGTATAGGTTTGCATAAAAGCTTCATGTTTAGCATTTTTCTCTCCACACACTTGCAAATCCAAGTCATACTGTGGCCTGTTTGCACATTACAAAATCAGTCTTAACATGCTTATGTTGCAGCTAATGTTAATTCCATACTCAGTGCACACTGTTAGGAGGTGAATTATGGCTGGAAGAGGCACAGCAGTTACATTTGTGGACGTGGAAGACCGCTTGTTAGACAGGACAGTGTCCCACTTACCTGTAGCCGCAGACTTACTGCCAAGCAGAGCAAAAAGGAATCATCTCTACAGTGGAAGTTACAGCACTTTTAAATAAACATGGCATACCTTTTGCCCTAGTGGGAAGGCATGTATTTGAGGACTCAAGCAAAAACATATGTTAATCTGTTCCTCTAGGATCAGGCTTTGTATCAGCACATGCTGACAGACAAATTGCTAGTGCCTGAATAAAAGAAGGGAAGGAATACCACGTCCCTTTGACTTAGAGAAGAGAGCGTGATTTGGTGCCAGGACCTTATCATACCATTTTATATATAATCAGTTATTCTTTACACTGGTCAAGATAAAGATGGTATGATTTGGGTTGATTTGTGGGTACACATAATAAGCCAGAACCTTTCTCATTTTATACAATTTTCTACAGACTTACTATTTAGTACTATGAAGCCACTTAGGTATTTATGATTAAATATTTGACTAAGAAACATGCTGGATTGAGATGTGGACCTCTCTTGAGGGCAAGCAGCAGTTTCTTGCTTGCCACAAAAAGAACTCTATTTCCCTACCACTAAAATAATTATCACAGAAGTCTTGCTGTGACTGCTATTATGTATTCTAATCATTGTGAATGCATTAGAAATTGACAACAGTAAGTCCTGCACTAGAAATGGTCCCCATACTGAGTAACCATGCTGCTAGCTAAAATGGTTTAATCTTCTGCCAAAGAGACTTTTTTGTCTAACATTCTTATTGTTGCTTAGTTCATAAGTGGGATGCAGAGGTCACTTACACTTTTATGGTTGATAATATGCCCCTCTCTGGGACATAATTGACATCACTGCAGTTGCAAGCCAAAGAATAAAAGGCTTTTATCCGTTCCAAGTGATTATTTCATGAGCTTTTTTCAATCAAATCTTTAAAAAACATACAAATAATAAAGGAAACCAGGAAGCTTGTGACAACAAATTTAAGTTCTAGTCAAAAGAAACATTCTGTATAGATAAATAAAGGGATAATAGGGCTCATTTTTAGTCTACTCATGCTCATTTATTTAGAAAAGAGTCCTTTTCTAAACTCATTTGAACTTGTCAGAAGACTCAAAAAACTATTACTGCTGTGCATGTAGTCCATGCACATTTAGCCTGTTAACACAGATGGGAGAATGTTTATAAATGAGAACGATTCACAGTTCCTCAGCACAAGTGAGACACGGGCATACGGGACAGAATCCAGCAAAGAGCTTATGATCATGGGGCCTGGAGCATCTCTCCTCTGGACAAAGACTGAGGCAGCTTGAACTGTCCAGCCTGGAAGAGAGGAGGCTCAGGGTAGCATCTCAACAGTGCATATAAACACCTGAATGGAAGATGAAAGGAGGATGGAGCAAGGATCTTCTGCTATGCTCACTTTCAGGACACAAGGGGAAATGGGCACAAAGAGGAAACATGGGAGGCTCCATCTGAACTTCAGGAAACACTGTTGTTTTTAAATTCTGAGCACTGGCATCAGTTGCCCAGGGAGGTTGTGGAGTTTTCCTCCTTGGGGATATATCAAAATTGGTTTTGGTCAACTTTGGCTTTAAGTGGCCCTGCTTGAGAAGGGCAGTTGGACCAGCTTATCTGCAAAGGTCCCTTCCAACCTTACTTATTCTGTGATAAAGACACACATTTAATGAAACTCAGGGGTGGAATCAGCTGACAGAGCCATTTAAGAAACCAGCCATTGCTCTAATAGCATTCTTAGGGATTAGAGAGACATCACAGAAGTAATGATATCTGGTTTTTTTTCCAGGGGACTCTGGTTACTCTTGTCTTTCATGGCTTTTACCATTAAATATCAATGACAGCTCAAAGTAAATTCTGTTGTCATTTTATGCCACTGGATTTGAAAGCAGTATTTGGCCCACACAGATTTTAAATCAATTTTAAGCAGCATTATTTTATGTTACTAGGCACCCAAATACAGAATAATCAACAGTAAGCCCTCAGATGTTTTTGGAGTTTAAAACACTTTCTTATACTGATTTCAACAGCACTACACAAACACAAGTGAAGGAAGAATTTGGCCCACAGAGAGAGCTGTAACACAGATGAATGAATTTAACAGATTTTTCAAAGGCTTATACTGGTGCGACAGCTTGTCTTTATTTAATTTTAACTCTCTAAATTTAAAGAGCAATTTAAACCAGAATGATAGAAGCTAGAGGGGAAAGACACCTATTAGATCATTGAGTTAATCTCCTGCCGCTGCACAAATGCTCTTTATTGTGCATTTTCAAGTATTTTGTCCAGAATTGTTCTTAAAGTCAAAATCAACAGGGCTTCCACTCCTTGGAGAGGATTAGGATTTTCTGGCCCTCAGGACATTTCTCAGACACAGACTTTCTTTTCCTTTTCATACTGTAATTGATGTAGGTCTGATGTTTTGTGAAAAGAGTAGGAAGTTTAATACAGAATGTTTATTGCCTTCTTTTTGCTGACAGCCTACAAGGAAATGGGAACTGCAGCTTTAGGAGCAATGCAGCTTTTTCTGATCCAGCAGAGCTGCAGTGAAAGTTCAGCCCCACCCCCCCAGACACTCAGCATAACACGCTCTTTCTTATGCCCAATGCAAAGTCCTACCTTCTGGCTTTTTTTTGGCTCTGCTGCTACCTCCAAAAGCTCTTTTAGTTTATCTCTTTCTTTCACAGACAGAAATTTTCATTTTCTTTCATGCTGTTTCGTAAGAATGTCAAACCTAATAGTGAAGATGTCTCTCCTATCTACTCCATAGACATCCCTGAGCTTTTTTACTTCTTTTCTCCTTCTCATACAAAAAAATTTGTTCATGTACTGTCAGTTTTCTTTCCCCAAAGTCTTAGATATTTTCTGACTGATAGTTGTTGCACTTTTTTCTTTTTTCTGCTATTTCTCTGAGGTGACCTGTTCATTATTTGGCCGTTATCTTTCAGGATTTTGTTTTTCTCACTGTTATTCCCCTAACCTCTTAATTCCCTTTATTTCCACTTTCAAACTACTCACCCAGATCTCTTCCTGCAGCTTTCCAAAATAGTTTCTTTCTTCTAGATTTTTTTTGTGCATAATAACTGTTGCAGATGCTGAGGAACCGGGATATTGTGTGGTGGAGATACTGACATTAAGCCTGTTAAAGCTTTTTATATCATAGGATATTCTTAAACAGTGGTTAGATCTGAGTTAGCAATGGATTAAATCATCTGGCAAACAGGAGAGAATTGGGTTCTAGACCCAACAAAAAAGATTATGAAATAAAAATATAACAATATTCAGGGAACTAATTGAACTTTATGCATCTTTACTAGAGAAACTAAAATTAGGACTCATGTTGATACTGAAGATTGCTAGACTGGCTCTTACCATTGAAACAGCTTTAAGAGGAGAAACTGATAGTCTCCAGGGCCTTCACTGCCATAGAAACTGAAGAGCTCATATGGTATTTGGGTGGAGTAATGAATGTTATCTGGATCTTAAATGTTTAAGATGATAACTGTTGGACCACTGTATTAGAAGGCATCCCTTTAATGAGTGGCCTTTTCCATAAAAGCCTGGTGTTCTGTATTGGCTAACTTTGGTGGCTGGCTGCTAATTCCTTCTTATTTTAAAAATTGCTTATAAACAGAGTCTAGAAAACTGGCACTGGGTTTGGGGGACTGTGTTATGTATGGGAGATCAAGTCATCTCAAAACTAATGCTGCTGTGCCACCCGTCTCACTGCGATGTACAAATTTGTTTCTGCATCTATACTTAGTAACTACTAAGACCTCAAAGATGCAAAAAAATCTGAGCAGAGCTGGTGGGATAAGTACTCTAATGAAGAGGGTAAAGGAATTAAGAAAGTTGATGGGTGAAAGAAGAACCCAAGGATTATGGTACACAAAATGTAGAATATATTGATGGATAGATATGTCCAAAACTCGATTGACTGTTTTGAAGGCCTTTGTTGGTGAATCTGAGAAAGTATCTTTATTCTGAAAAGTTAAAAATATGTTTTGTTCAGAGGGAGTATTGATCCCTGGTGTTGATGCAGAGTGGTTTGTCCCAAATTGTCCTAAATTACTTTGTTTCATGTTTACCCCTCACTCAAATTCAAGTATAAAAAAACCTGTTAATTTTTGTGACATCAATTCTTTTTTTTTTGTACTTTCCAAAACTGTAACAGTTTGATTATTATTTTAAAGAAAAGGATGATAAGGTTGAGAAGTAATCATTAACTAATGTTTAACACATCAAGAAAAGCACCCTTTCTTTTCTGAAATTAAATAGCAGAATGTTCCATTTTCTGTCATGAGTCAAAACTACTTCACATCTTTGCATTTAGGATCCTGCAGACTGTCACGGTGCAGCTTTTTGAGTAAGGCATTGACTTCATTACTGTCATACTACAAGCTAAATTAGATAAAATAAAAATAGACAGATAACTATGCTTTATAAATAAACACCTCAGCATTTTTAAATGATCTTATGATCAGCTATTGCAAGAATAAATAAAGGCATGAAAGTTTTAAAACAGCAACATACAACTGAAAAGTACAATAAAATTAATTAATTTACATGACATAAGAAATGCTCTAATCTGATCTGAGAATAAGAATAGACAGACTGATACAGACATGACTAGAAATGTATTAGGAAAGAACTGATTAAAACTGGAAAGACTCAGTTACTATGCAGAACTCAGCTCTCAGGGTGTCAAGGCGCTGAGTGTACCCACAAGCACTAATTGTCCTGACCAGTCATAGTGCACCAATTCATCCTCTGCCTTTTGGTCCAGAAGCTTTGTTTAAGCTCAGGTTGTATCCCTAGCTCTTGCCTGACCTACGAAACATGTATCCCTGTGCCCAAACTGATTTCCTGCCGATCCTGACATTTTTGTTGGACGTACAGCTTAACCTCACCCCTGTCACATCACATTTGCCTGATGATCCCTGGGCTGAGCTTGCTACTGCCACCAATCCTGCCTGGTCCTGTGGAACTCCACCCGTGTTGAAGTCTCTGAGTCTGGGCCAAGGTCACCTTTAGCTCATCCTCCAACGTGTAGGAGTCCTGGTCTTGATGCTCCATGACAGTCAGTTCCAGCGGTCACTTCCCTGCAGCTGATGGTTGTGCAATCCAGGATGCGATTAGTCTTCAGTGTTGAAAGGCTGTGTTGATGGCTTGAGCTCAACTTGTTGCCTACACTAAACTTTCATATTATTCTGTACAAAGCCACTTTTCTAATCATGTGGTTCTCAGCCTGTACAATTGTAAGGATTTATATGAACACAGATGCAAGGCTTTTCATTTGCTTTTGGTGAACTTCATGAGGGTCCCTTTTGTGTTCAGTCCACTTTTTTCATCTGTTCAGCACCTCTCCAGAGTAGAGGTGTCCACCCAGCCTGATGTCAATCTGCAAACATGATGCAGGACCCTTTTGTTTGGCTATCCAGGCCACGAATGAAGATTTTAAACAGTGCCAGCTCCAATATGAAAACCTAAAGAACATTACTTGTTACCAGCTATCAGAATTTATTTGCAACTGCAGTTTTAAAAACCAAGAGTCCAACCTAATGCAAAAAACAAGCATGAAGTATTTCTAAGTATGAACCTAAATTTCTCATTTGGGATTTTAGGAATTATTACAAAGCCAAAACCTGTGGTGCAAATAGCCCTGCAAAAGGACAAAGGCAATGAATTCATAAGCTATAGCTACAGGGCTGGAAATCGGGCAGCTCTGAATATCCCTCTGCCAAACTGAGACAATATACATCTCTATTTTTGCCTAGTTCCTCATTTAATATATTGGAAAGGCAGAGTACTTGGGAAGTAGACAGACATCCAGCAAATTTTCTCGCACTGATAGGTTTGAAATGTCTTAGTCATAGTCATATAAAGAGATATTTCAGCATTTCAAGAAAAGTAGCCACTTTTGAAAGTAGCTCTTTAAAATGAGAAGTACAAATATATTTACCCATAAGAACAGAGAAATATATTTTTTTGCGAATGTATTTCATACAATTGCTTCAAATCTTTATTATTCTAAATGACATTCTTCTCCAGCATGCCCAGAATTTCCAGAAGGTGTGGAATGGATGCCTCAGTAAGAGGCATTGAGGTGCTGAGGTGCTGCTACTCAACTGAAAGGGAATATACCCTTGCCTCTTTGACAATCATTTCCTTTAAAAGCCTGTCATACACTTCAAAGGAAGCCAAGGAAATATTACTACCCACTTGTGAGTTGTTGTATCTGTCATTTATCAGTTATTTCTTACAACTATCTCAGTAGAGATGGTGTTAGAGAGTAGAGACAAGAAAATTCTTTGTCTTTGCTTGCTTCGTTTGATAGCACAACCAGATCCCTACTCAGGTAGCCCAGTGAAGTCAAGCAGGCTCCAGCAAGTGGTTCCTTGAGGACCATGTGTCGTGGTTGAACGCAGTTAAGCGCCAAGCACACGAAAGCCAGTTAAATGTATAAGGGGAGTACAGATTTATTGAGGAAAATGGAAAGGAATTTCGGGGTAAAACAGGTCTACACTTAAACAGTTGCAATATAAAGAAAAATTTATTACTAACAGAATGAAAAGTGAAAAAGAAAACAAACCAGAGCAAACCTTTAAGCAATTTTCTTTTCCAGTGCCTTTCTCTTTTTACCCAACTTGCACAAAGGATAACAAAACATAACATGGGATTCGGTCAGAATTTAACTTCTTTTCAGAGTCTTTTTATGCTTAAGGAAAAAGAGGTTCTTCTTCTGTGCTATAGAATTTTCACAAACCAACAGTATGCCTGGAAAAACAATCTATTGAAGTGAAAAAGGTAACTCTCCCATGAATCTTGCAGTCTTCTCACACTGCTAAGTCATGGTCCACAGAAAAAAAAAAACCACATGGGGTTTTAGTCTTAAGGATGAGTTATCTCAGTCTGAAAGGAAAGGTTCTCTGCTTCAAAATCTCTAACAGCTTCTCACAACTTCTATGTGGCCTGGCGTGGGCCTCTCTTTAACAGCTTCTTACAACTTCTGTGTGGCCTGGCACGGGCTTCTCTTTAAAATCACAGGCTGCACAAGAATTTCCCATGCCCCCAAGTTTTTTCCAAATGGATGAAAATTTTTTCTACAGCTTGCAAGAAGCTCTTTTAAGCTCTGCGCCCCAGAAGGGTGACCGCCTTCTTTTCCCGCCGTCAGTTAGCTTCCGTCTCACGCGGTCTCACCCTTCCACTCTGTTTCTGACCTTGGAGTCGCCATGTTCAGCTTCGTCCTACGTCACTTTGCTTTCTTCATCTTCCTGTCTAACTTGAAAGAAAGGGTTGTCTTTGTTGGCTGCGGCATGTGGATTTTTCAGTTCAGGGCAGGCTGTGCCAGCTGCAGGGAGGAAAGGGGAGAGGAGGCCCATCGGCCCCCCCCAGCACCGTGCAGGGTCTGGGCAACTTCAGGTCATCTCAGCCACGCGGTCCCGGTCACACACTGCCTGCGGAGCCAGAACAGCTCTCCGCTGGTGGGGAGAGCCAGCCCCATGCCGCCACAGCGCTGGGGGTCGTGGGGAGGGGGGCTTGGCCCGGGGCCCTCCGCCTACGGCCACCCCTTGGCCCTTGAGGCAGTAACCAAAGAGGAACTTCCCACGCTGGCTTCTCTATAAGTATGCTGTTGCAGAGGCATTAGGAGCCCACTCTTTGAGTTAGAACTTATCCATCAACCAAGTTTCAACCTACCACACCATACATGAAATGTAAACCTAAACATTAGAAATAATGATAGACAGACACAGACTCCTGGCAAAAGTAGTGTTTAAAATAATGTTAAGTAACAGCACATATTACTTATAGATAAGAATAGTTTGGGCAGACTCTGCCCAAACTCATCCAAAGGGTACATTTGAAGATACTTTGGACCATTGAATCAGGATGACACATTTCTGTGAGCTTTTGAGTCCTTGTGGTTTTGGTTCATTACCCATTGCGGGTTTGAATTCTGCTTGAACGTCAGGTAGGCTCACGCCAAAACCTTTGTTGCCAGACATCTGATTTTTGTGGCTTGGATCAGTTTCCACTTGCTGAATAGACTTGATGTGATTGGCAGTCTAGCAAGTACTTTATTTTATGAAACGCATGGAAATAACAAAAGTAGTATGAGCTTTTTGTGCTGTGATTGACTCATTGACATGTTAAAGAAGTTGTTTGAAAGATTAAGAAGAAAGGAAATTCTTCAACTAATGAAAAAAAATTAAAGAAAATGTGCATTTGAATAACATCCAGATTACTATTTACCTCCTGTCTGTTTTCTTTTTTTGTTGATTTTCCTCTGAAGTGCTATGTATTCAATATAAACAAATACAGAGGGGAAACAGAATGCCACTATTTTTGTTGTGGTTGTCTGGTTTTGTATTTGTGCAGACTCAAGATATGAAAAACTGTTGGTCTGCTACCTTTCAGAATTTTATGCAGTTATTAAAAATACCCTATGTAATTTCAACAGAAGCATGTAACAGTTTTCTTTGTAGCCATCATTTCTAGGAATGATTGGTGGATGAAGTGACTTGAAGCATGAGTACACAACTAAGTGGTTAGAAATCAAATGCAAGTAAAATTTAACAATCATGCAAACAATGTTTTTGACTAACCAGGGAAAGTATTAAAGTTACTGTTGAGGGAACTGTCCTTCAAGGAACAGATGTGTAGATGTATATAAAGCAAATGGCATTTAAAAATGGAATCAATTTTATTAATTTATCCTTTTCATTTTAAAACTTTTGAAGCTATATGATTTTTCCTTTATGCATATATCCACACTTGCAGTAATTCGCTGGTTTACTTATCAGGTCAGAGAATTTTGAAGGTTTTTTTTAGTGGTGTTGGGTTTTTTCAGAGTTTGAACAGACAAAAAGACTAGTTAAAAGTAAAGCCTTCACAGTGTTATGAAACTGCACAAAGTCATAGAAAAGTAAAAAAAAAAAATTAAGGTCTTGGTTGAGATGATTCAGGAGTTTTGATTGAAATATTCATGTAAGTGCTTTTTTGGACATGTGCCAGGGCACTTGGTTGTTCTTTCACTCATAACTTTCCAGTGAAGCAGATCTCTCAGACTGCTGTTGACACAAGTCCTTGCTCCAGTTTATTGTGATAACTTGCACTGATACAAAACCGAAGTTTGCATTTTAATTATCAGGATGTTTGGGGAGAATTCAAAACAGAAATAGGATTTGAACTTTGCCGTTTAGCTCACCTCATATTCCGAGAAGTCCAGAGACCCCCTGATGGACTGGCTCCCCTTCCTGCCTGCTGCCACAATCCAAATGAGCTGCAGAACAGCTCAATGTCTCCCCATCACAGAAAAAGTGTAGCTTTTAGTTACATTTCAGTGATTTTTATTTTGTTCATTTATGATACAATTTTTTATGGCCATATGGCCTAACATAGTCTGAGTATGAACTATATTTCATTTAAGCAGTTAAGAGACATGTAGAGGTCTGCCTGCTTCACTAAAATTAAACGTGACAACAGGGTAAATTAGTGTTACTTAAAAAAAAAATTCTAAAAAAAAGTAGTATTTTAAAATATTTGAGGTGTAACTGCAGTTTTCTTGTTAAAGAAAGGAAATGGAACTGAAACAAAGGAGCTTGAATAGAAGTTTTAAAAATTGAATCTTTGATATCTTGAAAAGCAGCACAGGAACCTCTCAAGCAGCTGTCAAAAAATAGAGTTGCATTCCACTCCAAGTATGACTGAAAGGTTTCAGAGATATGAGAGCTGAGATTGTGTGCACATATCTTTTATACATAGAAGATTTTTCTTCCTTTAAAACTTCTTTACCAACTTCTTTGCCACTTTCTCTAAATTAGTAAGTGGTAAGATATTTTCCATTACTCTGCAAGAACTGACAGATTTTTTTCTACAAATCTAGACATATCTGCTTCCATTTGATTTCCCTTCATCTTAGCTGTGCTACTTTTCCTTCAGTATTCTAAATTCTGATTTATGAAAAATTAAAGTCTACCGGAATTGTAATAATAACCTCATAGAAATTCTCTATAATATAGCAAAAAATTATTTAGTCAAAAATCCTGCTTTAAGAAGCAGAATAATTTTCAATACTAGGCACTGAAATTGTACAAAATACTCATAAAGTAAAATGCACGGAAATGCAAATCACAATAACACATTTTCTCTTCGAAGAAGCACATTTGTGTATATTTACTTTAAATGCCCTTATAAATCTCTTTCTCTTCTAGCAACATTTTCTGCATGTCTAAGGAAAGAGAAAAACACTTTTTTTCATTTTAAAATATGCTGTCATCATTGCCATAATCTGCAGCATTTTACTGTAAAATTACTTGTCTCATGGCAATGTTTTATTTTAGCAAAGTCAGATATTAGATCTCTGGCTCCTGAATGTTGCAAAAACTTTTTTAACATTATTTTGACATGACATTTCCAAAAGAGGCCTTCAGCTCTTTCATTTCCACAGTAGTCATTAAACTAATCTATAAAGCTCATAGGTGAGATGACTGTGCCAGTACATTCAAGATAGCAGAAGTGACGAATTGTTCATTCATTATTAAATGATTTGCAAGTTAGTATCAAATAAATATAAATCCTTAACAAGAATTTTTCATGTTTAAAACTTTCTTCTTTTCCTGTTCTGAAAAATACGATTTTTCTTGATGATATGTAGCACAATTATTGTTGGAATTAATACAATTTTAACAGGACATAATCTTCCTAGAAAATCTTGAAATAAATATGGATATGGTTGTCTGGATGTTATGAAATATTCAGCATGTGACAAGAAATACTTTGAAAGGTAGATATGTTCTGGAACTCCAGTAATTGGGTTCATGAATTGCTTTCAATAGGAATATGAAAGTTGCTTTTCCTCTTTCCAACTAATTTCACTAGTGCTCATGAGAAGAAAAAAAAGAAGTAATTTTTAAAGGTAGTTTAAGAAAATGAATCTGCTCACACAGTTGAAATACTGAATAGTGACCATTTTTTCGCCAATGATCTAAGTATTTAGTGACACATGTAACTTTTACAGTTAATCTAACAATACATGCAGTCCTTGGAGGTATATTACCAATATTTTCCAAGAGAAATCCCACAAGTGTGCTTGTCTTCATTTATGTTAAACCCTTGTAAGAGGAAATTGAGGACTTATTGTGAGGTAACTGGGAAAGATTAAAAGGAAATGCTGCCACTTTGGTTTTTCTCCAGCAAATTGAAATGTCTTTTCATAATCAGAGAGAACAGCACCACTTGGTATTGAATGTCTATTAAATGCATCCTCTCTAAGTATTTATGTTTATTTTTGGGACAACTGATACCAGTTTCTCATTTGTTAAAGATGAGACACTACTGCAGATTAAAGTATCAAAAGCAGAGTTTTTAAATTTCAAATTTAAAAACTGCTAACAGTTAACATCAGAGCTTCCCAGGACATACCAAAAAGCTCTGAAGGAACATAGTAAAGGAGGCTGAGATCCCATAAAACAAACACACAAGCAAACAACCAAAAACTCCCAAACTCAGCTATTCAATTCAATGAGCTTCTATAGGAAAAAAATATTTTACCTACATCTATGAGAGGAGCAAATGATATCCTAGAACTCACTGATTTTTGGTAAATAATTTAGTTGAAGTATCGATTGAAAAAAATTATTAAATACTTAATGGATCCTAATTTTACAAGGAGATTGGCCTCCATAAGGGGAAAACATGGGCCTCTAACTTAATATAGTATAATTCCTTAAGGATGTCAATGAAATGGTGAGGGAAAGAGTTATGTAGACATGTTTGTCTAAATTAAAAAAAAAAAAACTTTTTGTAGTGTTTCACAAGAAGCCATAAAAAATGGTCAGTCTTAAGAGGAGAGCTAATGTTCTCTCACGGGTAAAAAGCTGGATGAGACCTGGAAAAAAAAGATCCTGAATAATTCTTCAATTTTGGAAAGTGTAAAATGTAGTGAGATGTTTGAGTATTGAAAGAGAACTAACCTGGTATAAAGTACTGTTTGCAATAATGATCTGGAAAAGATATTAAACGAGCTAATCTTTGATTATTTATAATAGAACTCAAAAATAAAGAATTTGAGAAGTACCAGGAGAATTTAGCAGAATGAAGTCACCAGTGTGATCATGGGTATAATGTAAAGCTGGTCATGGTAGAAAAATGCTCAGTGCCGGAAATTTTCTAGATGTTCTTGAGTATCATTGGATCTATAATTAAGATTTCTCATTGAAGAAAAAAATACCGTGATAGGTATTTCTCAGCAATAGCTCAGCTCCCCGTCATCTCCCCAAAGAACAAGAGGAAGTAGAACTAGAGGAAGAGGAAGAAGGGGAAGAGGAAGAAGAATAGGGGGAGGTAGAAGAAGAAAGAGATGATAAAGAAGAACTTAGAAACCACTGTGACAGGAGCATTTGGAAAATGGACCTAAATTAGTCTGTGATCCCACAGAACTGATATTTGATTAGCTCTGATGGCAATCCTTGCTGATTGTAACCATCAAGGCAGTCAGTTTTCAGAGATTCTGCTCAGATGATCAGAAGCCAAATCAGGCATCTGCTTTTTCTCCTCCAACATCTAAGATCTGGCCATTTGAAAGACAGCTGAGTTTCACTGCAGATTGCAGCTCTTGGTCTGTGTTCCTGGGCTAGGTGTTTTCAGGGATGTTACTTTGTCAGGGCAGTTCTTTTACGCTGTTTCTTGACTGTTATCTCCCTTGCTGAGCTGCTGCCTCTTTAACCAACCCCAGTCCTGCCCCAGCTCTCAAGAATGGCCTTCTTCAATGACCCATAACTGACCACTAGTGTTGGGGCCTCCACTTCCAAGCCATGCCCACGTTTTCAAAGCCTTTGCTGTTGTCCTGCAGTTAAAGTGTGCACCATAAGAGACACCCAGTATCAGGTTTGGGCTCACACAGCCAGGTCTCATATCAAGCTGATGAGAAACTTCATGTCAGCATTGGCAGCGTGCACTGTGAGCTGCAAACATGCCAGTGTAGAGCTTCTGACCTCTTGAAAACAAAAGTGACAGTTTCTGTAAGGTTTTCAGAGGGCACCTGTACACAGACACAAACGCATACACAGAAAAAAAAGGATAAAAAAGTTTTGCTGTCTGTGTGTTTATGTTTGGGTTCAGAAAAAAATGTTAAAATCTGCACAGTGTGCTTCTACTTCTATGGGAAAATTAGGTTTCTGTGTTAGCTGCACGGGATACAGATTTCCTTAAAAACGTGTTACTTTAATGGTGAGTATGCACCCTGGGAGGATTATAGGTCTGGATTTGAGACCCTACTCTAAGAAGAAATTATGTTTTTTTCATGACAAGGCCATTACGTCAAACATAAGTACTATTCTGACGTTACCAACTGATTAAATTAAGGAACGAAGGCTTACTTTGGTATGTACAGTGATTTTGGGTACAAAGTGACAGGGACTAAAATTACTGTGAGAAATGGAGCTTTCAGAAAATTATTTAACTTTCCTCCCAGTTGCTGCCTATTTTCAGTGTAATATATTGAACTACACTGATGACTTCTTTGAAGTGATGTGTCCATTTTTTTCCTGTAGTGGTCTGTCTCTCAGGCACGATCAGCAGCAACATGTTCTACAGCACTGTTAATAACTTTCCCTTTTTAATGCTGACATATCTACTTATTATCTAAACCAATTCAGGTAACATTAATTAAGGTATAAGTATCTGCTGAATAATAAAACTATATTCAAAAGTAGTAGTTCTGTCAAAAATAGAAGAATGATATTATAATTCAATTTTTCTAAAAATCTGAAGTTTCTGCCATCACAAACACGTAAGTATCTATTCTGTAGTCAGTGGACATTTGGTGAACTGTAGGCTAGCTGAATCCTAGTGTTTCCCTGTAGAATTTTAAGGCAAATTTTTTTCCCTGGCAGGACAAATAAAGAAATCTGTAAAACTGGTAGGAGAACAATGCATGGAAAAACCTTTCAGTTCATGTGAGTTTTGTACAGTGCCACAGCAACAATCTCAAGCAGAACATCCACAGGAAAAAAAAAAGTTTTGAAAAGTCACTGGAGCTCCTTTCAAGCTCGTAAAAGTGATTTTCAGTGCTGATTGAAGCAACATATCAACTAAAATATAGCTAATATTTAATGTAAGGCCAGCTAAACAGAAGTATTACTAGATCTATATGTTGTATGACATGATGTGATAAAATCCTTTGGCATATTAGCAGACTCCAGGAGCTAAATGTAACAAGGAAGGTAGCTAAATATAATAAATCTGCAATGATAAAAGTCACTACTTACATAGTGCTGGATTCTAACACACTTGCATTCATGTCTCTTTTTTTTCAGTTTGTAGTCGAAAAAAAAGGTTGCTACTTGAAAAAAAAAAAGAGCATTTTAATTTGTTTAAACAAGACTGTACAGTGAATGACAGGAAGATCTTGTATAATAGAGACGAAAGGGCAGGCTTGAGAAAATGAGTTTTAATCATGCTCATATGGGAGTAAATTTTATATTTGAAATCCTCATATTTTTATTTTTTTAAATCTTTTTTTTACAGTAATTTCTGGTCTCTATGCCTTTGAATCTATACATATATGTGTATGATAATGATAGAGAGGTTATGCAAATTTATGTTTCCAAATTAAATGCAGAAATTGGTGCAGTCAGACATTTCTAGAACAGTCCCATCTTTTTTCAACTGAAGAGGATTTTGGTATTTTGTCTAACTGAAAGGAGGAAGATGTGCATTTTTATTATTTTTGAAATTAAAGTTTAGTTTCTGTTGAAGTGCAACCTCGATTGAACAGATGTCAAAAGAGGGACCACAGCACACTTTAGCTCATGCTAAACTCAGCCTTTGCAAGCCAGAGAAAGATTTAAGGGTTACCCAAATGCTTTAAATTATTAGAGCAGGTAGAAGGTTATCATTTTTCACAATTGAACTTTTTCTTTTATTAAACCCAGACACTTTGATCACTTTTACTGTTCACCCACAAAATAAGAAGAGCTATTATTTTTTTGGCTCTGCCTCAGTATCTGCCCTTTCCTCCAATAAGAATGACTGGGAAGGGGAAGGCTTGATGATGACAGATGCATTTCACCCATCTTTCCACTTTTGAGATATTCCTAAAAGAGGAGGAATTTTAAGAGGTGTTCTGGCTATTTTAAGGATAGTTTATAGACCTGAAAATTTTGTTACTTTATCCTCCCCCCACCTGCTGAGAAACACTTCTTTGCTTTTGAGGAAATCAGCAGCTCCATTTGTACTATTTCTTCCAATAACAATTGCAGCAAACAAGCATAAAATCATAGAATGGTTTGGGTTGGAAGGGAGTTGCATATGGGAGTTTTTCCTCATTTGCTGCTATTTTAAAAAAAGTTTGCCTCTGCTTCCCAAAAGCCTTTTCCTTTACAAAGCATCAGTTTTCCTTACTGAAGCTGAAAATAAAGCATCAGGCTGAAAAAGAGGACATCAACAGTAAAATCTGGGTTTGAGTCTCTTCTTCAGTATCTCTGTAATAGAGAAATACCACTGCAGTGAACTCCTTATCTGAATGTGAATAGCTTTATTGTCATCTCTACACCTGCTTTATGTATTAAATGACAGCTTTTCCGGTGTTATTTTTTCCCCTCATTGCCCATTAAAAGCATTTGTACTGATATGTTAAACTAATATTCTATTCAGATTTTGCTAGTTATGATGCAGCAATTAAACAAGGAATTCTTCCCCATTTTTCCCCACAGACTTTTCCTAGCTTCTGTCATACATGATAAATAGGAAATATTTCAGTAGATGGCTGTTCTTCTACCTCAAGTTACCATTAATTCCCTAAGATAACAAAAGACAAATTAAATTGCAGTAGAAGAGTCAATTAAAGCAAACATTTTGATAAGGGTGGCACAAGTCACAATTGTATTACAGTACAAAGTCCAAAAACCTGAAGTTGGTCTGCGATGTACATGGCAGATAGAATGAGACAAAAAAAAGTTGCAAGTGGTTTCAAAAATGTTCTCAGTATCACAGGTTTTTTTGGCTCTTCTAAATGGCAGTAAACACTGAAATTATGTAATAGATGACTTGCAACTGCTAAACCAAACAGAGCTGTATCTCGGTAGCCCTATAAAATGGTGCCATGTCTAGTGCTCTATGGTACGTGTAGCTCATGCTTTCACACGGCTAGTACACACTGTGCTTCCGCATAAAGATGCCAACAAGTTGTTTCAATTTACTATTTCCTGGGAATTTTCTTCATATTAGCTCATTTTTAGACTTCTATAGTGTCTCTGTCTTTGCTAGCTTTTGCTTTTTCAGTGAAGTAATTTCTATTTTACTTCCATAGGTGCCTTTGTAGGAACTTCAGAGTTCACTTGTTTGATACTAATTTAAACGTTCTGCGTAACTTATCAGTGATATTGGCCCCAGGTGCTCTGCAGCATTTGCAGCTATGGAAGGAGTTAGATCTTGTCAGTGGATATTGTATCTTTACAGAAGATCTCTTCTGGATGGTTATAAAGGTTGTTGTAGACCAACATCTCCCATGAGCAAGCTGCTGAGAATCAGTCATGCAGTTCCCACTTATACTAATGGGGTCTTTTTTTTTGCCATACTTGCTGCTGAAAGCATAATTTTTAAAATGTAATCTTTTCTTGGAAAAAAAGCCCTTGTGGGTATGATAAACATCCTATAGCACATCTTAGAAATTTACATTCTGTCTCGTGGAGTAGTCTGAAAACTTCTAGAGCAAACTTTTCGTAAATGCCATGGGCACCTACACCCAATCCTACTTATGAAGAATTTTTTTGGACATCATAAGTTTTAAGGAACTTTTGAAAAAGGAACAGTTGAAGGGTTTGCTGTGATTATGTTGCAAGGGCGACATGAGAATTTACTGTGCATTGTAATGCAGTCCCTGTAGAACCAGTCTTTGGGCTTTATGCTAGCGGAATGCAGTTCATGAAACACTTTGACTGTTGTAAGTCTGCACAATCTCACTGTGCTGTAGTTTCCCTCTGTAAACAGCATAGGAGAGTTTTGTCCTTTCCTGCAAGGGCAAAATTCAAGATTTTTGTGTTAATCTTCACAGGGATTTAGTTTGATGCACCTTATCATGTATCTCCATGTGATCTCTTCACTTTCTAAACAAGGAAGCAACCATGCATTTGCATTAAAGTAATTCATTAAGAATAGTCTCTAATTACATCTGTTTGAATATTTATTACAGATCTAGTTGCTACAGAAGTAGTTATGGTCAATTCACTGGAAGAAAAACTTCTGATGATTTAGTCACAGCAATAGCCAACTACCATGTTGTGAGACATGCTTTCAAACAATTTCTAAAAGCAGTTGTAATTATGTCCATACCTCAATAAAGAAATAAAACCAACGTAGTTTGCCTCTTTTAGCAGAACCATTTAACTCAGAGAAACTATGTACCTGCTTTGCCCCACTTTGGGACATCTCTTCATAGTAGATTGTACCTGTATAGCCATAACAGGTTATGATTATCTCTACATAAAAGCCTTATTCATCTCTATAGATTACCTTTTAAAAAGATTAAAGACTAATGCCTTCATCTTATTCAAGCCTGGGGAGATGGCATTGGTACTCTTGTCACACATGATGAAGAATAAAAGTACAAAAGAAAGGTAATCCCCTGAATAAACTACATTTGCCCTGGAATTACTGTTTTAATAGCTTGGCATTTCCAATCAATCATGAACAAAGAATTTAGGTATTCCTCTATTTCTTTCTGATGTTCACTACAATTACATGTGGAGTTAAACATTCTTGCTGGTATTAGTATTTGCCCAGTGGTCTTGTTGATATGGACCACTGGGCAAATAGTTTCAAATGGTTTTGCCATTTTGAGTGTTATTTTATAATTTTGCATGACATGTACCTGTTTTTTTCAATTCAGTACAAGACACTGAGTGCTGACTGCGTGAGCAATGAATGACTTTGTCAACTGATTCAAAGGGGAAGTTGTCTGGCAGCAACTACGATGGAATAAATGAGAAAAAAATAACATTGCCTTGCTACCCCAGATTTATCTATTTATTTCCTTAACTTTTCAGTGTGTCCAAGGTGCCCTAATCTATGTGGCCAGTACTTTGTCATGGTATCTTTTATAAGCACCAGACTTAATTCATTACTTTGTCGGTTGTAGTGCAAGGCTCCATTCTGCTGATTTGCTGAATTAAAAGTCTTTTTTTCTGCATGTTCAGTGAATTTTTGTTTTTAAGATTATGTTTCATAAATTTACATAATAGAATGTGGGTATCCAATTAAGATCTGACAGAATCAATTAAAGAGAGAAAATTCATATGGAATAACCCCATTTTCTCTTCCTCAATGAATTATGGCTACTAAAAATGTCTTTATTATGTAGAGCTTGTGAAATAGTTTTCTTCAAAGATATGAAAAAGTAAGCTTTCTTCTGTAAGGCTCAAACTTATAGAAAATAGTGTAAAGGGACAGTTTTAATTGTGAAAAACTAGGAGCTTTGAGAAAACAAGTACAAATGTAAAATTTTAAATATTACTTGCTGTTTCTAAATTCAATTATTTTTATGCACTAACATGTTATCTGCAGTTTTTGTCTCAAGTGTGCTTGCAGTCAGAATGTTTCTCATTTCATTTTCTGAGTTAATGCCATAAGTGTCCAAGATCTGTGTAAAATGTTGTATAACATATTATAATAAGGGATCCCGAAGTTTCTTCAACTGTAGGAGCACGCAGCAAGTCAATTATAGATTTGCCTTAGTGTTGCAGTGATGGAGCCCACTCGCAGAGAGCACGGCATCCAATGGGTGAATTTCCCCACCCAGGACAGTGGTCCTGAGGGCAGTGCTGCAGGCAGCACAGCTATCTGAGGGCTCAGCCCCCTGGATGTCAGTCTCCCGGACATCTCCTCCCCAGTTCCAGAACCCTCCAAGTTTATGTATTCCCCATTGGTTAGTTTAGCTATGTTTATGTATGACCTCTGTTTAATAAGCAATTACTTTCTAGAAGGTTCTTGCCAGCTGTTATCCCCATTAGTCTGTTCAAATATGTTCCTCCCTCTGTTCCCCCTCATTGATCACCTGTCCCCCCTCATCATTCCCTTATTGGTCTGTTCCCTGAGCCCATCCCTGAAACACCCTCCTTTAAAAGTATTGTGTAAACCCATCACAACGCCACTCTGGGTGTGACTTTGGGCTGATTAAATCTGACACCGTTGCCTCAGGTGGTCCTCTCTCATCCTTTGTCTCCTCCTCTCGCATTGTGACACCTTAGACTGCAGCCTGCTCCTTAGAGAGCCAAAAGGCAGAACCACTGCTGCTTGCTGAGGTGATTCCCCTGGACGGAACACCGTGCAAGTGTCACCTGCCAGGCCTCTGGGCAGCCGAGCAGACCTTAGTAGAAGGCAGGGTGCTTATTTGAGAGCAGAACATGGTTAACTCCTCTAAATCAGTCTGATGTCTTCAGAGCTGGAGTCATAAAAAGTCAGCTAAAGCACTCAAATACAACAATGACTTCAGCGAAAGGTTTGCAAACCTGAATGACTGAAGACAGCATTATTGTTTTTAATACCATAAATAAATAAACTTCCCACTGATGTCACTGCCAAATTACTTAAATCACAACAGTACTAGATCTTAGTGTTTGTCACGCTTCTTGATAGGCTCTTGCGTTATACGCATATGCTTGTGTGCTTTTTGTCTCATAAATATTAATATATATAATACCACTATGTAAAACATTTTAAAAATTCTATTAGTAATTCTGCTACCATTATTGTGTAGGCAAAATATAAAGAAGTGATAATAAAGTATAATTTACTGAGATGATTTTTGACATTTTAACATAAATAAAAATGATCAATTTATGGCCAAAGCATTTCTAAAATCATTCTCCAACATAAGGCAGAAAATTATGAATTGTTTGTCACAATTACAAAATTAAACTATGTGCAGCGTGACATTTCCCTGTTACTTCGAAGTAAATCTGGAATGGTGTCGGAAGTCAGTGCTTTGGTATTTATAAATAGTTGCCATTCTGTTTTAAGCATCTCACTCATACATTTTCCCATCAGCATAAAGAAGTGTAGGAATGATTCAACGGCTTTTTATCATTATTGACAAGGGCTGGATACCTAGGTGGTTTAGTAAAGCTGTGGACCATTTTCAGAATACATGGCTGCCAGGCCTGGATGATGAAAGCTCTTCCTGTTGTAAAGCAGCCCTTTTCTCCTGGGCACATGATACAAAGAAAGCAGTTTGTGTAACAAGATGGGCTTTTTCCTCTAATCAGTTGCCATTCTTGTTTGTATTTTTCCTGCACTGGATAAAATTAATTGGCCCTTTTTATGGTTTTTCTCTCTTCAAGCACTTAAAACTCCACAATTATAATAATGTTTTATGTTCCTATAATGTCTGTGGAGAATATATTCGTCCAGTTCTGTGTTTCTCAAACACAATTAGCACTTCTATTTAGTATTAAATATTCATACATTTAACCTCAGGGAACTGGTAACTATTAACTAACAAGGAGATTGATAACAGCCCTCAATTCAGAAAGCTGATTGGTTTTTTCCTCTTTTGCAAGACTGGTAAAGATACACCCAGCGACTGCAATCTTAGGAAGAGATGCAATTTGAATTATTTTCTTTTTTTTTAATATCATAATTTTATTTTGCTCAAGTATTTCTTTCATGAAGGAGAAAAAGGAAACAACATTCTACAAATGTTTCTAATATGTAATCTTTCAAAAGAGAGCAAAATTGCTCTGAGTGACACATTACTGTAGCGTTGGAGAACGTAAGTATTTTCGTCTATTCTTTGCCAGAACAGTCCTTGCCATTTGATTAACTAATGTTGAAATATCTACCGTTCCAATGTTAATTTCCCAGTCATGAAGTTTAGTTTTTATTTAACAAAATGCAGTAAGTAGCAATAAACATAGCGAACACAGTTATCTCAACCAATTCCTGTAAAATTCTCCTGTGTGAGGCTTCATTTTCTTTTGCACAGAGAAGTCTGATTGTAAATCAGGAAATGTTAAAGGGTTGGGAACCATCTTCTTCTACTCTTTCACATTCAGATGTGCTTACTGAGACTGCTTTCCACATGCTGAAAGGTTTTGTAATATATTTCCTCTCTCACTATGACTATGTTGTGTTAACAACGTGGACTGAGGGATTCTAGTGGGTTAGGCGGCTGTAAAGAGCAGGTTTGAATTTTCTGAGTTAGGAGTTTCGGCTGAAAAAGGTCTCCTATATTTTTTTTAATCTTATATGTTGGGTGGGTAGGTTGGGTTGGTTGGTTGTTCAGGATTTTTTCTGTTTGGTTTGCTTTTGTGAGATTTGAAGCCACTAATTTATTGAGTAGCAGCCTTCAAAACACTGTTTGGGTATAACCTCCTTTTGTATCTCAGCAGCAAAGGAAACTGATCTATGGTTTTGGACTCAACAAAAGTTTAGTCCTAATTTTCTGGAAGTATATTGATGGACAAATGATAGAATTAGTTGAATGCTTTTCAAAACGACGTACAGAATTCAAGCCAAGTATGATCATTCCAATGTTAAATTTCTGATAATGAAGGTATTCTGTTACGGTGTCAGCATTAGAGGGCAAGGCAAAAATATCACTGGTTCCTTTCTTAACTCTTTTTGAACCATGTGGAGATGGAGGTACTTGAAAGGTTTTTACTTGTATGGGAGGAGATGGGGATCTCTGAATAGCCTGCCAAAAAGCCCTGTAGGCCAGTCAGTAGTGAAACAAAATAACTGACTAGTTAGGTAATAACAGATTTACATGATTATTGTGTCTTCGGGGTTGTACAAGGATGTAAAAGTAGTCACAGAATAAAGAGCTTTTTCTTGAGAAGGATGCAATGGAAGATTACAAGAAGACATTGCTAATTTTGATCTATTTACTTTATAAGATATTTTAATTAGATATTTATACTGTTTAGCAGCTGCAAACTCAGTAAATTTTTGAGCTAACATGCCTTCCTGAAACTGGCAAACAGAAGCCAGTGAGTATTTTAAAAATATATTATTATNTTGTTGTTGTTATTATTATTATTATTATTATTATTATTATTATTATTATTATAATATAAAACCAGAAAAGAGATGCATAAAAAATACAGGGAAATTCCTTGAGATATAGGCAGTTGACTAAAATTAGTTACCTAGTTGACTAAAATTTTCTAGAATGTCTTAGAATTCAGGAACTTCATTATTGATTGACTCTAGGCATGAGCAGCTCATTAATAGTGTACTAAAAGCGCAAAATCTCTTCACTGCGAATGGAACTTGTAAGTCACCAGTTACACAAACAGGCTTTTCTGGAGTCCTGACTGCTATAACTCTGTACCAGGAAAAAAGACAAAAGTGAAAAGAAGTATATGACTTTGTCTCATTTTATTACAGCTGAGAACAGAATTAATGTGCCAATAAAATAATGCTTGAGATAACAAACAAGGACTCTTTTCACAGTTAGTGTTCTTTTGAAAAAACACGTTTTCTGTTATCTCTTCGTTTGCTTAACTGGTTTTATCTATCAAAGCTGTTTTATGTGAAAGTGAATCAAAATCCTAATTAATACAAGGTACAGACAAAGGACAGTTATTTAATTGGGGTAAGGACACATAGCTCATTTTCCTTTTTTTTTCCTAATTGTAGAAAGTTAATGTATATGCATTATCTGAGATTTGAACAGGATTTAGAATCTCTTTATCACTTAAGACACTGTAGATATAAATGCTCTATTTATTTTAAATTGATGGCAATCCAGTTCCTTTCAATAAATAAGGAAACAGTGGAGAGAGATTATTGCTAAAGAAAACAGCTGTATCATCAGTATACTAGCAGAGTTCTCTGCTTTTTAATAAGCTATATTTATGTCTGCACTCTATTTTCAAACTCACCATCACTCAGATCCACTTAAAATATTGTACCGTATGAGATTTTCCATATGGAGCATGTTTTCTTTTACTTTAGCTGAAAAAACACATCAAAACAGATATGCTTGTACGAATGTTTTCATAGTAATATTATCATATACACTAATAGATAATACGTTCTGAGCATGTGGCATTTTTTTCCACCTCTTCTAGCCTTAATGTTTTGTAGCAAAAATATGTGGGTTTTAGTTTTTATTTATTATATAAACGTGTAGGTTTGTAAATTAAGAAAAAAAATCCTGATTATTTATCTTTGTTGCCTTTTTTTTAGTGTCTTCTAATCTCTTTTGCAATTTTTAAACTAACTATGTCATGTTGCTTATTTATAGAAAGAAGGAACAAGATAGTTGAGAGGAAATGACGAAGATGTCTCTTTTCTTTTCTGATGTTTCTTGGAACCATAAGAAAAAGCCTATGAAACTGATACATCACTAGAGAACAGATGTGGTAAATACATATATATACACATGCATATGTGGATACATATACATGCTTAAACATAAAGACCTCTCTGTATATCATGTTTGCTATGAATGTCATAGCTGTTAAAGGGATGTGCAGTACAGATAAAAGTGCAAACACAAAGGATGCTCTATTATTTGCATAGTAGTCAGTTTACTTGGCAAGCATCAGACACAGAAAATTATAGTAGGAGAAAGTGTCACTTCTACATTGCAATTTTTCAAACTGTAATCAACCAAGAGCATGTCGCATTATTTATTTACGGCATATGAATGTAATCTGTAGAAGTTAAAGCTCGTCAGTTCATTTCTCAGTCTGGACACAGTAAATTGAAGTTCAGGAAGGTGCGTCTTGACATTGGTGTCAGGACTAAGTGTATAGATTTCTGAATTCCTTCAGGTGTCTAAAGATCTCATTTTCTTCTCAAAAATTGGAAAGATGCTCATGATATCTTTCCAAGGTGCATATTTGACACTTGAGAAAACAAGACTATAGCCTGCATTTTTTTTCCCTAAGTCTACAGCATTATTATTGTTTAGTGTTTAGATCCTGCTGTTATGCATGGATGTTCTTCATACGCATCGTTTTGGGGGAAGCTGCTTTTCGGTTACTTTGGCAGTTGTGTGACTAATTCTGCTGTCTTAGTGTATGCTCCCTACAATATTTCGAAGTGGTACATTATGGTTTCTATTTCAGAACGCAAATAGATCTTTGATTTAATTCTTTACACAATGTTTTATTCTTAGTCAAGCAGCAGCAGAGGTTTAAACCTTGATTCTTGATAACTTCAATGGTTCTCTGTGGAAACTGAGCATTAGAGTGCAATTTAGGTCACTTTGATACATAGATGGTATTACAAACCAACTGCACTGCTTTAGAAGGCTTTTATGTTAATGAATGGCAGTAGGATGTCATTTTGCTCTTGACACCTTAGATATAAGCATGAGCTAATAGTGTAGGAGTAGGATCTGTAAACCTGTGAAAAAATTTTAATTGTGCTTCTGACATTGACATCCCTTTGCCTCAAGTAAGCCATTAGCCCATCTCAGAATTCCCTATTATGAAATAGTGAAGATATTTAACCTCATGTAAGTATCTTTTACATAACATCATTAACAGTTAATGTTATAGGATATGTCATGGCATTGTTCTTTAGTTCTTGAAGTTTGCATAATATTGCATTTATTTCTTTTGGGTTTTGAAAGTAGTGAAATGAATTAAAGTTTCCCTTTGGGGTTTAGTCCTTTTTTTTTTTTAAATCAATGCTATTGAATTAGTGGGTCATCTATATTGAAATATATGCTTTTTTAGAAAAGTATTTTTAAAAGTTTTAATTATGTTTCTTTTGGTGACAACAATATATGTGCAAAATATTACATCTCAAACACTAAGTGATAGAAAAGTCTTCAAGTCAAAACTGTCCCAACAATTGTAGTTTTTTTCATTACTATTATTATTACTATTTATTAACTATGTTGATTTAGCTCCTTCGTAAACAACCCTTACTCTTAAGTGTGTCTGACTATTGAAAGGCTGCCATATAAAGCAAAAGCTCTAGGGGCAGTCAGTGCCTGAGACTTGACCTCTTTACTTATAAACGCTCTTATTTTCACAGTGTTTCTGTTGAGGCAGAGGAAATAAGTGCAGAAGAAATACATGCAGAGGTATTTATTAATTACTTCTCCAGTGCATTCCAGAGAGTAATTACCTGCTCTGTGCTACAGTTACATCTCATCTTTGAGAGTACCTTTCAGACAGGGACAGAGCTCTTCCTGTAAATGCCTTGTGATTCAAACCTTTCTGTCCACAGGGGCAGCTGAGGACCATGGCAAGGGTTTCCCTTCCCTTGCACTCAGAAGCAGCAGCAGCAGAGGCCACTCACACTGGATGAGAATGCCTTGGCTCTACACAGGCCCCAGCACTCGTTGGGTGTGTGGAACATAAAATACAGAGCCAACACGAGAGCTATGCTCAAGGCACAGAGTTAAGTGGTGCAGTAGCAGGACAGAGACCAGCATAGTACATTCGCTGAGGCAGTAAGAAACTTCCAGCAGCACTCCTTCCTCTCCCTGCTTTGGCTTTGTGGAATGTGAAACATGAAGTGTGTCTCGAGCAGCAGGGGCTGACTCTTCAAGCTAGCTTGGTCCTACTCAGGCAGTCAATTTACTGCAGGCAGCTCCTAGGGAACTGCTAGGGCCAAATATTCACTCCTGGTTGCTATGGGACACTGAATTCAGATATCGTTTCAAAACAGGTGTTTTGATGTATTGGTTCCAAAGGAATGCAAACCTATCATGCTGTGTGGTTAAACCTGTGGATTTAAATGATACAGGAGTCTGAGTTTATTCAACAAATATGCTGTGTATTTTCAAATATTACTACCACAAGCAGACTGTTTCACTGTTTTCAGCTCTGTAAATATTTCTGAAGGCTTCTCAGTAATTGTGTCCAGTTCTCAGATTTTGAAACCTTCAGCAGTAGGCTGCTCTGTGTATAGCTTTGGAGGGAACTGCAGAAGCAGTCTGAATAATGAGGCAGAGCTTCCTTGGTGATGAATGAGCCTTTATAGATGTGGCAGTAGTATTTGAAATGGACCAGACTATCAGATTGGAATTGCTCATTCCTTGGTATGTTTATGTATCTGTTTAGGTACATATAGAGGTGTACAGCTTCACATGCCTACATCCTTAATGACTACTTTACCCCAAATAACTGCACTGTATTTGCTGTTGAGGTATTTCACTGCAGATAATTGCTTCAACAACTTTATTGAGTACTTTACCTATAGTTATTCCTCATCCTTCACCTGACATGGCTCTTTTCCCTTCATGGTTTAATTTTTTTTTTATATTTACACTTATCCAGTTCCTCCACATCTGTGTTTTCCTTGTTCCTTCATTACTCCTAACTCTGTCTGCTCTTCTAACATATATTAAATATGTATTAAACAAGATGTCATACCCTGCCAGCATATGTCACATACAGGAATTTTGACTTATTTTTTCACAGAGTCACAAAATCACAGAATATTCTGAGTCAGAAGGGACCTGCAAGGATCACTGAGTCCACGGCCCCTCCTTTTTGTGCTCCAATTACAGATAAATTTCAGAGGATAAAGAAAACAGTCTTAAATTAGAGTTTAAGACTAACAAATAAAGAAGATATCTCATTAGTTACACTTGTTTCCCAATCACATTTCCCCTATTGTTAATTTGGATAGTTAAGCCCTTTTTACTTATGTTTCTATCATAAATTTGCTTGTATATGAGGTCATAATAACCACAGGGAAAATTTATTCTGGACTTTTGAAGCCGTGAATAATCAATGAAAATATTGCCTTAATTTATATTTAAGGGTACATTTTAATATTCTCTTCTGAAACTCTTTTACTTGATCTGTTTTTGCAAGCAGTACATTGAAAGTTCCAAGTCAATTGGTTGGCCCTTGATTAATATGTCCTTTTTTATATAGTGATTCACAGTCACATATCACAATTCTCCTCAGTGATTCAAAGGTTACAATTCCTTTTTTAAATCAGTTTTCTCTCACTTCTTCCTCAGTAACTTTCTTTTTCCTCTCATAAGTTTGACTTTGTGGTTGTTGTTTTTTGGTGGGGGAGGGGGGAGACAGTGCTTTTGTCTGTTTTCAGAGGTTTTTTTAAAATTTTTTGTTGTTACAAAACTCCAGTATTTTCAGTATATACAAGGTTTGGTAGTCTGTGTGTTGCCAGAAGTAGCCAGAAGACAGGAAATATTTCATAGAACTACATTAATTCAAGTTTGATCTAGGTTAAAAGGAGAACCAGGCTAAGTGACTTAGTCTCTACTGTAATAGATGAAAAGCCATAAAACTTATGCTTATTAGTATTGGAGTACATGCTAATTAGAAGAATGTGTTCTACAGAGAATTCTGCTTTCAGCATCTCACTCTACAGTATGAACCAATATATTTTAAAAAATCAGGATCACAAATGTACCTGAAGATTGCAATTCATATTTTCATGTTAGATATCCAATTTTTGGAAATAATTCTTGGGCACCCCAGTGGATGAAAAATTAATAGAGAGCATCTGAGAAATGCAGTGGCTAAAAATTAGGTTATATGACTCTTGAATTCTTATAGCAAATAGTTGTACTATGGTCAAAAATTTCCAGTGCTACTGAGATCCACACAACAATGGCATAACTAATGTCCACACTCAAAAATAATGTTGGAAAATTGAGGAAAAGATTGGAAAAACTTTCAGAAATCTTTCCTCTAATGACTGTTTTACTGATTTTGAGGTAAAAGTTTAAGAGGCAATGTTACCATCACCTGTCCTTTACATCAGAATACAATCTTTGCCAGACAGAAGTGTCTTTATCCAGAGAAAGATGCATGAGTCTAATGTTCTTCAGAAACTAAAGTTGGATACATTAAAAGGAAAGGCAGCAATGTTAATAGTGATATTAATGTTTAATTTTAATAAATGAATAGAAGAATTTTAAAGGAAAATTAACATTCTCAATAGATGGATAAGGGATCATAAATATCTTTTTCAATATATGTTCTATTTTAGATTTACAGACTAATAGCAATAGTGGACCACATTAGCTAAAACTGAAATAGTTCTTGTTCTCACTTGAAATCCTATGGAAATTTTAATCTTGCTCTACCCTACAAGGTGTGGTATATTTAGTGTAATATTTTGCTTTTACATACAGTAATGTCATATATCAACACAGAGTGAAAGTATAAAAGACACTACCAAAATTACTTTGCATCACAGTTTGTGCCATTGAATGTTAAAGGTGGGTCTGCTTTACTTTGGGAAGATCTAGCTACCAGCTTCAGTGTTGCTAATTAACAGAGGGAAGATTTTCCAAGCAGTCTGAAATTTATTGCTGTTCTTCAACATAGGCTATTAACAGATTTATGGTTAGTGAATAGGAAGTTGGCCAAATACCTCAATCCTGTGAAAATTATTTTCAGTGCAACATGTTGAAATCTGATAACAGCATAAAACTAGAACTGAACATGAATATGCAGTATTTTTCTTATAGACCACAATAGTTACTAATTCAAATTTAAGCATCTTAATTTTTTTTATCATAATGTCATTTGTTACAATTAAAATCTGTTGGAGATGTGTACTTGAGAGAAATCTGTTTCCACATGGCAGAAATGACATTCCATTCCTAGTCCTTAGTTTTCTCAGATTTTCCACAAAATTAGGCCATTTACAAGAATAATATTGAATGTGTTGGAGAAGTCTGCAGAGTTAATGTCATTGTTTTCTGAACTAATCAGTTGCAGTAGTGTTGAAGTATTCTTATGTTTGGAGTTTCTGGCTTGGGACAGTTTAAAACTATATAAATATATGTCTAAATTATGACTGCCATAAATATAGAATTTTAGGTCACTTTTTCTTGAGAAATCTGGTGATTGCTTTAGTAGCAGGGTGGTGGATTCACTGAAGTGAGCTCCTGTATATGTCATTTAAGTATTTGCAACTATAAATTTTTTAATTCTGCCTCTCCCTTCCCCCTCCCTGCCCTGCCCTGCCCAATTTGGAACAGTAACCACTGGCTGTATGTGCAGTAACAATTAGGAATATTAACCAGCTAAAATTGGTTATTCATTTTTTGGAGTTAATAGTCATGCAAACCAAACTTATCTCTGAATGTAGGAAAGAATTTGTGATCAGAACAGTAGTTTTCAAATTCACAGTGTCCCTTTGACCTAAGTCATGTACGGACTTCTCAAGGCAGGGGTAAAAAGCAGGAGATGAAAAAGGGAAGTAGAGACACTCTTGTCATCAGTGCGTTAGTAGTCAAATAGATCAAGCTTCCCTGAATAACTGAGTTCTTGAATTATTAAAACATCTTCTTACTTTCCTTCAGAAGATGATAGACTTAATTTAAAAAGAGATATTAAATTTGAAGTGATAGTTCTCAACATCTTTTGTTCTACATTAATATGATTTAGTGATATTCATTCTTTCTAATACAACATGTTACCTTGCTTAAAGTGTATGGAAAGAAAATTGCTTAATTCAAAAAATGTTCAGATTTCCTAACCCCTCTGATTTTAGTGGTCTCCATATCTGCCCAGGAGATTTGTCTCCCTACATTTGCCCTATACATCAAGAAGTGGAAAGCCCTTACCAGAGGGTGATTTGTGTGCTCCAATTTGTCCTTTAAAAGAATGTCTCTCATTTTGCTACTAGTAGAAAGAGCCTTAGGAAACCAACTTAAAATTAGTCTTTGTGAATAACTCATCAAAACCCAAAGACCAGATTATCAAAGCAACTCAGGCAATTAACAGACTGATTTGAGTGAAATGTACTTGTTGAATTGTTTTTAATGTTCTTTTAAACATTTCAGATCTTAAGAGGAAAAATTCTTGAATGGAGCAGTTAGTGGGACAAGGAGTTTTACTCAACATGGGCTGTGGCCTGTGAAATGAATTATTAATATTATTTTTAATAAAACACTTAAGATTATTTTATTTTAAATTATAAAGATGTATTAAGATTCAAGATTATTTTTAATACCCCAGGAATTATATATAAGAGAATAAACAAAGCAAGTAGCAAACCCACATATTTTCTTAACAACTAATGTGAGCTAGGCTTTTCTTTTATCCATCCTAAAGTTATTGCTTGTATTAAGATTTTACAGGTTTTGGTTTGCTTTCATATGTGGGGAACAAACATTAGTGATTTCTGTTGTAAAGAGAGTTAAAATTATAGAAAACCCAAGGAATATTCTGTACTGCTTCTGTGACAGCAAGTATCGAACTGAATATAAAATTACTTCCCATCTCTAAAGCAAGCAGAAGATTGCATACATATATATATAACATAACATATAGAGCATAGTGAATATGTATATATCAGTAAATATTGTCACAAAGCAGTCATCTGGAGCTAATATAAAATATTCTAATATAATGAATCATGATAAAGTAAAATTCCCATCGAGTAAGAGATAGAAAATTAAACCAAACATGTCTGTGTCCTATTGCCAAAATCCTATGAAACATTTGCACAAATATGTAAATATAGACAGCATGGTCATAGTTTCATTTATTTTCCCAAAAGTCTTTAACATTTAGTAATGTTAGGTTGACAGGTTCGGTATACTTTCGGATCAATTTCTTAAAAAACCCCAAATCAATACCCTAAAAACTCAAATGACAGAAGAAATAACCCAAACGAAACCCACCAGAGGTCATATTTAGCAAAAGATGTAACTGCATAATTGATTGAAGATATTTTGTAGTCACACCATGAACTCATACCAATTTTCTTATGGGAAAAATTATTATGTTCCTTTAAGTAATCTTGTGCAAGTGGTGAATGTATTTGCACATCATTAAACAGATCCATCATCATAACACAGAATTTCTGAATCATATTGAACTATAATGATATATAGCAGCACTTACCATCCAATTATAGATATCCAGAGGAGGGAGCATAAACAGTCTAAATGTGAAGTGATACTTCCAAGGAATACCTACTGTTCAAGGTTCAGAATCTTTTTTAGTCAGAGGTGGTATTTCTGTATTTGACAGTCACTAATGTGTCGTTTCTCCAGGTATTTGTCAAGTTATTTTTTTCAGGCCATCCAAAACATCCTGTAACAAACATCATTCCATAGAGGGAATAGGTAACTTAGGCACCTGCCTTCTCTTTGCTTGCTTTGCATTTTCTGACTGATGGTTTCACCTGTTGCTTCCTCTTTTTCCAAGAGAAAAGAGAGTGAGCGTTTATTCCTTCTAAGTCACTACTAAGGAAATCAGAACAAAGGGAATTCACGCAACAGAGAAAGAATTGTCAAGAAGTTTGAATACCTGGGTTGAAAATGTCAATTGTAAAGAAATTGTTAAGGAAATCAGATGTGACTTTCATTTAGGGCCATATACAGATATTGAAATATCACACTTCTCATTCTGGGCAATTTTAATAGTCTTATGCAGAGTATAATTGTGAATGCAATTTTCTAAGAATGGGGCTGAGAATTAATTTAATTGAACTCAGGTTAAATTACTTCAACTGAGATAAGATGAATGTTGATTAACAGAGTCAAATGCCAAGTCAATTAAAGTAATTGAAACTTAAGAAGAAAACATTTGTGACATATTTATTGAGGTAAAGTCTGTTGAAACAAGATTACATGTGTTAGCTGTGACAGTACTGAAGTTCGGGTATGTTCAGGACATTATAGGAGCAGGACTTGCTGGCAATAAATGTGGAGCTTAAGAATAATCTTTTCTTAGTGTTATTGAAGTTAGAATCTTAAATGGAAATTGTACAAAGGTTAAAATATCCAAGTTGATATCCTTTCGTTTTTAATGCAAAAATGGAATTGCAAACATAGGAACAGTAAGCATGGTCTGCCAAAAGAAATTTGTTTGTTTTACTGGATCCTTAATAACAACAATAAGAAAGCTTTTTCTTTTTAAGATTCTTTTATCACACAATTTGTATTCATTCCTCAGATTGCAAAGCACAGCTTAACCTGCAATAAAAATATAAGACACCATTACAATGGAATTACACAAAATTAATAACTATTGAAATTAAAAAACTGGTAAAAGTATCTATTCTCAGTGTATCAACCCACTGTGAAAAGCTATGGGGGGAAGGATGGAGAAGGGAAGGAAATTAACACAACATAGTTGCACTTTACCATGCAACTAACAAATAAACTCTGCCCAGAGGAAAGTTTTTTGAGCTCTAGAAGGCGAAATATGCTCACTGTAACTCAGCCTAATTTTAGAGAAGTAAAGTTGCAAAATCTATTACTGTACAACAAAATCAAAATGTATCAAATTCTTGCTTGTAGGGATGACACTTTTCTTGAAAATTAAAGCTTCCATATTTGAGATTTGTGATGGTGTTTAAAGAACACAAAATTTTAAAGAGAGAAAGATTAATTCTATTGGCTGAAAAAAATGTTCTCAGATATTGGGGGCTTCTTTATAACATGCTGGAGGTGTACGTTGTTTAATAAATTTTCCTTTTTCCTCCACCTGTCAGCAGTAGAGTCTATGTGAGTGAGGTACTTAAACACTGAGGAAAGGATTTTTCCAGTCAACAGATTAAGTAAGAGTGCTTAAAATTTGTACCTCTCACTGATGAAGTAGATTCTCCAGTCAGCAAAGAAATAAATTATAATGGAGGACAGAATGGCTCTAAAAGAGTATTACTGAGGGAGTAATAGCAGTACTAGACAATGAGTAAGGGGTGGATAAAAAGAAACAGTCTGATTAAAAAAAAAATGTTTTAGATAAAGGTGATTAAAAAAATGGTCTGCTTGAATATTTTATGAAATGCATGTTCTTCATTCACGGAAGTTCAAAACAGCTGGCCTGTGAAATTGGCAGTTATTAGTAGGAATTTCTAATGAATCTGCTAAGTTGGAGTGGCACCATATGACAGGAAAATATAATATCTAGCTTATAAGAAAGAAAAACATGCAGCTGCAAGCTGATTAGTCTATCCTCCATAGCATACAATTTATGAATAAATACTGAAAGTAAGTATTCAAGTCATGACTGTAAATGAAAAAAATGTTGGAAAATAATGCATCAGTTCATCAAAAGTAGATTGTGTCAGACTAACCTTGGATCTTTGATGAGACAACAGATTGATTGTCTAGACAGGGAAATTCAATAGTTTTAATCCAATTTCAGTAAAACATCTGATGTAATACCATACAGAGAAAGACAGAGATGCAAGATGCTTAAGGAATTTTTTTTAGTGAGACAATTGTTGAATTTGTTGAAGTTTGGTAATAAAATTCAAAGATAAGTAGTGGGGAAAATCTTGGCTAATACGTTTTGCTGATGTATTCATCTGGACAATGGAAGTTTGCTGATGCAATGAAGCTGGCAATCAGTACAGAAAAGGATGGAGATACAATAAGAATTATATGTCGTATATAATAGAATAAAATTCACTAATTTGAAATTCAAAAAATACTTATATCAATGGTTTAGGCTATGTAATGGAAACACTGCAGGTGGAAATGAAGAAAACATTTGGGATGTCCAAGCTGGCTACGGATTGGTCGGGTTGAATAGGGCTTTGAGCAACTTGGTCTAGTAGAAGGTATCCCTGATCGAGGCAGGAGTGTTGGACTTAGACGACCTTAAAGGTACCTACCAGCCCAACACATTCCATGATTACTTAAAATCACGAAAGCAAAGCAGTTTAAAAAACATGTTTATTCAGCCTTGGAAAACATCAGTCAAGCATTTTTAAGATGGAGTTACTGTTCTTACATAAAACACTCATGAGACTTCCTCTGGACTGTTATGTACAGGGAAGAAAAATCTTTGTTTTCAGGGTAAACGGGAATGGGAAATATATTTAATAAGAAGAAAATAGAGAAGTTTGGCTGAAATAGCAAATTAAAAAAAAAAAAATCTGAGTGATCTATAAATATAGTGAAGAAATATGATAGTGAAAAAACACCTAAAAGTATATAGACACCAGAATGCAGGGATGTAAACTTCTTACTAATTAAGACAACCTGGAAAAGGGAAGACAGTTTCTTACCACAACAGAAGGAATGCAACAAAGATATTGCCTAATTTTAAAACAAATTGTGATTGTTTTAGGAAGGATTAGGTAGCATTAGTTACAGATTCAAGTGATTCCTTCAGGTCTGTGCTTCTTGAGCAGTCATTATGTTTGTTCAGTAGATAAATCATTGCTATTATTTTTATTTTGGTCTAAACTCAGAAATCTTTTATGTAGGCCTGCATATGGAAAGAGGGAAAAGCAAGGTTAAGGATCAGTATTGAAATAAATTGATCATAAAATGTAGTACATTCTTTCAGGATCATTTTGTGTCTTCCTGTTTCATCTTCGCCTTTTTTAAATGATGGGAATTACTGCCTTTACATATTCTCTATTTAGTGTCAAATGAGTTCCATATGTTTTACTGATAAATAAAAGATTAAGGAGATTAAAATGAATATTCTGGCCAGCAGGGCTAAGATTTGTGAAGGCTTACTTATAAGCAACTTTGAAGTCACTTGAGGATCTGCATAGTAAAAATGGCTATACCTGTGAATAAGTCTGCAGGATGCCACACTGATTTGAGACCTTTCTTAGTGTCAATTATTGTAATCAGCATATGGGTCTCAATAATTCTTACCTTGAAACTTTTTTGTGAGTCATCTGTAATTTACAGTTTTTGATACTGTGAGATAGAAATTAATCTGGAGTCATAGAGGCAAAACTGTGTAAAATGAGAAACTAAACTAGAATAGCAAGCCTGATTGAATTGTGTGCTCTTCTTAGACTTTGTAAATTTAAGTTATGTTCAATTTTAAAAAAAAAAAAATTCCATTACAGTGTTAACCAATGTAAATCTTTTGCTCTTAGAGCATAAAAATTTTCTAGAGTAACTGCTAAATCTAATTCAGATTATAGAATCATAGAAGATTTCTGTGGGTATCTAACTAGGCATATATATCACATACCTCATCAAATATGGACAGAACAGGGCTGACACTAGAAAAATGTGAAATAAGAAATCTTGATATCACCAGCTTGGTGTCGTTGAAAATGTTCTTCTGAATGTTTGAGACAATAGTGAGCTCAAAAGCACAAATTTGAGTGAAATATCCTCCTAACTTGGATATCTTTCAAGAGTTTTCAGAAGCTTCTTTGGGACTGCAATTATGTCTTCAGTTTTGCATCTATCAGAAGTAAAAATTCATGTCTGTTAATGTACGATTGGTGGTAGAAAATGTCCGAATATTCCTAATTACTGGGAAAAAAAAGAAGCCAAGAAGCATACACAAGTTTTGTCAGTTTTGTTGCTTATGTCTTTGGTCTCCAGCACATCACATAGTCGTAGTCATACAACAGCCCATTTCATATGATTATATGTGACCTTAAAGTTTTATCATGTTGTAGAATAAAGTTAAAAGTAACATTAATAGAATCACAGAATCATTTAGGTTGGAAAAAACCTTTTAAAATCATAGTGTAAATTTTCATCAAGCTATTAGGACTGTCAGCTGGGAAGAGGAACAAAGAATAGACATTTCTTTCAACTGTAGAAATAAAAAAATCTTTGACACAACTCAATGCAATTAGCAACTATTATTTATGCTATAGGAATCCACTGTATAACTACCAGATATCAAATTGAGATCCACAGATTTTTCTATAACCTGTCTAACTATTTATGATTTTTTCTTGAGATGTCTATGGGCTTTCTGAATTTCTGTTTCAACATTTCAGAAATATAAGATTAACCTACCAGTAGTAGTTCTGGTTTATAATTGCTTTCTTGTGCGATGTGCTCAAGAAGATACCAACATTCAAGTGAGAAAAGAAAAAACCTTAAAAATCTCCATTAAGTCCTGTCTCACTCTACCGCAGATATCAAAGGAGAAATCCATTCTATACCTACCTGTATTCGACATAAATATTTAAAAATTGCTTTATAACAATAACTGACACAGTTATTAAAATCAGTACTACAAAAATGAGATTTTTAGAAGATTGGCCCATATGAGCAAGTTAGTTTAACTTTCCTCAGCTGTTACCTGATTGGAATGTATTACATCAGTGTGATTGATCAGTGTGAGTAAATAAGAAATGGAAGATTAAGTTATTTGTATAGAATGATAACACTGATTGAGCTAAACATATACTTTCTCCTCGGTAATACTCATCAGATTTTTATTGTTGGGTGATCTTCTCTGTGGTCTAATATTATTCAAAAGTTACTCATTCATGGAAAAGATACAGATGAAACGTCACCTAGAAAGAAGTTCTGCCTATTCACTGAATTCTGAAGTGTTCCTGGTAAAAACAGTTTCAGGACTAGTCTTAATTCTAATTCTAGTTTACTTCTCTATTACTAACAAACAAAAAAAATGTTGACTTTTCAAATTCCCTAGAGCCAATGGATTCATTGTCTCTCCATGAAGTATAGGATATATTTCTGACATTGCTTTACAGCTGTCTATTGTTCAACAGCATAAAAAACTTTGTCCTTCCTCAAAAGTCATACAAATCAAATCTTATTCTATAGATCATAACTCCTTTAAAATTGTCACTTTACCAGGAGGTGTAGTGGACTGACTGGCATATAATATGTATGATTATGTAATCATATAACATAGAATAAAGCTGAAAAATAATGTCTTTATCATGAGTAAAAAAGCAATTATCATTTAAGGTAGGAGGAGCATCAACTGGGAATTCTGTTTATGTGAATCTCGTTGCACTATCTGATTATGCTTTCTGAAAATACAGTGGCAAAATAGTCGAAAATAATGGGGCTCAAAATTGTTGTGGTCTGAGCTTTTCATCCTGTCTTGAATTTGCCAAGAGCTTGGCTATATAAGGGAACTGTTTTGTTGATGAACTCATATTGGGCTATCAAATAGAGGTGAGTTTATGTCAAGGCTAATCCTTGTAAATTTGTGTGGCAGAAAAAATTAGAATATCGTTCATGTACTGCATACATACAAGGGAATCGTCTTCTATTGAAATACAGCAAGGAAAAAAAATCAGACTTTATTCACCCACCCAAATTTCTCATGACCTTAACAGTATCTCTTGGAGGCCATTTTTGTGACAAAGTAAAAGAGGGTCAGGGATGGAAAATGGTAGGGTTTTATGAGGTGCACAAAAGCATCATATTACAAAAGTGAATAGTTCTAATAAAGCATTCAGATAGTACTACACCTGCCCTACACTACAGTATGGTTTGCCCTACTGCCGAAAAAAGAAAACTGAAAGGCTTCATGAGAAAAGGAACCGAAAAAAAATCTAAGAGTTGCAAAGATAGATAAAAGTTAAAGATTACTATAAAAAGGCAGCTAAACCCTTAACTGGGAAAACTTCCCTCTGAGTTTGCTTACCTAGCTTATAAGTAAAGAGAATATGATAATGTTCTCAACATTAAACATTAAAATTAAGTTGAATAGCAGGATAAAACAATCCCAGCTCCTGACAGGCATGGTGAGAAGGGCTTGGATTCACATTACTTCTATTCTGAGTCTGAAAACACCATTATTGTAGCTTCTTGTGTTTCAAAGAGGTCTAAACTTAGTGCAACAGAAAACACTTGGTCTTCTCTCAGACACAGCTGTACTAGTAGGATGGAAAGGTAAGTCAAGTCTCTTGCAGAGAATAATTACTTCTTTTAAATAAATGATAGAGAAGATTGAATAGACTGTCAACAACATGCTAATCACCTTCAGTTCTGCTGCCAGTAACTGTTCCCCACAGACCATAAAAGATATTCTGATTTGACTTTTAGATGCCTGGCCATCTGTTTCTTGAACATCTTGTATTAATTGTCTGAAGGAATAGAAATTTGGCAAGCACGTGTAGCTTAACCTGTCCATTCGTTCAAATGGGGTGCATCATTAGCAGTACACTGTCCACAGTCCACAGTTGTCTCTGCCTTTGACAAGTCTGAAGTAATTAGGTCTGTGCAACATGAATCCTGTCACACCAGGAAAGTCAATTGTTGATGCTGTCTCATATTTATGTAATCTGTCTGTCGAATGGTTACTCACAACAGAAAGGGACAGAATTAGTGTAAGTAGTGTCTCTCTTGACAAAGAAACTACGCACAGTATCTTATGTGACAGTTATGATTTTCCTTGCAGAGGTAGCCCTGTTGCCTTCAAGAAAACTGGGTTTTAAAAGGGAACAAATACCACTGTTGCCACTGGTGTAGTTAGCTTAGAGTTGTGCAGTCTGGTCATTGTTTTCATATCCTAGATGTTACTGTGGTAGGAATAATCATTAACAAGTCTTTGTTATTCTCTCTGACTATTTCAGGTGAGTTTGATGCTGCACTTAGATATAAGACACAAAACCACACTGAGATGAACACACTCAGAATCACAGAATACTCTGAGCTGGAAGGGACCCACAAGGATCATCCAGTCCAACTCTTAGGTGAATGGCTTGTACAGGGATCAAACCCACAACATTGGCGTCAATAGCACCACACTGTAACCAGCTGAGATAACCTAAGTCACTCAACAGCTTTAGTAGGTGTTTTTCTCTTTCATATAAAATTATTCACTTCTCTAATGGTTATGTGGGCCTCAAAGCTTTGTTTATGCATTCAACAAAGCCTTTAATATAATTATCTATTTACTTATAAAAAATAAGGAAAAAAATGTGGAAAGCTTGAAGCCCTGAAATGTCTCCAACACAATTGTGTTTGGTAAAATTTCATGGCATCCAGATCAAGGATACATTGAAGTATGACAAATTGTGTTGTAATCAGGATTTGAACTAAATTTGCTTTTCTTCCTTGTTTGGATCAATGCTAGAAAACCTGTCGAGTGCTAATGCAAGTGGAACATTCTGGCAACAGACTACTTGTTAGCATTATTAGCAGTATAACAGATTTCTTGCAGCTAAAATAAAACTTAAAGAAAAGGAACAGTCAGCTATTTTTTACAAACATCCCTGGGAATTGAGGCATAACAATAGAAGTGCAGATAGTGAAAAGATTCCATAAGATCATAGGATTGGTTTAATATTTCAGGACAAGAGGATTGCATCAATTCTTTTCTTGTTGTCAATGGACATGTGTATCAGTTTTAAATGAGGATCTTTTAAAAGAAAGGGAAGAAAAAACCTCAACAAATGGCAAAATGGAAAAAAAATCAGTCAAGGCTTGAATTTGTACATTTAAAACAGCCAATAAAATGCACTGTAGAAGAAAACCAGTGCAAATATAATGTTCCTTTTTTCATGTTTATTTATTAATGGACGTCTTAAATGTATTTTCTATGATTTAGTTAAATTTTTAAAGGCTGAGGGCAGATTTTTTTAAAACTGCATTAAAAGTTCACATGGCATAATCTAATCTCATGGGTGATAGCATTGCATAAAAAGTTTGTGAATATTCTGGATTCCCTGTTAATAGCTTTGTGCATTAACAATAACACTAATTCTGAGTCCTTTTTGTTCCCTACATGTGAGCAAGCTGTTACTTGATTGACTTGAGATCTGAATTTAAAAGCAGAGAGTGCAACATTCCACATGAAAAATCCATAACCACTAATAATAACTGATATGAAGGCTATTGCAAACGTTCAACACAATTTTGATGTGAGAAAATGTGTGGTGATGGATATGTATTTTGAGGAACTTCTTAAAACTTTTCTTCAAATGTTTATTTGATTAAGATTATTATGCCAAAGGCCACACTTAGTATTTACTTTTGTACACCTACCTTCATACCAGCTGTGTACATATTATCGTCCGTTAATGTTATATTGTACCATTTTTTAAAAACTTAACATTTTGAAATAAGGACTCAACGCTGATCAAGTATCCCTGAAATACTTTTTGACCACTCTTTTGCAAAGGTTTTAATCATACCACATAATTTCCTTTTTTTCCTCTGGTTTCTCTTCCTTCCCCCTCTTCCTGTGTGAGCTGGGATCAGCTTCAAAGCAGATTTTTTGAGGGACTGAATAGTTCTGTGTTACTCCAGGTATACCTGACCCCTTTTAATTGAGTTGAAATAGGTCCATGGTGGTGCAGAGGGTAAGGCAGGCTTGCTCTGAGCAAACCTTTCCCTTTTATCTTCTTTAAAGTACCTTCTGTAGGCAGCAGCATTGAAGCCAAGGTAGCAAACTGTGCTCCATGGGTGAAAATAGTCCTGAACACTCAGGCCAACAAATGCTGCCAGAATTTCACAGCATCTGAAGGCACTGCCCATGCCGGGTTCACAAAACCACCTACATCTACGTGAGAGATCTCTTCAGCATGGTAGAACCTGTGGTTCCATTTAAGAAAAAGGTTATAAACACAAATCTCAATTTAGGGGTGGAATTTGAGGATAAGCATTCTGAATTTTTATGCATTTGGTAAGTAGTTACTGGAGAAAAGCACATACCTTAATTAAAGAGACTATTTTCTTTCATTTCCACATCTTTTGATGGAAGTCTTAAAAAAAAATCTTAAAATATTTTAAAAGTAGCAGGCAATACTCTACCAAAGAGTTCACAATGCTGACAGGGAGTATTCGCATCTCCTTCAAAACTGCAGCTATTTGGGAATTTTCTGACCTTTCTTTTATTTTCACATTTTTGACTCTTCTTCCATATATATATATATATTTTTTTTTTTTAAGTTTTATTGTCCTTCTTACATGGATAAGCTGTCGTTCACTGAATGTCACCTCTGTGCTAGTCTCAGCAACTGAGATCTAGAAAGAAAGACAGTAGGAGAAGTTCATACTGGTTTTATGACTGCAGTCTCCATACAAATTGTTACACATTTTGTTGCTGATTTACAAATTCCAATCCTGAATAGCTTCCAATTGAAGAGTGTTCTGGCACAAAAGAACTCCAGATGACCCTCTGCAAACTAGACGTGTAAACAAAGCCCAAATATATCAGAAATACTTGTTTTGAAAAACACAAGCGAATTAGTAACTTCCTATAATTACATAAATTAATCTTTTTTTTTTCCTGTAGCCATGTGATTAGAATTGCATAGAAGCCCAACAAGAACACTGAGGTTAAAGTACAGTATGCATATGCATGTATGTTTTGAATTGGTATGACTTTTCCAGTCTGGTCCTATCTTATAATGTTACTTCATAAGGATAATACAGACAGTTTCAATTCTTAAGACATTACTTAAACCCCAAGTTTTCTATCATTTTAGAGCTGGAAGTCTTAATAGTAGCTGAAGTCTTCTCTTCGAGTTAAGCATAGACACTCACTCAGCATTTCCAAGGCTCCCCTTGGAAAATCCCCAAAGCACTAGAGGTTATGAGCCTGATATACAAGAATCAGTATTAAACATTTGAGAAAAGTACTCTTCTATTAAAAAAAAAACAACCCAACCTGTGGTTACAGATGGATTTTATAGTTTAAAAAAAAATCATGTTTAAAAAAGAATATGATTTTTTTTTTCTTTTAGAAAAATGTAGCAAATATCTAAGATTATAATTTTAGGGGAAACTAGAAGTTATATGACATTTATAAGATGGTTCCTTCTTTTCCTTTTTTAGAAAGCGACTGTTCACTTTGTTCTTGAAAAGTGTTAAGAGCAGTTATGGTTAGGTGAAGGGATATATAAAAAAATCCATCTCAAGGTAAAAGTAAGAAAGAAGTTGTAGGGAAAAGTCTTAAAAGTCTATATTTGATTTTACTTTAGCACTAAATTCTTTCTTTTTCTGGTTCTGAACTTCAGGGTTTAGATAAAATGTATAAATCCCTTTAGGATCTTCCATGTAAATTAAAGCACTAAACAACAGATTGCTTTCTTGTATTAGTCATAAATACACAAATCTGGGATAATAAATCTGAAGTAATTTCATAATCTCTGGCTCAGAAGCATGACATCAGTAAAAAAGATGTTTAAAATTACAAAAAGGAGGACAGATCCCTTTACATTAATTGTTTTCACACTGTGATATGTGTGATACATTATTTGTATCAAACTTTGTTAGTTACTATAAAAAATTTAAAATTACAACCATCTCAAGAAAGTTTTACTGGTTTTGAGTTCATTAAATAACCATTATTTTGCTAAGTGTTGCCATTATTCATGTCAGCTTGTTTCTACTTAAATGGATCGATTTTTAGTCTTTGAAGTCCCTAATACTATTTACATGATATTTGAATTATGTATTTCTTTTTCTCATTAATTTGCTACTGTTTGTTACCTCTTGGGTGGCTTATAGAAAGCCTGAATGAATCGTGCAGCTTGAGCGAGTTTGAGCGTTTTAAACCTCACTATATAAAATATAAAGGAATTTAGTGAGAGAGAAACCCATGAAATTAGGCCCGCACTCTACTTTTCACTGGAGAAAGGCTGACAAAAGAAAGGATATCTGACTAATTGCTGTTCAAAATAGAAATGAAGAGCAACTAGCAGTCAGAGAAGCAATGATAAGTTGGGAATCTCAGTCCCTCTGAATCAACTGCTAAAAGCAGCTGAATTGATAGAGGTCAGTCGGTCTTTATCCCAGACAGCTAAACCTTTGTCTCTGCTGCAAAACCTTCTATGGTGGTTCCACAGAGGAGCACTGCACAAACTAAAGGAATGACTGCAAAAAGGTGTATGGGATGTATTAGGGGAAAATTGAAAAGGGGTGGGGAGGGGCATTCTGGCTTTGAAGGTTTTGAGGATTGCACAGAAATTATTATCAAATATTTGAGAAGAAAAAAGCTTCAGAGTGGAGAGATGGGGATGAACAGGGATGGAACAAATGCAGAGAAATAGAGAGAAAAGGGCCTAAAGGAGGATGGGGACGTGTAAGCAAGGGACAACAAGCTCTTGGTCAGTGTGCTTGTCTCACCAACCCTGCAACTGATCATCACCCCTCATTTCCTTGTCATCTTCTGCTTTTAACCACTTTCTGTCTCAGTGCAGTCTCTATTCTGCACATGTGACCCAGTAGCAAACTTCAAGGCTACTTGACTATCTGGCAAGCAGGAGAAGTCAGGGTTCCAAGGGTCTTGGAGCTAGTTAATTGGAAACCTTAGATCAGATAGCAGGACCCCAGAGAGATAGAGCAGCTGGGAGTCAAACACTGGTGAGATCTGGGAAGGGTTTTTCCCACAGGGTCCTGAGAAAGGACTGGGTGATTACTCAGGCAGTCCCTGTTTAAAGTGAGTGCCTGTGCCAGTACTGTTCTCCTGCCTGTTAATCTGTTTGCAAGCAGCTGTGTCTGCAGAGACCTTGTGTGTGCCCATGAGGGGACAGTGTTCAGCTTCATTCCTGATGAGGCCTGGAAGTGGGACTGAGCAGATCCTCTCAGTCAGCTCCGGAGGGGATGGATCACCTGCATCTTTAAATCCAATGGGCTTGGCTGTGTATTATATGTGTATTAAAAACTCTAAGTTTACCTACTAATCTTAATATTTCAAAATGTAGGGTCTGCGATCTCCAGATGTAGGATCTGTTTCCTCCAAGGAGTCTTTTTTTTTTTCCTCATCGAGTGTATGAGGCTAGGGCTATGCAGTTTTGTGTACTTTGGCAGGGGGGAGCATTTTTTGTTGGTTTTTTTTCCCACTTACTGTATAATTAGCTTGGATCACATTTGGAGCAGGGGTAAGAAAGGAAAAGTTATTTAAAGGTGTTAAACATGGAGGTGCAACTATCTGTTTTGTTATCTCAGTGACACAATCATGGGACTGATTGTCAGGAAGTGACCTGAGATATCCTGACTCATATCTCTGTATGTCATGTTTTGGCTGGCTTTGATGTTTAGGGTATCCAGCCTGCAAACCTGGACTGAACTTTTGCCTTTGGAAAAGCAATTCTGTTTCAGGATTCCTTTAGTTTTTCAATAATTCATGGTTCACGCATTACTGTGTCATACCACAAGTCTGAGGTGCAATTTTGTTCCCATGAAAAGTTGCAGACCGAAGCACTTTCTTCCATGACTGTGATAAAGATAAAATACTGCAGGGCAGGCTATCAAGGTAGTGAAAGGAGTAAATGAGGTTAGAAATATCTTCGGGGGTTCACTTTGTACAGGAAAAAACTTTTGTGAAGAAAGGGACTAACAAGTTGTGTCACCTGAAAGAGAGCACATTCATTTTTGAGTCTCTTGAGGCTATCATAGAACCTTACTGGGGCAAAATAATAGAGGCCAAAATATTATTGATTTAGATTTAAAGGGAAGCATAAGACTGGAAAATACTTTTTATCCATTTATTTTAAGTGTTGCTACCAAAAATTTTGGCATGAGAAATAGTTTGTATTACACGGATATTTTCATTTGCTGTTTTTCCCTGTTTACAACATTCTTACTTTTCTTGGTATTTGGCCAGCTAAACAAAGACTTGTGGTTTACACTATATTTTGGTAAACATTTCTTTCTCCAGGGATTTGCAAACTAGTGATTTCAAGACACAACTAGAAAATGCTCCAATTTCCTTGAGACGCTAATCCTCAAGTGCAGAAATGCATCAGGCAGCACTCAGGTACAAAGTGCTGACCTAACAAGAAGTACTGTCGTATGTTCTTGCAGTATGAAGCTTTACTTAATACTTTTCCCTGCCTTCATTGATGTCCAGTGCATCAATTCACTTTTAAACAACGTTTCTAGTGCAACTCGAAGAGTTTATATCTAATACCCCTCAGAAGTCCAGAATGTTTTGGATTTCATCATTTGCCAAATTCAGCACATTCAAATGTTGTTGCCTATGAAAATGTGCAACCCTAGATAATTCTTTCTCATGGTCATGTAATCCCTCCTTCATTCTTTGCTCTATGCAGATATGACAATATCATTTGACACATGGAGACTTATTATTAATTTCAGAGATTTCTGTCTTACTATTTAAGAAAAAATAAAATTTCGTGGCTGATAACATTTTTTTTTTACCTCCTGCTGTGCTTTTTCTTAATCTGAGTTAAATGCAGTTGGGGTTATGACATAATCTTGTGTAAAGATTATGTGGTAACCCCAACTGCATTTAACTCAGATTAAGAAAAGGCATAGCAGAACTGTCTTAAAAGACTAAGATCTCAGTTCTGTGTGACTTTTAAAATAAGTGTAGTTTAACTCCCGTCAGTGATGATCTTTCTCAGGTCTTATTATTGTATATGGAGCTTTATAAGTACGTCCTGAACTCTAGGGGTTTTTTTAACTTTTGAAGATATTAAGTCAAAGTGAAAATTGATCACAAAATGGAAATTGAATTTTAGTGGAGGCAATTAAAAAGAACATAGAAGAGCCTCTGTAGAGGAATAATTAGACAGTTACAGTGAAGTATCACAGATGAACAATCCAAGTGACAAAACAAGTCATGAAAAATGTCCAGTATCAGTGTAAGTTTACAGATTCTCCTTTTATTTCCTAGCTGCCTTTGTTACTGTTGCATGGGGCACAATGTCGTGTAACAGAGGGTCACAGAGTTTTTGTGTACTCCACCCTGACAAATCAGGAAGGACTCTTGTCACCCCAAAGTTTAGTAAAGAGAGGCCATCCCTGCAACTGCAGGCAAGGCTGCCAGAATATTTTGGGGGAAATAAGATAATTTAAGAGAAATAAAATTATCTGAAATATTCTTCTTCAAAAATGAAGGTAATTTAGAATAGGGAAGAACAAATGAACTGTAAGAGGTCTGAAATTAGCGGTCGTATCTCACTGGCGCTGTGACTGGTTGCAGTGCAACTCAAACAATGATGTTACTGAAACACAAGCAGTAAGTGTAGTTGAAAATCAGTGATAAAAGACAAAAGGTAAGAAGAAATTTTGACTAGAATAAAACACTTTTTTTCTACAAGAGTTCTCAAACAAGAGTGTGGCAGCAGTTTGACACCATGGAAGCTGGTACACCAGGCAGTCGACACGCCATGTAGTGTTGGCTCTGCTGTTTCTCATTGCTGTATCCCCTAAGGCAGATTAAAACACTTTCCTGCTATCCATTTTTTATGTAAACAGGTGCGTTAACGGCTAGTGATGACAGCTGAGTTGGGAACATCCGTAACAAGTTTTCTAGTTGACATTTATTCTATGTTGCTCCTAAATACTCCTGTTCCTGCTGCTCTAAGTTAGTTTTCTTGGTGGTGTGCTGATTGCAGGTACGTCTTGAAAGGCTTAAGAAGCTAAGTTCTGCTTCATCTGTATTTTTTTGTCCTTTGGAGTTTGTGAGAACAAACACCTTTGACTCACTTCTGTGGATTTTCAGTGAATAAGCTGCATTACAATATGCCAGTGGAGATTTTACTTACAAATGGAGGAAAAAGGTAGTTAAGTAATCAGTAGGTATTCACTGTGCTTTGCCCTCTGTGCTTCAGGCACTCAAAAATAACAGTATACTGCAGGAATTCTCTCTCTTTTCAGAGTCTCTGATAATTACCAACAACTTTTATACAGGAAATTTGTATGTATGAAATATTGGGAGGATTTATTCTTGCCTGAAACGTTGCTGATGGATGTAATAGGTATAATAGCAAAATTTTCTTATAATTTATTATTCTCTCTCTCTTTTTTTTGTGTGTAATTTCTCCAGTCTAGTAGTTTTTGATATTACTACCAGGCCTTGGGACATTTTACCAGAGCAAAATAATAGCTGCTAGAGAAAGGAAAGCAGATTGTCTTGCTTCTATTTGCATTTGAGGGGAGGGAGGCAGGAGCAGTACTTTTCTTTTCATTGAAGCGTATTAATTAAATGTTGCAAATGGTATGATTTCTTCTGGTTTCCTTAAGAGATTGTTTCAAGGTTAAATGTTTTGTACTATCGTGTTTCTTTTTTTCTTTCTTTTATTTTACTTCTCCTTTTTCTCCTCTCCTAAGACCTTGTCAGTGTTCCTACACCATGGACCTCTTAATCTCTTTCTTTCCCTTAAGCAGTAACAGATCTAGTTCCTTCAGTAACAGGGTGTTATTTTATTAAGACATTGATTTCTAATTTCTATTTTAGCTGAGGTATGTGTCTTCCTTTTTTCAGTTTCTAAAGTAGCTTTCGTATGTTGATTTAATGTCATTTTTAGAATTCTCTTTGAACTGCCAATGACTTATCAAGGCAATAACAGGACTGTACATGGGATCCCTGCCATGCCACATATGTGATTACTGTCATAATATTCACCTTATATTGAAATCTAAGAGATTTTCTATTCAATGAAAGAAGTTCATTGCTGGTTCCATCACAAGTCTCTTTAAGGGTCTTCTTTCTGTTAAAGAGCTATTTATATTAGTTCTATATAGTGGATCAATTCTTAGAACATTGTAGAATTCACGACTACTGGAGTGGGCCTTGTGAAAAGATCATTTATTTCGGTTTTACAGGGAATGTAGTATGTTTCTTGGTATGTGAGATGTTGTAAAATAAAAGTATTGTAAAATAAAAGTAACAATAAATATTAGGAAGTTAGCACAGAATACTTTCAGGGCTTGTTACATTTTTCTGATGATGTAATCACAAAACCTTTCTTTTGCTAAAGACACTGGAACTGCAACTTCTGAGTATAATTGTTAGAGGTTAGAATCAAGTCTTTCTTTTAAGCTTATTGTACTCTATAGCCTTATTTCCTTAATTATAATTTCTTATGGTATATTCAAAACCCTGAAAAATACTTCTACCATTTATAACCTGGTATTACATACATAATGAAACTTCTATCAGATCACTTGATGACAGTTTTACATTACAAGAAAATTACCTTAATTACAGAATTTTTTCCTCTTTTTTATACAAGCCAAGCAGTGTGGACTTCTACACATGCCTCCCTTCAAGTACTATTCAGTTCCACTGATTTTGGTGCATTTTCTTCATATTAGGCAAGTATTGTGCTCTTTATAGGATGGGTTTACTTGCATTATTTAAATACTTAAATTAATGTGTTTTGGACCAGATAATTGTAGATCCCTTCCAAGTGGACTATTCTACTTTATTATAAATAAGCAAACTCATTCCCTAGAATTTTACAGAAATAGTTGTGTCTGGTTCCATAATGGTTCCTGGAAAAAATTATTTTTTTCAAGACCATTTTAAAGGAGTAAGGTTCTTAGGCCAAGATTCAGGCTGAGTTTGAAAAAAGTAATTTTTGAAAAAAATCTCTTGTGGATTTTCTGTGAATTTAAGCCCTATGCTTTGGATTGAACTGTGTAGAAAGGTTGAGTCTGTACATTTTTGGAACTCAAGGGAGAGCTAAAAAGAATTTTTATTTTTAAAGGAGACCTTTCATGATAACCATGAGTTAGTTAGCAAAAATTAAAAACTCCCTCCTAATGATCCTATTCCTCTTCATAAATCCACAGGTATTAAAGTCAAAGAGAAGATGAGCTTCTTTTAAATTTATAATGTCAATGAGGGAGACATCTAATGCCATGGAGTAATGTATATAAAAGGTTAATCTCGGTCCAGAAATCCAAGTACCATAGTAAAAGCAATGACTGTTACTTCAAGCATTTCTGAAATTATGTACTTCAGAAGCATTTCATAATCTTAATTTTCTTGCAGCACTCAGTAGACAAGGCAGCAATTTTCTGTCTTTGTTAAAGTAGCTAAAAATACTTCATGGTGAACTACAGAATAATTAATCTTCCTGCAGGATTTGGAGTTTTCAAAGGCCTGCTTCTGAACTACTAATCTGTTCCTGAAAGGGTTTTCTATATTTTTTCTCTCTTATGAGTTTGGTTCTTAGTATCTCAAATCCTCACATAAAAATAATAAAACACTTTTCTTAATCTTGCCTATTTTCTGTTTCAAATCCTTTTATACAAGTATTTTTCAATTAACTTGCATTTTGAATTATTTTTTTGGCACAGAACCTGGGTTTTTTCAGGTCAATTTACATCAACATATACAGCATCAAATGTCCTTTTCTTTTTCTTTCTCCTGAAGGCTTGAAGTCAGATATAGAGCATGATTGAGTGCCTTTAATTTAAATGTATATTTTTCTATTGATATCACTATGTGTTCACCCAGGCTTTTAGATATTCTTTGCTTCTAGATTCTTTTATTGCAATTTTAAGCCTTCTCGGATTTCCTAGAAATCAGCACTGACTATGATATTGTCATTTACTTTACTTTAATTTATTTGGCACTTTTAGCAGTGTGGTGGGCATAGTTGTAAGTAAAATAACAAAGGAATCAAAGGAAATTATTCTGAGCTAAAGAAGAAAGACAGTCCTCTATAACTGGTGGCATACAATTTCAGCAAAAATGATACAAGACACTGTAGTTCCTGTGTGGCATCCTTGTCTGTTCTATTTGCAGGATAGCACTGCAGTGAATGGACACTGACTCATAACTTTAGATCAGCTTGCTATTTTCTTAAAACTCTGACCTTTATAACAAGAAAGAGAAGAACTTTATTTCTGCGTTTTATGTCCTCAGCATATGCAGCTTCTCTCCATTCAGTATTCACCAGAAGTCTTCACCAGCTGATACACCTGCTATAAAATGTAGAATGTAGTGACATAAACCAAAGCAAAAGCTCTGATCTCTTCACTCTGTAATGGGTTGTTTTACTCAAATACTGTAAAAAGTTTATTTTTTTTCTCTGTAAAAGCAATCACATTCCTTATAACTGAGAAGAAAAAAACAAAACACCTCTGACATCACTGCAGTCTATGAGCCCCAAACCTAAACTGGACTCAAAGTGAGCCTGGAGACAACAGAGGATCACTGAATTAAGGTAGGCAGAGGTTTTTTTTAAGCAATCATTTCAAATTTTTCTTCCCATTTTTCATACTCTGGCATTTATATTTTTTTAAAAATCCACCACACATTTTGCACTCAACAAACCTGAGTTTAAATTATTTCACTGCTGTACTGGATGAGATTTTAGCAAAAAGGTCAGTACAAGAGTAACAGAGGTGCTCTCCAGTAATTTTTTTTTTTTTTAAGTACAGTGTAAAGGAAACCTTTAGTGTCATAATGTTCATATTAAAATAGCTTAGGTGTGCTCTATGTCTTCACTGTTTCTATAAAAAGCTTGTAATTGTTTATTGTTTCTGTAATTTAAAGAACAAAAAGTGAATAGAAAGCAGGAATATTCTTCTGTGAAAAAAGTAATGCCTCAAAAACTTCCATGGAATTAAATTCAAGGTCTGATTTTTATGGAAGATACCACAAGGTAACCACAACAACACTGACAAATTAGGAATGTGGAGATCAGAGGTGCAACCAAATATGTCTAAGCCTTCAGGGAAATGAAAGTGTATTAATTATGCTATGTGTGTAATTATGGTATTCACACACCCTTTAAATATTTACTCTTGTTTTTATAAGTTTTTTATTACTTTGGAGAAAAATTGAAATTGAGAGCTGGCTGAATGGGAGATCTCAAAGGGCTGTAATCAGTGACACAGGGTCTAGTTAGAAGTCTGTCAGAAGTGGGGTCCCCCATGGTCCAATGCTGGGACCAGCAGTTTACTTTAAACTGCAGAGGAAAGTCTGCATACTTAGAATTTAAATTTTTTTTAGCATCATGGAATGATAATTAGTTTTTCATATAATGGATCATATAGAAAAATAATCTTAGACTGAAACTTAGATTTTAATCTTGAATTGAAACAACAGTTATGACTTTCCTGAAATAAAAGTAGTAGGGTTCCTCCTTAGGACAGATTTCTGACTAGTTTAAAATCTCTTTTTAAGCTTAATTGATTTTTTTTTCAGTTTGCTCAAGTTGCTGTTAATAGATTCACCTCTCTGCTACCAATTTCTGTTATATCTGTGCTCTCATTATTTTTTCATAAAAAGTAGATTTTAATTTGCAAGAGTAGCATAAGAAAAAGTCCACAAAACATTTTAAAATTAACCATTTAAAATTGATCTTTATAATTCTTGTTTACCTGCAGCTATTTTTTGTCTTTGTGTCCAAGGTATAACCTTGTACCTAACACCTTTGTGCACAGCATTTTGTTCTTGTTCTCTATGGAGAAACGTTATAGAAACTTAGCTTTACTTTTGTTATTTTTTTTTATTATTTTTATGTTTAGAACTTTTCTCTTTCCCAGCACGTGTAACCTCTTACCTGCTCCATAATTACTGCCTCTCTGAACAGCTTTTACTGAAAAGATTGCTAAATAAACTTTCTCTCCCTCTAGTTTTCAGCTGTGTAACTTGAAATGATGGCTCTCTTTGGCTGTCGCTCTACTAGAAAAAATTGGAAGTTTGTGAAATTTCAAATTACAGTTGGTTTACTTTCAGTTCAAGTCTTACTACAGAAGTTGTCCTGGGATGTTATGGTGAAGGTATACAAAATATTAATCTCAAACAAAAGGAAAAAGAAAGGTAGATCATTGTAAATACAGATATGCTTGATATTCTTATTTAAGGTATAAACTTAAAAGCCAATCAAGAAATGAAGAGTTTAGCTGGACGGAATAAAACTAATATATTTATACCCAACTCTAAATATGGAAGTAAGGATACCAATGAAGAAAGTAATTTAGCGAAAAAGCTTTATTTGAGTAAGAATCCAAAAATTTGATTGGCGATACATTATTCTAAGGATGATGAAACAAGAGAAGAATACAAGCATGTGTAAAACAGGACCTTACTTATCTCTCAATTCCCAGATGTCATTTTAATACACAAAATAAAATAAAAGACGAAGAAGCCTCAACTAGAGAAAGGCATGACACTCTTAGAAGTATGAAGAGGATACACATATTTGTTGGCTCAGTTGAAGGCAACAGTTTATTAGTCCTTTATAATGTACCATGCCTTTTCTTCCAAAGTCTAATGGGTGATGCACATTCCTTCTAGCATTCCCTTGTACTTCATCTAACAGAACAATGGTGGGGTGGTGACAACTGGTAGTTCTTCCCACAATGCATCAACAAGGAAATAATAACCTAATCTCACCTTTACAAAAGGAACAAATGGTCATAGTCTCACCACAGGAAAACAGTAAACCACACAATTGGAGAATTATGCCGTGGTAATTTTTTAGATTCCTAATGTGATAAATTTTAATTTGCAAAGTTATGAAAGTTTCTTTACTTTCATAGAGAAAGTGCAGTGCCGAACACCAAAAGATTACCCTGCTATATCAGTTAACTGGGGATTACTTGGTTTTGAGTTCTCAGTAGAATATTCCTGAAAATTTTAAAAGAAACAAAGAAGTAGACAGGGAGATTTTTCTCTGCAGAGCTTGGGAGTCCAAAGTAAGAACTCTTCTTCAGAAAGAAAAACTAGATAGGGTTTTCCTTAATTCTCTAACAAGAAGTGGCAGGAAGCTCAGTTGACGCATGCATATTTTAGTTTTTTTAAGAGAGAAAAAGAAGGAATTTTGAGTGATAGATATAAAAGCAGACTGAAGTCAAGAATAAGGATGTGCACAGCAGCTAGTGGCTTTCTTGTAATGTGTTTTGTTTACATCTTTGTTGTTGAACCAAATTCTGCATTATTTATGTTTGTTCACAGAGAGGAAACACAGGTAAATATGGTACTGTGTTCTTTGGGAAAGATGAGAGGATGAAAAAATACAGCAGAAAATGGATAAAAATGAATTTTTCTGTGAACAAAAACAAAAGGCAGAAAACAGGTATGAACCAGGCTTAGCAACTTCACTGAATGTGAAATGAAGTTATTAGAAAAGGATAAGAAGGAAAATAATGGAAATCAAACAACACCAAAGAAAGTTATGTTAGCAAGCTAAAAAACAACAAAAAAAACCCTAGAAAATATAAGAAGTATACCTGTTTAAAAAGTGTGAATCAATTAGTAAGGTAGTAAAGAAACTAATATTGTAGGATTTATGTAAGAGTGATACTTGCAAAAAATATATTTGCAGCACAATGAAGGTGTTGACAGTGCTATTTCCAGTATGGTGAGTAGGAAAGCATAACAAAATATAATTTAGCTACCTGGGAAATAACCTAGATGTGATGGACGCAATAGAAGAGAGTGAGAAGTTGATTTTTGCTCTGTCTCCTAGTTCCGTGACAGTGAAGTGAAAGTGTCATTTTACCTGAGCATCACATCACCTTCAGAAGCATTTTGATATTCTTTATCTTCATTTTCATCATTTGATAAGGCATAGGATTTTCTTATCCTTTGTGAGCGCACTGCTGCAGCTGTAGCCTTGCTCTGTACCTGTGCACATATTAACTAAGGAAATGTTTTGGCCCCTGCTGCGGAAGAGATGTGCTTAAACTTCCTCCTGGAGAAACTCCCTAAAGGGACCAAAAGGCTTTAGATCCAAAAATAAATTTTATTTTAAAATAGAAGTCTAAGTGTATTGACTTTCAAAATGAAAATAATTCAAAGCAATGAGTAAAGAGAACAAAAATGGAGAGTTTAATGTGCTGCCCATTTTGTCCCTGTAGACTGCAACTTACTTTTGTGTTTCAGTTCAATTAGCTTGATACTTTCTGAACAGCAACAAAATTTGATTCTTTCTCCTCTGCCCCAGAGAAGCTCTTTCCTCCGTGTTTGTGGCATTGCTACCAGACTCATCCTCTCTCTGTCTCTTAACCTCTGCAGGAGCTGGAGCCTTCAGGCTGCATCTTGCTTGCCAGCTCAGCAACCTTTCCTGCCCTGGATACACTCAGAAACTCCCTGATGGCTCGAGTGGCCTTCTTTTCCAAAGGGCTCTGTCAGAGCCAGCCTCTCCTTAAGGAAAGGACAGACACATGCTTGGGAACACAGACACGTAAATTTTAGCAAAGATGGTCAAGTGAGCAAGTACAGTTGTCTACTATGCATTGAAACACTGTATATTTCTTGATGGACATTTGACTTATTTTTATTGATTTGTTTATATTTATCTTCAATTGCCTTAAAATTACACTAGCATACCTTTTACTTATTAGAGAAGGCTTGTTTTGAATTATTGGGAGGCTATGTGTTATTAATAAAATGTCGTCAGTTAACTGTTTCAAAATAATTTTAGCTTCGCGTTAAAGTAAGCCTGATTTTTTGGTGGTGTTATTTTTGCATACACTACCCTTGAAATTCTCCTCCTTAGTAAAAATAATTTCTAGGGCATTTATCGGACAATTAAAATTGAGATGTCTGGGTAGTTTTTCTAATGAAGGATTAATACTGTACACTTTTATTTCTTTGGCTTGCTCTTACATTTGTATCCTTTGTCATGCTATTTTGTAAGTCTTTTATCAAATGCTATATTGGTAATCCCCTTTCCAGCATATCCTTTGCAGTTTTGAGTGCTTTGCTTGTTTTGTGCTCTTGCCACTTCTGTTCCTACAGATTAAACCCCTTACATAGAAGCAGTCGATAGCAGTACCTGACGGTGATGGGAGCACTCAGGAAAAAAAGAGCATTTTTTTAAAGCTCAAAATCTCAGGCAAGAATGTAATTTCACTGTAGATAAAACACTAACACAACAGCCCAAACCCGCAAAGCAAAACTAAAGAAACAGTAGCCAATTCAACCAAACAACACTAATCTAGATGGATAAAGATCTAACACCACCTAGACTGAGAAAAGTAACCCTGCTACAAATCCATAAACTACATTCTTTTAGTTTTCCTTTTCATTTTTGTTTGATGTATTCTTAAAGATCGTTACCTACATAAGTTTGCTGATTTGCAAATATTTGGCATAAATCACCCCTTTTCACGGTTCTACAGAATAGTTGAGTTGAATGGTGAAAGATAGAAAATTTCAGTCACTCATGGAACAATCTTCAGGTAAAATGACTGTCAGAGTATACTTATAGGAGATAAGAAATAGAGGAAGAAAAAACTGAGTTGAGTTCTCGTTGCTATTAAAACTGTTGCAGATAAAATTTACTGGAAAAGTAAAAACATTTAAAAGGCTTGCATTTCATTACCTATTAAGATACAGTCCATTGATAATAAGTGGCTCTTCAGAGCATGCTATTTTTTGTAGATTAATTTCCTAAAACAAGTAGAAATTATAAATCTGTCTCAGGAATATGTTTCATGTCTTGTAGATGAGAAAATGCTCTTTAGTTGGATGACTTCAGTGCTAGAGAAGCTGTATATAACAAAGCAAAAGAAAAGGAGTCAGGGAGGAGAAAAGAATAATAAAGAGGAGAAACTCATCATTTTTTCTTCTAACCCTGAATGAGGGTTGGTGTCTATCTACGAATCAAGGTGCTTGAGTTCCCTTGAGGCAAAAGAGAATAAATTGCCAGTAGCAGACAAGGTGAATGCAATTGTACACGAGGTGGGTGAATAGGAGAATCTCTTTGTGATTGCTTTCTAAACCATCAAGAGGGTCTGGAACAGGGCAGACAAGGGACACGTTTTTCACTTTACATATTCTGTTTGTGGCTGTGTAATTTTCATGTAAAATTCATAACAGTGTATATTCAAAAACAAAGATCAAACCTGGTTTACAAATTACAATGTGAGCCTATCATTAGATATTATGTTTTACTGTGCTACTATGTTTTGCTTAGCTCAATTCTTCAGGAAAATCATAGACAGTGATTTGGAAAAGCTCCCCCTCTTTCTCCCAGCAGAAACATAATCATTTCTTTCCTAAACAGAAACAATGAGAACTGTTAAATATGCTGTCAATGCATAATTTGCATTTTAATAGTGAAAGTATTCTGATAAATTACAGTTTTCTGCCTTTTTAAGTCATGCATATAATACTTGAATGTTGTATTATTGCTGGATCATAGAGATTTTCAGTTTTATCTAATATCATTTGTTATAAGCATTAAAGTCGAGTTTCCAGCTCTTCCTGATTGATATGGTTTTTTTCATTTCTATAGCTAATGTCACAACAAGAATAAAATCATTTAAAATAAGTATCACTTTGAAAAGAATAGAAAAAAAAAGATTTTGCTTTAGCATATTATTTTCTTCTTGCAAATTTTCCTTGTCAGGTTCTTCATAGAACATTCTGTTCTCTCTCGTGACACAATGCCTAACAGATTTCTACTGTAATATTTCATTCTGTAGAAAAAACTAAAACATGTCTAGAATATAGAATGCATTTCATGACTAAACAGTGTCTTTCTCTTCCTAGACTTTCTCTTTATTCAAATTCATGCATTTGAGATGGTTTCTAACAGCCTATTATAGCAGCACAAGATCGCGTGAATGGTACAAGCACAGACTAAAAGCATTCTACCTGACTACACATGCAGTCCTTTTTCCTGTTTTATTAACACTTAACTTGAAAAAATATTGCAAAGTAGAGGATCATTACTTTAGACTTAATGAAAAGCACCTCTTACATCTAGAAGAGGTCAAAGTAGGTAAGATGGTGAATGTTTGGAGAGAGTGAAAGAACAGTTACCTCTCTCACAAGCTCTGACACATCTTTTGTGCTCACTCAGGAGAAATGTGTAAGGGTATTCAAGCTGCTTTTAGTGAGAGGGTAATTTTCTATGAAAGTTTCTTCTGGCTTGGTTCATTTAAGAAAAGGTAGTGTTTTTCTTTTCTCCAGCACTCTGGGGTGGGAGATTTTAACTGCTGGTAAAATGCAGTGAAAGGCTCCATGCTCTAAGGCTGTAATAGTTGCTAGTTGCTCTGGGGAAACCTAGAAATACAATACTGTCTCTATCCACATGTTCCACATAGCTCAGGAAATCTGTGGCACAGCCATGTCTGAGATTTCATGTATGAGACCCATAACATTAGAGTAGCTTTCTTTGTGGCGTGATGGTTTCCCTCATCCTTTTTGCTTTCTGAAAAGGTAATAGTACAGTTTGAGAGAATGCAAAATACTATTTGCTGGGCAGTTATGCAAGAATAGGATGAATGTTTTCAAGCAGGAAGGGACATTACAGAACGTAAGATATACCATTGTGTGTGGTTTCAGACCCTGTGTGAGTTAAAAACACAAGAAAATTTTTTTAAAAATCCCATAGAAGCTTCAAAAATTATATTTCTTAATCAGAAGAGCAAAGCCTACATTTGGAATACTCAACATCACTCGTGAGTAAAAGTGCTTCTCAACCCAAAGGAAGAATCAGCTAGAGACTATGATATAAGACCTCATATGGCACATAAAAACTGATGTGTTTTTACCTGCTTCTAAAAACCTTGCAGCTATGGTTGTATAGCTGAACTGTTAGTTTATTTTTATTCAAGAAATGACACATCTGCACTTCACTTTATCCCCAGGCTTAAACATATTATGCTTTAACTACTATTACTCTGGCTTTTTCATCCCATGGCAGACATTTCACTTTGATTTTATTTAGTTTTACTGATTGCTTATTTTATGACAGGTTTCTGTTTTGTTTGGGTTAGGGGGGGAGGGGATGTTGAAGGGAGAAGGAGGGAATGTTGAGGGTATGCTCACCTGTATTCAGACTATTCTGTACCTTGCAAAACTGAAATTATATTGCTCTTAAAGAAACATCATTTTCAACTACAAATATGCACTATTCCCAGTGACAAAAAGTGTATTTCATGCAGGGTAATAAAAGAGTATTTGTGGTGGTGAACTGCCCTGGAATGAAATATTTCTATTTCTTGTTATAAATCTGTGCAAATGCTTTAAAAATATATGAATTCATTATAATATATGCACAGCCATCCACATTTCTACACAGAAATTGACAAATATACTTGTGTGTGTCAACAAATATATTCATTCATCCATGCAAAAACACTTCAGATGAAGACTTGTATCATCCTTTGATTTGCTGCACCCACACGTGTACATATGTAAAAACAGAAGACTGACTCTTTCTGTGGGTTTTTTAACAAATAATTGTATATTAGCCCAAAATCATATGTGACATGCTGTACAGGAAATACAGTCAACAAAAAATTATTGTAAATGTCTTTAAAGTTTGGGAAAGGTGTAAATCCAAGGATACTTGTCAATGTAGACTGAAAATAAATATTTTCATTTTAATGATAATTTATTTACCATCTTATAAATAGTTTCAGATGTTACTTCAACAGGTACTGCTTCTGGGGATAAAAATACTTTGAAGACTTATGGCAACCCAGAATCCTTATTTCACAATACTTTTCATTTAACGTGTTCAGGTGAATGTGGTAAACAATGACTCTAGCCAGTCCTTACAAATTGTGTTGATTTGATACTTTTACAGTGGTATAAGTACAGTGAGAGCTTGTTCTTCATGATGTTTATTCTTGTTGAAAAGCAAAATTATAGAAATCTGTCCAAATAATATTGTGTTGATAATGTTTGCCACAACTCCTAGAAATTCCAATATTATTCTCCTAATCTCTCTGATATAAATAATATTTATCAGAAATCAGCATCTTATAGACAAGAATAATATCTAAAAATTCCAGGTTGCACTTTATAACTAACATAAGCAATATCTTTGAGCTTCAAATATAATTTTTATTATACATAACATTTATAGAAATAGAAAAAGCCTATTCATGCTCCTTCCTTAAAGCCTCTAATCTATTTTTCTCCCACTTAAGTCTTATTTCCAAAACTGTGTCAATCCTGCAGTGAGTAAGGAAGACAACAATGCAATTTTGCATGGTAAAATATATAAAACAGCAATAAAGTTTAAAAAAAATGGAATTATTATTTCATATATTATTATTTCATATAACACAAAGTCAAGGTGCAGGATTTATTGTCTTAGGGTGCAGTAACAGTAAGAATATATAGGGGCTAGGAAGTATGAAATCCTCTCAGTGACTATCAAACATTACCGTTACAGATGAGACTTCCAGAGAGGCTTAGAAACCTCTCATAATCGGTACTCGAGGGAGGCTGAGAATCTGTTGTGTTCTAACTTTTTTACATATTAACAGATGCTTTGGAAAATACTAGGCAAATCAATGAGCAACATACCTAGTAAGTTGTATATTGTCATTTAAAATAAATCATAATGTAAGTTTTAGTTCAGGAAATAATTCCAACTGCCATAGAAATTTTCCTGAATTTTTCTAAAAATACTTTTAAACTCAAAGATGAAAATGCACAAAAAAAGCTGCTGAATTTCTTCATGCGCTTTTACTTTGAAAGTGATGTATATGTGGAATAATAAAAAAAATTAATTAAACTCTAAAGAGCAGAATAACAGACTGCGGCAGGTTTCACATTGGTGCTGTTATTACGTGTGAACTTGTGCTTAACTTCATTTGAAACCTAACTCTCTCTATGAATAGGAATATATTATTTTATATGTGTATTAAGTGTGCATTTATATTACTTTATAGTATAATAATTATTATATAGATTGTATAGATAATTAATATTTGAAAAAACATTTAACTAAATATATGTTTCATAGTGTAATTGTAGTGTAAGTGTAGATCTAAGTTCTTGTATTAACTTGAGCTTGGACTAGGGAAGATTCCATCAGGCTGCACTCAAGGGTCATTTCTTCAGACCGGAAGAAACTCGTAGTGAACAAATCCATAGTCTAAGGATTTAGTCCCCTTTTGCAGGAGTAACAGAAACACTTAAGGTGATGACAAGTATCTCTGTGTTGGAATGCTTAATTTGATTTTTTAATTTTCTTATGCCACTACTCAGTCTGCTTGTTATTCCAGCCTCTATTTCCTACTCTTAAGAGAATAACTCTGCTTTCCGGGCAGACTAGAATGAAGTGAGGTATTGGAAATGTACCATAGGAGAAAGAGAAAAGAACAAATAAAAAGGAATTAGGTATAATGTTTCAAATATTATGCTTTTTAAAGTATATTTCTTAGCTGTAAAATTATCGTACCTACGTGCAACCCGTACCACCTATGTTATAGCATTAGAGACTTTGACCAGTGATTACAGTTTTCTGCTTGAAATGACAAATGAAACAACATTTTCCTTCATTTTTCTTTTTTCCTTCCTTTTCTTCTTGGAAAAATCTTTATTGCATATTTTGAGTAGTTCTCTGAGTTTAATAGCTTATCCCTATGCTAGTTCAAACTCAGTATTTTTCTCCATGCTGTTACAATGCCTGGAACAGCATAGATTTTAGATGATTGAAATTAATTTCAGCGTCAAACTTTCATGAGTAAGCCAAGGGGAAAATAAAACAACCAAAAAAACAATTTAAAGTAGAATGCAAGGAGAATAGAGGAAATTATAGCGATTTATAAAGGATCCATATTCATAAAAATAAAATTTAAAAAGTTAATTAACTGAGAACAGTGGTTTCTAATTAAAAATAATAAACAATGAAAATGATCCCATACTGTTTTGTTTATGAAACGCATTTTGCATTTGTACTTTTCTTCCTTTCCCTGCCTTTCATATCAAAAGGCCTTCTGTGAATAAAGTCGGGGTACAGTTCTTAGTTGCTTTAAAAGAGAGAGAATTTCTCACTTACACAATTCAGAAAATACTCTGAAAAAGGTGTTTCTTGATCAAAATATTAAACAATCACATTTTCATCTTCATTTATCGGTAAATTTCTTGCAATCTCAGAAAAATTTGATCTACCGCATAACATCCTGAGTCAATTAAAGGTGTTAACTAGTCACAGTTTGGAAATTTACTTGCAATCTCAGAAAAATTTGATCTACCGCATAACATCCTGAGTCAATTAAAGGTGTTAACTAGTCACAGTTTGGATTGGCCCCCCATTTGGAGGTTTTGGCACCGCCACTCAGCTGGAAGAATGTTTATAAACCTGCTGTCATGCAAAGTTGTTCAAGCTACTTCAGAACACTTTTAGTGTCTGTCCATATTAACTCCATTCCCCTTGAAATTTGGTAATAGAGTAACAGGTTATGGATATGGTGGTGGAAGACAATATTTTAAAATATCACAGTTTTTTTTACCACCTGCCTCGTCAAATTTGTTCATCTTCTACAATAAACAGTGATATTCAAAACAGAAATTCCTAAGCAGACCAAAAATCAGTATATCTATTTATATAATTCAATGCAGCACTCTATAAAATACAGCCTTCTCATCTTATACTTCAAGCTAATTTCACAAGGTCTTCCTTACAAAAATACAGTCCTTATTTCTAGAATGTTCCATACACAGCATTGGCGGATGGTTGAGGGAGGTGATTGTTCCTCTCTGCTCTGTGCTGATGCGGCCTCACCTTCAATATTCTGTGCAGGTTTGGGCACCACAACGTAAGAAAGACGTAAAGCTGTTATAAAACATCCAAAACAGGGCTACAAAGATGTTGGGAAGGAAAGAATATATTTACTCTTTTTTTTTGGCAATTTAATAGATATAATCTTCTAGAATATGTCTCCCTTAAAATAATTTTAAACATGGTTAACGCTTGAAATAAGACTTGGAGATAACTAGTCATGCACAGTTTGGGAGGACAGTCACTGATGGGAATAGCTTACAGAGAGCTTCAATTATCAAAACCCTCTCAAGCCATTTTTGTAGACAGAAGCAGGTTAAGTTAAATGATACAAAGGGAATGTGTTGTTTTTCTATCAGTCTGGATACTGTTCACATTACTGTTAATTTCTGTGCTAAGACTCCCTGCTAGGTATTCTGCATGACAATTTTCATGTCACTATATAAATCTTCTCTTATTTGTGGAAAACAGAAGAACTCATTTAAAAAAAATTACCCATAAGTAATTACATATGTGACAGGAGATATTGTTCTGCATCTCATGACTAGACAAGAGTGGCTCCAGAAGTTACAGTAGTAGCATCTTGCATGTGCCCAAAACTTTGAACAAAATGGAGCTTTTTTTCATTGATGATCATTTTTCCATTTTCAAAGATAAAACAAAAATCAGAGATTGTTGACATTTTGTAGAAAAGGGAAAGAAAGGAGAAACAGAAAGAGAATGGGTTTGGGTAACAGGGATTCAGATAAGCTTTACCATGGCAACTACTGTACCACAGAAAAGGTCGATTAACATGAAGCTGGAGATTAGGATGGAATGATAGTGGTGTCACTAACTCTCTTCTTCCTTCCCTCCAAGGAAGTATAAATGCAGTCAGTTGTCACTGATAGATACCTTTTTCCTCAGGAAAGATGAAGATGACCAAGAGAGATAGAGAACATTTTATTATTTTTTCCCTATCAAAATACAGAGAACCAGAAAGCATTTTTCAGTCTGCCCCTGTGATGGTATTTGGGTCACTCAATTTGCTCCTCTGCTGGATATGTTAATAGAAGTCCTGCTACGTCCTATTTCTGTGAGCTATAAATTTTGACAGCCTTTTGAAAGCTTGTATAGTAAAGAGTAGGTTTTAGATGAAATCATCTTGAAGACTTATCTTGTCCAGAAAGGTTCCAAAGTTTCATCCAAGCAGGTAAGTTTTTTTTCAAAACAGGAATAACCTTCAGATAAGACTGTATGTTGGTTCTTTTGAAGAGTTTTCTTGAAGTTATATCATACTTCACGCTTACTGCAGGCTTTCTGTTGGATGATTTATTTATGGTGATGACAATTTAAATACCTTCTTCCACTTTTAAGAATTTTAAATGTTGATGCAAAGCTAAGTCTATATAATAGCAGATGGAAAATGTAATTTAGCATTGGTAGTATGAACATAACTTTATGAAAAGATCTTTGATGCTGATAAATGCAAATATAGCTAACATGTCCTGATAGTTCATCCATTTGAATATATGATTTATTACAGCAGCTGCAGGGACATGTCTCCTTAGAAGTGTTCCATTTGTAGTAAAGGGTACAGCAATGCCTTAATCAGCATTTTTAAGTGCACTCTGCATAGCATAGCTACTGCTAAAAGAGCAGCCACTCATCAGTAGGGAAGAGCATTTCTGAGCATAGCTTAAAATATGGGAAGCCTGGACTTAAAATCTATTTGAACGGAAGGCTAAGAGAATTGGGTTTGTTCAGCCTGAAAAAGAGAAGGCTTAGGGGTGACCTAATTGTGACCTTCCAGTACAAGAAGGGAGCCTACAAGAAAGATGGAGAGAGACTTTTTACAAGAGTGTGTACTGACAGTACAAGGGGGAATGGCTACAAAATGAAAGAGAATATGTTTACATTAGATATTAGAAGAAAAGTTTTTACTCTGAGGATGATGAAACACTGGAACAGGTTGCTCAGAGTAGGTGTCCATCACTGGGAGTGTTTAAAGCCAGGCTTGATGGAGCTCTGAGCAACGTGGTCTAGTGGAAGGTGTCCCTGTCCACTGCAGGGGGTTGGAACCAGATGATCTTGAAAGTCCCTTCCAAACCAAATTATTCTGTGTTTCTACCATTCTATGATTCTATGATTCTATGATTATGATTTTCTGATTCTATGATTCTATGATTCTATGATTAAAAATGAGTTGTATTGTAGCATTGTAGGTACATATGTATGCTTCTATTCCTGATATCCTTGCCTCTGATGCTGGCTTTTTAATGATCACGGTTTGGACAATTCTGAATAAAGTTTACTGATATGGGCTAGCTCATAAATAAGGAGGATTTGAATCTAGCTAGCTTTAAATTTTCAAAGTGTAACTTAGAATGTGTTACACATTAAAGCATTAAATATCACTTTTCTCTCACTTCTGGTTAAAAAAAAAATTCAATAGTTAAACTGAAAAAAAGTCAGTGTCGGGAATAAATACTTTATGACGTAGAGTTTTCAGCTGGATGCTGCAAGTTTGGCAGAGGTCAGAGGTACAGCAACAGCAGTAGTATGCTGATTACGATATTTTCTTTTGTGACCCTACAAAATGTCTTTTTCTAGGCTCTTGTTTTGCTGAAGTGCATCTGACCTATCTCTTCCCTTAAGTGCAGAAAGTAATTCTCTGTAGAAAGCCATAAGCTATAGTAGTACATGGAACAGAATGTAGGTGGTAAAATACAGTGTTCCCAGTGGGCCTGTGGGGATAAAAAGACCACAAAACAAACCAAAAACAACTAATAGCTTTCCAGTCCCAGAAATAATAACAATGTTAGCTACCAAAACTAAAATAAGTATTTAGCATAAAGTTTGCATAAAAAATTGTAGGTTTACTGAAATTATGTGAATTTATACGCAGAGGTTCACTCTGTGCTGCCACAGTAGATGTGAAAAGAAGTAAAGCACATTTATAGAAAGAAGTTCCCATTCTGAAATCATATCCAAGCTGTTCAATTTGTCATAAGCCACCAAAACAGCTTCACTGCTGCTAGCCTATGCTGAGGCTTATGTATAGCATCAAAGAGTTGGAGATTGATGCTCAGGGAAAGAGACTCTGGAAGTTGACTTGAATTCTAATTCAGTCTCTCACCTTGTCGTTGATTGTTTCATGGGATGGATAGTGCAGCTGAAAGCCGAAATTGTGTTTCCTTTACATCCAGCTCTGAGAACCAGCTCTGGCCACACTTGCTCAAATTTTCTCAGCCATGGATGACTCACAAGGGCTCCAAACTGAAACAAACTGTCTTCAAAGTGTTTTAGGTCTTCTCCAGCTGGATTATAAATCCAAGTAAAAGGATAACCTAACAAAATTATTCAGTTGTCATTTCTAGCAAAACAACATCCCCTTTCCCAGATTCTAAATGTTTTGAAGAATGAAAATGCTATTTAAAGAAATTCTTTTTCTATATTATTATTTTACCTCAACTCTGAATCTTGTGCTATCGTATACTGAAATTCTTTACAGTCTTCATAGTTATATAAAAACAGCAGCAGTGAGTGCAAAATATTTTGTTTTAATTTTTTCCGAGAGCCATTTCACTCAGGAGGACTAAGGATGCTGTGGACACCTGCTGTGACCAAAAGACCTTCGTTGGAATGAGGAATATTCTTGAAGTCTGAAAAGCTGGACTCTGTGATGTAGATGGGAAAAATTTCACTAATATAATAGCAGAATATAGCTGTGCTTCTCATGGCATATATATCCATAAGATATCCATAATCTGCCATGTGATAAAGCCATTGCCAGTTGGCTCAAGGCGGTTAATTGATATGGATGTATTTCAGAGTGGAATGATATGGATTTAAGAATGAGTACCTGACTGTGGTGTGTTGGCCTTGGCTGGGTGAAAGTTTCCCACCAAAGCTGCTCTGTCAGTCCCCTCCTCAAATGGACAGGGAAGAGCAAATGTAATGAAAGGCTTGTGGGTCAAGATGAGGACAGGGAAAGGTCACTCACAGGTTACTATCACAAGTAAAGCAACCTTGACTTGGGGACAAGTCAATTTAATTTATTGCCAATCAAATCAGACTAGGATAATAAGAAATAAACCCAAATTTTAAAAACACCTTCACCCTATCTCTCCTTTCTTCCCAGGCTCGCCTTCACTCCCAATTTTCTCTAGCTCCTCCCCACAACAGCACAGGGGGATGAGGAATGGGCACTGCAGTCAGTTCATCACACATTGTCTCTGCTGCTCCTTCCTCTTCAGAGGGAGGACTTCTCACGCTCCTTCCTTGATCCAGTAGGTCCCTCCCACAGGAGACTGTCCTCTAGGAACATCTCCAATGTGAGTTCTTCCCACAGGCTACAATTCATCACAAACTGCTCCAGAGTGTGTCCCTTCCATGGGATGCAGTCCTTCAGGAACAGACTGCTCCAGCATGATTCCCCCCCAGGGAGAATAGTCCTGCCAGCAAAACTGCTCCAGTTTAGGCTCCTCTCTCCACAGGGCCATAGGTCCCTGACAGGAGCATACTCCAGCATTGGCTTCCCTCAGGGTCACAGCCACCTGTGGGCATCCACCTGCACGGTGTGGGGCTCCTCCACGGGCTACAGGTGGATCTCTGCTCCCTGGTAGACCTCCGTGGGCTGCAGGGGCGCATCCTGCCTCAGCATGGTCTTCCTCATGGGCTGTAGGGGAATCTCAGCTCTGGAGCACCTTCTGTCCCTCCTTCTGCACTGACCTTGGTGTCTGCAGAGCAGTTTCACATTCTCACTCCTCCCTTCTGGCTGCTGTTGTGCAGCAGTTTTTTTTCCCCTTCATAACTCTGATCACTGATGAGTTCAGCCTTGGCCAGCAGTGGGTCTGATTTGGCACCAGCTGGTGTTGGCTCCATTGCACATGGAAGAAGCTTCTGGGAGCTTCTCACAGAAGATGCCTCCTGCAGCCCCCCTGCTACCAAACTCTTGCCATGAAAACCCAATACACTGACATATGTTTTTCTATTTTAAGAGATAACAGTATCTTACTGAGAAATTATTTATTGATACCATATGGCAATCCCCAAAATTATATCTAAATTAAGTTTAATTTATCTCATAAAACCCCCATTTGTTTTTCAATTAAAATAAATAACTTAAGGACTGAAAATATTGCCTAACATAGTTTGCAGGTTTTTTGGAATTGAGTTCTTAAGAGGTTTTGAGCATCCTTTAAGCTGCATGGTGCTACCATAAGGAAATACAGATGAGGAATGCCTCTAAGGCAGGTATTCCTAAGCATTATTTTAAAGCTGTTGTGTTAATAACCTCTTGCACATTGCTTTGAAGACTTTAATCCTCAGAGATCTCTCAATTTCTAGAGATCCAGTAAAGATATATAGTATATATCTAGAAATCTGTTAAAGATCCAGAAGTCAGACAAAATACATATGTAATAAACTTTGTGATTCAGTAAAACAGTCTACCAAGAAGCCCTTCACTTTATCCACATAAAGAATTTAAGAATAAAGCTACTTTCAAAGTATTCTATCACTACAATAATTCTAAAGGAAAGAAAATGTATTTGATGTTATGACTGAAAATAGGTACAGAAATTTTGAAGAAGAATTGCTTCTGAAATCTTTAGGTATGTCCTCTGAAAATACTCTAGATAATCAGAAAGGGATGTAAAAATTACATAAAGGGCTATCAAGTTATTACTGTCTTGTGTGTTGTACCTGTGTGCTGGAATTGTGTGCATTGCAAACTGTCTTTTTCACTGTGCTTGGTGGTTAGACAAGGAAAGAGAACCTGGACATTTTGATGCAGAACTAGTTGTATTATTTCTCATGTGTAATGCAATTTCTTTTTTCTAGTACTTCATATGACCTATTCTACTGAAATTGTGTTGGTCATGACGATGTCTTATTGTTTATTTTTTAGGTAGTCCTATGAGAACCAAGGAGCTGGACTGTGTGGTCCTTATGGGTACCTTCCATCTTGAGATATTCTGTGATTTTCTATATGTAGTGTCTTGATTACCAATTGCGTGATATATGAGCTCAAAAAAAGAAAAATTACAATAAATAACAGGTTTCTTTTTCCGAGCTCCTCAATGGCAAATAAATGACAATCTGAAAACAGGACCTGAACAACCACCTAAGATAACATGGCTTTAGTTTAGTTTAATTTATTTTCACTGTCATATTTTTATATCAATGTAATTATTAGAAAGGTTAAAATGTTTATAGACATTATGAATTCCACTAACAAATAATAGTGTAAGCAGTGTTGTGAAGAGGAAACTTACAACTCACTTTCAAAAGTGAGAATATGTCAAAACAATTTATGTGAAGATTAGTTGCAGTTAATATGATCAAAAAGACAGTAGAAGAATGCAATAGCATCAAAAGATTCCAATACATATTTAGGTACACTTTTCTAATAAATATCAAGACCTCATAATATTAGCATTTCTGGCAAGCATGTAACACTAAACAAAAATGCAAATTTAATTTTAAATCTGTTTTCTTCCTTATTTGGAGCAAGCTACAGGGGTATTCTCCCCTCCACAGGACATGACACATATGTGCCTTGCTTAGGGAGTTTGCCCATCACATAAATCAAGGACAGTGCATAGCAACATCTGTTATACATGCCTAGGTCTGTTAAGCAATTTTACTGGGCTGCAAAATAACAAATCTGCATTACCACAGATGATATCTATTCCTTATATTTCAGAAGCATGTTTTCCTAAATATTTGCATAATAACACATGAATGTAACTAAGCATATAATTTCCTTCAGATAACATAATCATATTATATTTTACCGTTTCTTTTTTTTCCCTCCTTTCTTATGATCATGGAATGACTATAAACAGAGCACTATTTAACTAATTTATTCCAATTAAATTTTGGAGGGAGTGTTAGGACATTGTTTTATTTTGCAGATTTATCTGTCAGTTGTTGATGGATTTTTTTTTTTTCCAAATGTAGTTCTAGGTATTGCCTTTCCAGAGTCAAAGCTCACTAGGAGAGTAATTTAGAGATATGAATTCAGGGAAGGAAGAGACTCCAGGTCCTGCCTCTTCTTAAGCTCTTTCAGATGCAAGAGATACTGTGGAATATCTACATTTCATAAATGTGAGGAAATACTAGGAAACTTCCTTATGAACAATAGCAGAGCTTTGTATACTGAGCTAAAAATGTTCCTTCCTTAAGATAGCTGGTTGAAAGGACAGAATATGGTTGTCTGGTTCTATTTGAAAATCAGAAACAGATAATTTCCATGATGAACTATATCCAGAATCTGAATTTTCAAAGTGTTCTTGAAGCATAATTGACATACATTATAGGAAGTGACTCAAAGTTCTGTAACAGAAGTTTGATCTCGTAACTTTAGCATCTTGCCAAACTTTTTTTGCATTTTCAGGGAAAATCCACATGGCAGGATCATGCTTAAGAGGTTACTTAGATGTAAGCCATCCTGTTCCTCAGTTTGATGAAGATGGAGGAGTGTGTAGCCCAGATTGTCTGAGTCATGGGAACTAAAAAGAAACAAGAGGGAGACTCATTAGACGTTAAATTCCTGTATGAAGATAAAAGGTCTTGATATTCAGGACATCCTTCACAGCCAAATATCCTAATCACCTAAGATGAGGGTGAGATTAAGCAACAAAAGCACCATCACCGCTTTAAGAAAAGGCATGGTGCAGCTGCTTTCTGAGCAATACGTCTTCAGGCTCTACACAGAATTACTCACCCCCTCGTAGTGAAGAGCAGTGTTTCACTCACATCCTTATACTGATGTTTCCTGCAGACTGACCCTAGTTAGTGCTGATTGCTATGATTACCAGTCCAGGTTAACTACCTTTTCTGCCTCTATAATTCTGTAACACAAATAAGCCTATCAGCATTGCCAATGGCTTCCTCAGAAATAGCTGTCCATTTCTAGGGGCCCACATTGCTGAGGATCGCAATGACAAAGTCCTGTTTATTACATTTGGATATTTGTCTGTTTTAAGCCATTTAGACTAGTCATTGTCAAAAAACCAGCCTCTGTGTAGCCTTAAAAACCAGGCCTAGGGAAAAGCATGAAAGAAGGGCATGCAGACCAGTCATGTTTCACTTGTAACCTGCAACTATAAAGAATTCAAGATCTATCATGCTCAGAACAAATGACTCCCAGCAAAAGATTCTGGGAAGAGAAGGGTCTTACTCCTTTGATTGTCTTTCTGGTAAGCAAAGCAACAGAAAGGAGCAAGACTAGCTCCTATATTATTATGATTAATATGTTTGGATGAGAATCTTAGGAGGATTAGCCAGGATACAGACTGTTCCAGCTAAGTGATTTACAAAGAGCCAGGGTAGCCAAGTCCTTAGGATGGCTTGGAAGATCAGGCAAAGCTGTGAACAAGCTGAGGAGGGTTTGGAAGAACAAAAAAAACCTGTGACAAATGAGTTAAAAACCTTCTGGGGGGAAATGAGACTGGTTTTTATATCATAATGTCTGATGTCAGGGTTTGCAAGAGAAAGATTTTTGAATTCTTTCAGGGTGAACAGAAGACGCTTCTGAGAAAATCCATTCCTATGGAGGGATAACTTTAGGAAAAGGTCTCCAGACAAGGAACAGTCAAAGAGAAACAAAGTTAATTGTGGTTTGATTCTAAACGCTTTTGTTTTTATTGACTAGTGAAAAACATTTTAGTTTGGCTAGTGTCTATACTGTCTTTATAAATAATAACTCTGAGGGAGAGACTGGAGCACCGTCCAGAGGGATGTAGTTAGTCTTCCCTACCACAGAATGATTAAATGATCAGATCAAGTCTTTCCTTCTGAACCAGCTGTGACCTGCATTTGGAAATAAACACAATGAAAAAAACGCCATGAAAAAAGTTCTTATGATGTATGAGGTACGGTCGATCTCTGTGAGATCCAAAGCTAAGTAGTAGAATCTTTCCTACATTGTAATTCTAACACATTGCTTGTATGAAAATTTGCTTCAAAAAACTTTAATTCCAAGGCATCATTTTCCACCTAATTCTCATAGTTATAAAATAGATACTTTGCAAGGAAGCTGAAGATCTTCTGTGGGAAATGAATGAATTTTTTAAAAGAAAGATTTGAAGTGGCAAAACTGTTAAATACTCATTAACATGAGTTCAAATAAGCAACCTGATGTACCTAATGGACTTTGAAGGGACTGGTAATTTGAAAAATCATTAGAACGTCATGCAAGAAACAGTGAGGTAAATTTTAAAAGGGTATGAAAAAAAGATTAAGGATATTAAGAAATGTGAACACCCACATATAAGCGAAATCAGAAAAAAAGGGAAATAGGAGCAGTGAGAAAGAAAAGTTTAAGTAGTGGAATTTATAAGACAAAGATGAGAAATTATGACCTTTATATTACATTGTTTTTAACAAAAAAAGACTTACTCTTCATCTTGGAAAGGTTCATGGAGGGCTATCTCCTGTGGTAAGAACGTGTTTTCCTGGAATAAAACATTAGGGGTCTAACAACCTGCTGCTGGCGTATATGTTTATGTATAAATATAATCCAAATATATTACTGATTTTTAAATAATTTTCCCATAAATTTTATAGTGCCTATAATCTTAATTAGCTAAGAACAGAAGGCAGAGATAAAAATAGAATGGACTCTTCTGTTAAACATGCTTTTTTGATTAAACAGTTATAGCTGGAAATTTTACTGTTTGTTCGTCTACACTGTTTAAAAATCCAAATGTGTATTTATTATTTTGACTAGCAGTTTTTAAATAAAGTGTCTGAGATCATAAAATGTTATGATATTTTTCTCTTTTTTTGTAGATTTCACAGGTTGTTTTGTTGAGAAATTTTATTCCCCTGTGATGAAATTTTCATTCTGGTTCCCACAGAAGCAGGAGCTGGGAGCTCCCTGATTCTTAATGTGTCAGAAAAACTAAGTTCTTTTCTGGCAAAACTCTCAGAAGAAGGCCTTCCTATACCACCAGAAGGAGTTTATTATAAGGTTTGTAAAATTGCCAATGAAATTAAATAAAATCAAGATTGTTAAAGAAAATATTTTTCCAAGGTGGAAAGAAAATGTGTTTGAAAGTAAATAAACCATTCGACTCAGATATTCTCTCTCAATATGTTAATTGTTAGTGTCTATGAAGAAAAATTCAATTCCATTATCACTGCCAGGTTTATTTCAAGTTTAACATTTTTCTGTTTTCAAATTTTACTGTTTTCTGCATACTTTTATATTATTGCTAAAAGTTATTGCAGGACATTTTGTTCCAGTTTTCCAAACAAGTTCTGTAGTTAACGAATATTCATTGTTTGCCCCTTAGATTTCAAAAAGCACGAGGTTTTTGCCTCTTCCTTACCAATGCCTGTTTCAATTAGAAGAATGATGCAGAGACCTCACTTTGATTTTCTCCTCCTGGAAGGTGTAGGCTTCAACACAGGGATCACTCACTGCCAACATGCCTGCTAAGGCCACCTTATCTGTCATAGTTGGTTATTTCCTGACAGGGTCTGTCTGATCACCATGTAAAAGATTTTCTCTGGAGTGCTGACTTTCCCTCTCACATTTTGCTGCTTCTGTCTGTCAGCTGCAGTTTGGCTGTGTATTTAGTCAAGAAATTGATTCTAATTCTAATCAATTCAATTCTAATTGATTCTAAGGTGGAGAATTCTCAGAACACTTTACTGCCTATTGGCCTTAGAGCAACTCATAGTGCATGTTCCCAAAGCTGGCCACTCTGATGGCATGCTTAGAGATTCGTGTACACATTTATCAATCAACCATACTGATATTGTGATATTTATAATGGGGACAGTGGCCAGTAAAGAGGAGTGTTCTGAAGATTAGGCAGATGAAGCTGAATAAAGGGTAGAAGGAAGAAAACTAAGCATACAGAAGCTTAATTCATACACCTATAGGATTCCCATAGTGATAAAATCTTGAAAGTATTGTGAGAAAAGAAGAAACATTCTGCAAGGAAAATCTGTAGTTTTCAGGGGGTTTGTCTGCTCAGTCTTTATATTTAGGAAATCCATAGGGAAGAATTTATAAACTAATAAGAAACAGAAAATTATAGGAGATATGATGATTAAAGCAGTATTTTCTGCACTTTCCAAAGTAAAATATAAACAGGCCATATTTATTGTAAATGACGTATCCTGCAGCTCAGTCTTGTAAGTGCTTTTTTTGTGAAGTCCCAAAGGACGTATCACAGTGTTGGAATGAGTCTAGTTAAAATGAATGGGAACTATGGTAGCCACCTCACTTCTCACCTCAGTCATCTGCTTGCTTTAGGTCTCTTTCTGTCATAAAAATGATAAAATCATCTAAACGGCAGCCAGAAATCTTGATCTTGGCTATTATATATATGTATAAAAATGTATTTCAATAGTAGAGATTAGTAATCATACCACAGTGCTTTTCCTTTGTTTCAAGTCTTTACAATGTGTTACTGTCTGTTAGACCTGTCCTTAGTGATGTTCCTTGAGACAGAATCTGTTTGAATGTAATAACGTCAACTCAGACAAAGAAATGCCCTTCTGACACTTAAAAAGGCTTATGTATGGATAACCCAAAGTAACAGTACTTTTTCCTAAGGTACTGCGATAACTTTTGTGATTCAGGATGAAATTTAACAAGCTTGTATCTTTGCAAAGTCTTGCTGTAGTTCTAATCTTAGGACTAGCTGACATTTTCAAATTGTTTCCTCTTCTTTCTCTACATTTGACATGACTGAAGATGTATAAACTACAATCAGCCTGCATGCAGCAAGCTGAGATTTTGACACTTCACAAAGACACATGCCAGAACATAAAAGAAGGCCACTGAGGGGTAAGAAGAAGGTATGTTATTTTTCTGGCCTGCTTAGCTCCAATATTGTAATTGTTATAATCACCAAGATTTTAATCAGATAAATGCATAAAAATATTTGACAACTATATTAGACAAATACCTCTTTCTTGTTACCAACCCCCAAAATGCATAAGCTTGAAACTGATTTCTAAATTCTTCCTTAAAGCATATCTTTTTCTTTCCTTTTTGTAGGGGAGATTGAATTTAGTGCATAGTGTAATGTGGTGTGAATAACATCTGAAAATTTCTGCTACAACACATTTCAGTGGTCTCAGCAATAGCTCATAGATTAAGCAATGCAGAAGAAGTTTGAAGGCTTTTGGCTGTCCTAAGGAGTTAGTAATCTAAGGATGGATGGAAAGAGAATAAAAGACATATGGTGGGGGATAAGAAACCTTGAGGTTATACTGATAAACTTGAAAAACAATAGGCATGGAACAGTGTGCAACCTCCATGCTGTCATAACAAGGAATTTCAGCCTCTTTTTTCACAATCTTCTCTCTGCCTATCATAAGAAACTGTTTATGCTGGTTAAATGATAAACAGCACAAAGGGGAGATGAGCTGAAATGTGAATGCTTAAGAATTTGATAGGTTGTGTACTGAAATGATTTTATAACTTCCCTCTAGATCAGGTCCTTCTATTTGCAGATGGCCACTTTAAATCAGAATAACAGACAAGTCTTTTTGCCTAGAGAGGAAAACAACTAGTTCAGGCAATGGCTGAGCAAGATCTGATGAAAGCAGTGTATGTGAAAGGTCTCTTCTGTAGCATCGAGTAACAAAGCCCACAGGAGCTTTGACAGGGCATATCTGAAATTGCCTTCAGGTTCTCTCTGGCAGTGTTAACTGAGAATGCAGACTATAACATTTCAGCTGTAGAAATGCAACGACATTGAAATCGACAGTGGAGCTCAATGTGCCTGTAACTGTTCACTTTTAAAAAGAAGTCTTAATTTATCAACTCTCAGATACTAAGTGCATGTGTTTTCGGTGTTGAACTTTGCAAAAGATGAAGTTTGTTGTACTTTAGCTTAAGGTCCTGTATTGATCTATAGGATCACTCCGGCAGGTTATAACTGTACAAAAAGGAAAATATCTGCTCCATATAATAGTGGAACAAATGCAGTACTTTTCTAAGATGGTATGAGGTTCAGAAATATTCATTTTATGACCAGTCTAAATGAAATCTGTCAAATCTGTCATACACGTTGCTTACCTTTCCTTGCAGATCTCAGGAGATGGAAACACGGGGTGGCTGGAGTTGCTGTTGCTTTGGGTGTTTGGGGTTTTTTCGTGCAAAGCAGCACAACCTCCCGGATTCCCTGAAACATCGCTCCCAAATCTGGTTAATTTTTTTTAGGATGTTTTACCTTAAAGTAAATAGGTAAATATTTGAAACTTCTAGAATGAGGAAACTAAAAGTATTTCACTCTCAATAAAATCTCAGGAAGGAGATAAAAGTAAAATAGCTACAAGTGAACCCAGGAGAGAGGGAATTATGGCATGAATTTCTCCCATCTGCTCATTTTGGTGCACTTCCATATTTATTTCTCTTTCTGTCAAGTGCAGATTATGAAAGCTTTAGATTTTTATCTTACTTGAGAACTTCAGCGAATATGAGCCAAAATATCTCAAGTCAGGAGCATGATTCAGTAGTCTCCTAGCCAAAAGAAATCTTAAAAGGCTGCCTTCTTATTGACTTTCTTAAGTATCTATTTGGAAAATACTATAATCTGAACAACCTATTCATTAGTGTGGGTACATTAAAATCCTTGACCTACTTGTAATTTCTGTTCAAAACCGCTAAACCAATGTTTTAATTAGTTTGGTAGGAAAGACTTCTAGAACTTCTTGTTCTTGAGGCTCAGCAAATACTGCATCTGCCCTCCGTAAAAATATGTCAAACAACTAAGTCAGCTGGTAGGAACTGAAGTTGTGGTGGCAAGGGGAGATTTTGGTGATTGTAACAGCCCAAGAAATTATAGATAATTCTCTTTTGGTACTTTTGATATCTAAAGTAACAGTAATAATAGTATTAGTAGTAATAATAATATTAACAATAACAATAATATACTTGTATATAGTTGCAGCTTCCCGATTTCTTTAAAATTATGAAGTTTCTTTGAAAGTTTCTAGATTGGTGGTCTTCCACGTAACTTGAAAAACTAATCTAAGTCCAGCGTGTATCACTCTTGTTTCAGTCGAAAACCACTTCTGAGGAAAAATAGTCAGGTCATTCTCTGCAATTATGAACAGTACTAGTATCAAATCAGTGGCTTTGTGATAGAAACCAGTCATGTTCCTGATAACTTAGGTGACTAATGCAGAATTTGACTATTGCAGAATTTGCTGTTATGGTACATTTAGCTCTTCGTTAGTAAGAAATAAGTCCTGGAGCTTCCAAAAGACTTCTTTTGCTAATTGCTCTTAGATCCTTTGCAGATTAGTGAGAGTATTTAGAACATTTACAGATTCAGAATAACTCAGGGCATTTTCAAATAATCAAACTCAAAAGGCAATTTGATTAATCAGAAGAGCTTAACAGGGAATTTTTTGCAAATAACTTGGAGTATTCAGTTAAAAGACAGCTGTGGGATTGTCAGTACTTTGATGGCTTTAATTATGCACCTGACTACACAGAAAATATAGGTGTAGCACTGTGAGAGGTCTCTATCCTAACCACCTTTATTTCTCACTTTTGTAAATGAATAGCACTTAAATTGTCATTATGGTTTCTAGGTTCCTTCTCAAAAGACATGTAATCATTGAAAAGTATAATATAAATATGAGAACAGATATTCTGTGATATAATAGAAACCCATAAAGGTTTGTGCTATTTCCTTTGCTTCATGTTTATATAGAAGACAAACTGAAATCCTTTTTACCATATTCTTTTTGGGGTTTTTCTATTGCGTCTTGTCTCCCCACAATGAAATTGTTAGTCCTATTTAATAATTGTCTTTGACATGAGGAAACCCCTCTCTGAAGCCCCATGTGCACCCATGAGGTGTTGGTCCCCACTTTCGCCCTGGACTGACAGTCCCCTATCCAGGTAGGGGCTGCTCACAGGATTCCACAGGCAGGTAGAACTTATCTGGCTTCATGCTAAGAGACAGAATTTATTTGTTTTCTCACCTAATGGTGAAAAGGTTATTTTTGATTTATCTTACTATTCTGTTTAAACAGTCAAAGGCAAAACAGTGAATTATTTTTCTGGATTTATAAGCAAAAAACACTTCACAGCAAGTCAAGACAAAAGTGCATGTGAGCTTAGAATTTCAGGTTAGGACTTGAGATTTCTGAATTTTGATTCAATTGAAGGTCTAGAGATTATATGAGATCAAGTATTTTCTGGGATTTAGATCAATTTTAACTACTGAGAAGGGTCCTAGCCTAAATTTTTCTGACTGCTTGGAACACTGGGCAAAGCTGGTTTGTTGCTCCTGGATGAAGGATAGATTTTGTTGTTCACTCTTTTTTTTTTTTAATCAAATACCACTGAGAAAAGAAAATGTGGACATAGATAAGAAAATGGCATTGCTCAAGCTTTTTTCTCCTCCCTTAAAATAGATCACAATTTCCTCAGGAAAGAAAAGCAAAACAACAAAACAAAAAGCTATACATTAAGAGAACTGAATGTTTAATGTTAAGTTCTTTACATTTAACATATTTCAATATAAAAATTAATTTCTGGTTTCAAGAAACAAAACTAGCCTAGTTAGGAGAATTGACAAAGTCAGCCAGTCTTATTGTATTACTGTGGCTGAGCACAGCTGAATTGTTTCACAGCTTAGCTCTGCTAAGCACTGCCAGCTAGAATCACTGGCAGTTTTTCTTTTGGGCATCCAGAAATCCATACGATTCCCCAAGGAACCATGCTGACCCAACTGTTTCTGAAGTTGCTGCTTCAGAATGGCTCTATTAGAGGCTTAGGCTGGTGCTGACTGTTAGGAAGGTGATCTCTAACTATATATCGTAGGCTCTTTAACAAAGAGACTCCTCCGTCTTTAAACTAGAAAAATCCCAAAAGAGCTGTTAACAGGACTAAAGCTTTGAATTATGAGTGGTCCATCAGAAGATTACATCTTCCTCGATAACAGAACAAAGCCTAGTCAATTCTGGCTACTATTAGTGTTAGAGAAATATATCTGCTTTAAATGCTTCTCATATAAAAACATTTTAACGTAATATTAGAAGCACTTTCAGAGCATTGTTTTGAATTCTGGAATTCATTGGTGAACTATGAGATGATATCATGAAACTAGAATGCTTGATAGAAAATCAAACTCATGAAACTATACACAGAGCTGTTGTTTTCCAGATAGGTTGTTGGGGGGGGTTATCTGTGTTTTTTTATTTTTTTCTTCATCTTGATCACCTCCTAATTGACTGTGTATTACCAAAGCTTGTCTTAAAAAATGTGTATTGTCTATACATGTTTTCTGATGGCTATTATTCTCCAGCTGCAATATTTCAAAAACACTGATTAATGCTTTGACCAAACACAGCACTCTCTTTGTACCCTGCACTCAATCTTCATGGGGACTTTCACCCCATCCTCATCCTCATCCTAATCTCACTCTACTGGTACCTGATGTTGAAGCTTCCAGCACAGAGCACAGTCTGTTCTTGTTTTTCCAAATGAGTAGTATTTTACTTTGCTTTAGTGCACTGCCAGAAATGACTAAACTCCCTTATTATTCTACATCTTATTTATTATAATCTTACCTAATATGAATATGTATAACAGCATTCATTTCTTCAGGCTATCATTCCATATCCAATTCACCCATTCCCCATTGATTCTCTAACCTCCTTCACCTTCTTGCTTGATCACCTTTCCTTACTAGTATTTCTCTGACAGACTCCTCCTTCTTTGTTCAGACAGAATAATTTCTTCTTGCTCTTTCTCATCAAACTAGTCTTCTGTTTTCTCTTTTTATGCAACATATAAGCAAAACAACTCATGCCAGGGCTTCCCGAGGCTGTTTAGCCCATGCTCTTGTTTATTTGGGCACAGTTCTTCATTCACTGTCAGTGTCTGTGGAACTTCTCAGACTTTATGCTTCCTCTCCTCATGGATCCATCTGTCTCGCAGCTGAATTAATATCCACTACCTCAGTTGCAATTCTCACTTCTCTTACCATTTCCTTTCCTCTATAACAAGTAACAAATTTCTGACAAAATCCTATCAAACACCTGATATCATTCTTATAAAAAAATGATTCTATGCTCAGAGAAACTCCTAGAATTTCTTAGCAGCATTAAAGCTTTCCTTTCTTTGCCTTATAATGGCTGAATTAATTTTACTGAAATCTTCAAAAAATTTAGTCTAAGTAAAAACATATTAGGTGAAATTCCACAGAAAATAATTCTTTTTTAATTATGTTAGGATTCTATTTTCATTCTTACATATCACAGTTGAACAACCCTACAAATAAATAGGTGATGCTGCAGACTACTGATAATACAGATAATATTTGCTATATTTATAAGCATTACAATTCCCGCAATCACTTTATTCTAATCCAAAAAGAAACATGGAACTGACAACTACCAAGCAGTAAAAGGAAATTGTTTTACAGAGCTTTAGAAATGAGATATCAAGATTAATGACTTTTGTTCTTGTTTTGACAGATTTTTAATTATAGCATGGGTATTTTGTCTTTTTTTAACATGATTTGTGAGGCATATGTTTGTAGTAATAGTAAGAATAAGCGTAATCAGAAGCAGATGGTTGAAACTATAACAATAAAAAATAATAAAAATAATAGCGTTAAAATTACTTTATTTGCCTAAAAATTCATAGTGTTATAACTAAACAAGCACATGAAAATGTCATTAAATCACCATATAGATATGTATGTATTAGTATTGGTATGTTTCAAATGTGTCCCTGTTTTATTCCTTAGCAAATATTATCATTTTAATCTCCCAGGAGACTTCCATTACTGAAAGACCTAGATTACTTTAAGAGTTGTCCATATATAAATTTGAGTTAAATGTTCTTAAAAAATTTTATAATAAAACCTCCTCTCAAAATACTTTATCATTAAAAGTAATATCCATCCAACTGCACGACAATATCATTACAAGAAAAAGCATTCTCAGGAATCTTACTGCTCTTTGTCTTCTGGCACTTGGTTATATTTCTTTAGACAGGTGCTAAATGCAGTGCTGCAAAAGCAAAAGGTAACATATGCCAAATATCTGGCAGGAAAGCATCAGGAAATAAAGCTCCTCAATTGCCTTCAAGACGATCAATTATCTAGAACAGTGTAGCAAAAATAGCTTGTAGAGAAAAAAGTGCATAGATAATTGGAAAAAGATAAACAGGAAAAGGAAGGGGAAAAAAAAGGTTGAACTTCCCAGAAAGAAAGGTTAGGAAACGTTGACCATCAAAAAGTTAAGCATGTTGTCTCAAGCTAATTCCTCGATAGGCAATAGAGATAAGCCTGTCTAAGAAGTATCCAAAATATGAAAAGGTAAGCAGATCTGCAAGAACCTAGTGTTCTTGTAAAGAGATCTATAAGGGCAAGCTTTAAAGAAGGATAAATTTTGGATGAAAGTATTACATATTAATGCCACAGAGAGAGACAGATGTTTGAAACCTGCTAGAGACTAAAGCCTTAACCTTTAAACATTAAAGGAAGGTCATGGCCGACCTACATTTCGCCTGTTACAAGACTTCTATGCTGCCAGTAATGAAATAAAGTTAAATAACATTAAAAGGCCCATCACTGGAAGAGTCCATAGCAGAAAAAAGCAGCTATTCTTGATGAAAAGAACTTAAATATTGAGCAATATAATTTAAACTTAAGAACTTATATACTGAGTGCAATATCATTTAGGCACAGGGGCAACTTTGAGTGAAACAAGAAGTCACCTGTGTGAGCCAGCAAACGGGCAGAGACTTTTTCTGGGTACAGGCCAGTCACCTTCACTTTGCATTCCAGATCTCATTATAGCCTCTCTATAAATATGTGATAAAGATAAGACTTTAAAGTACAAGGGGTGACAACAGAGGTGAGATTGACTTGAAATAACACATTGAATCATTGAATGGTTTGGGTTGGGAGTGACCTTTAAGATCATCTAATTCCAGCTGCCCTCTGTGGGCAGGAGCACTTTTCACTAAACCAGGCTGTTCAGTGCTACCTCCAGCCTGGCCTTGAACACATCCAGAGACAAATATTTGATCAAGTCATCAACTCTGAAATCTTGCTAAATATTGATTGTAAATAAAATTTTAAAAAGTCATTTCTAATCATCTCAACTGAATAGCCAGGCCATTTCATCCCACTGGAAATTGTATAGGCAGTGTTATGCTTTTCACCAATTCGTTTTTCGCCCTTGTTCTAGACAAACAGTTTCTTAGATGAAACATTTAATTTTTAGATAGCTAACATAAGCTAACACCTTAGGTTAAGTGTTTTAAAGGAAGAAAGATTTATAAAACTTTTACTGTGAGCTGAAATACTCTTTCAGAATTGGATAATTCTTTCCTATATTCCCACTGTTAAATTTTCTACCCAATTATTGTCACCAATTCCTTTTAAGCTTTGGAAGGACTGACTTATATCAGGTGTAGTCCACTAGTGCAAAGACACACGATAATTCAGCTTCTCTTTATGGAAGGGATGCTCTTTTAAATAGCTGAGTTTTAGACACCAAAAAATGTTTTTGTCAAATGGCCTTGCTACACTACGGTAGCATCTTTATCCCAGTCTCATTCTGTGGAAACCATTCTTCAAATATGATATTAACAAAATCATCATAACACCAATATGTGAGCTTCAATAAAGCCCATAATTCAAAATACCAGTTCTGGCCTTCAGTAACAGCTGGCTTTAATCATGTGATATTTTTACTCATTTCAAATTGTTTCTTGTGTTGCGCATCCACATAGAGCACCATGATTAAAAACCTATGTAATGTTTTACAATTTCACAATTTTAAGCTAAAATAATTGACTTAAAAGCAAAGACCCAAATGGCTTCTTTAATTTTCAATAAATAACAGAATAAATATTCAGTTTCCTGGAGAAGAGATTTATGACCCAAGGAGTAGTAATAGTAATAGTTTTAAACATCTCAATATTTATTTTCTTAATGAAAAATTAACCACTACCTTAATGACTGCAGATGCTTTAAAGTGAAAAATGTAATATTTCCAAGCTTGCAAGTGATCAAATGTTTTCTAATATTTTAACTTTCTTTCTGTATAAAATTAATACCCAGGTTTGCTTATCTCTTTCTATTTTTTTTTTAATGCTTTAGTCACTGTGTCTAAGAGTAGTTCCTCTTCATCTGTTTTCATCTGTTCTGAAAATCGCCATAGTCACCTTCAAGTATGGGCTCTGAAGAAAAAGGTCTTACTGAAAAAAATCCTGTTAAAATAGACTACAAAACTATTTTAATAACTCTTTAGGGAGGACATATAATGGAAAATGGTAATTTTAAAGCTCATCTCAGACACACAGTACTAAATAAGGATATGTTTTCTACTGGTAATTCTAGACTATCACTGTGACCACTTTTCTAAAATACTATTGTAATTCTATTACTCCGTTTCCTAGCCTACAGTTACAAAGCGTGGTTAAATTTTAAGAAAATGTAAGTCAGAATACTTTTTCAGGCTGTATTGAGTTATGCTGTGCCTATCACAGTGACAGCTGATTGCTCTGTGTTACCTGAAATAAATAGACTAAATCAGCATCTGGTTTTTAGCATGTACATGTTTCACATATAAAAGCATTTCTACTGTCTGTAAAGTATCTTTTACTGATTTCTATTTTTCACACATAAAAATCAACTCCATTCAAAACCAAACTTTCTAAGTTGATGTCTTGGCAAGGATCCTTTTGCAAGCTACAGACTTCATGGAGAACAGCCCTTTCTTCACTGGTGCTTGGTTCCCGTATCATTTGCACTCTATGTTTCATGCCCTTCCACGATTAATTTGTACTCAAAATCCATTTGCATCCCCTTGCTCCCTTTTTACTTAATCTCCCAGGAGCCTACTCATTGCTCTGATTCCCCATTTAGCTGGCCTTCTATCTGACCTCTAACCATGCTCTTGCCTTGGCCCTCTGGGTTGCACTATTTGAGTTTTCTATTACACTTTGGCCTGTTTTAAAACCACAACCCCTTTGCTCCTCCTAAATTATTATTTCCTTTCCTCTGTGGTTTAGACATTAGTTCACACATCAGTTCTTATGGTTAACATTGTCTTCAAAATAAACCCAGTACAGATTTAACCACCCAAAATGACCTGAAGGTCATGTTACTTTCCTCTCAAGAAATAGCATCCCTATTGACTATCCTAGTGCAGAGGTATTTCATCCTCCCACTTTAGCTCTAAGATTATTCTTGAAGAAATATAGAATACAGGAACAAATATGAAGAAAAAGAAAATTGTAGATGGTAGTAAAATTTTTTGCAACTTTTTTTTATCTTAGTAATAAAAAATAAATAAAGATAAGACACAGTTCTATGTAGGCTAACCTGCAAAATTGCATCTAGCTCACGTGAATAAAGTATTGAATGTCACCAATATAACACCAAGCCAATCAGCTGAGAGTCAGATTACATCCTTTCACATATTTATACACTGATGCTGGAATCAGGGGTTTCAATTACTGAACATCAGAAGTATAAAATAATCCTAAAAGGATGAAGACTTCAATCCACTATGCAGCTACTTAGCTCTGAAGTGTTCTCTGGCCTTGCCATTACACACCTAAATAGGGAGATAGGTTACATATCATCTACTAACACCTCTTCTAAACCTCTGAAAATACAATGAATTAATGTGTTGTCTCTGAGAGGTGTTTATATGAGTTACCTTTGTCTTGGCAGCTGATTCAGAGAAAAGAAAGCTTTCTTAAATGCTAACCACTTATTTTTAGAATATAATGGAACACATTTCACAAATGTGCTTTCCCTTTCTCTCTACGTTAAAAATAAAAATATAAACCACTGAGTTGTTTTCCAGATCACAGAATGCAGCTTGGTAAGTGGTTTAATGTACTTTAATATCTGGTTCCTAGCTAAATCTTATATCCTACAAAGTGTCAGCCTAGAAATAGCTGCTTGTTCAGAGCTAGTGAGACTCGTTGTATTTAAATAGATTCCTTTCCTTTTCAGCCACATAATTCAATTAATAATTCTCATTTCCAGGAGTTATAAATTGAATATGCTTGCTTGGTTGTTTTTTATTTCATCATAGTCCATATTTTAAAACTCTAAGTGTTGTCTTTGAATTAGTTTTCTATGCAAACTGCATTAACATTCAGTGCAGAAAATCTGCAGTTACTGCAATTGGCCACAACCTGCTTGGAATAAAAAGGAACTAATCAATCAGAAAACTCATGCTCCTCTCTATGATAAGGCAAGCTGTTTGCATACATTCAAAGTGGATATGCTCCACCTGTTTGTTCAATGAAATGCCCTAGATTTAAGTGGCAATTAAAACTCACAACTCTCGCCTCAACATCAGCTGCCAGGAAATGCCCCACCCACATGAAATTTTTGCTTAATTAACGAAGCTAAAAATGTTCCATGGCTACTTAACACATGGTTACTTTGCATTGAGTGCTTTATATTTCCCTTTTTATGGGGACAAAACCATTCAATTTTATGATTTTCTTCACTTATGAAGCACTCATAAATATGAACTTGATCCTGGAAGATGCTGAGCATCTGGTCCAGGTCCAGAAAGCACTTCTGTACATCTTTAAGTATGAAACTAATCTTAGAGTTTAAATGACATTATCCCAGCTGCCAGCGTGCTTTCATGAATCGGTAGGACTGGGCAGAAAGGATAAGTCTTTGGAAAATAAAATTTCTGTCCTTTCATTCAGTTTACTGCAGGCATAGTAGAAGTCTGGTGCTTTCCATAACCCTGAAGACTGCTCCTTTGCTTTTACATAATCTTTTATTCTTTAAGCAGTGAGATGCTGGCCTTATTTTTAGCTGTGATAAGTGTTGTCAGGTACAACAGAAAATGGTGTGAAACCTGGTATTTCTTGAAATAATTGGCAAATATTCCAGAGCAGAATGATTGCAGGGTGACAAATATAGCAGAAGTGACGATGGTTCTGATTTCTTGTAGGTCTAGTCATAGTTCATATTCCAGTGAAAAACTGGGTTCATTTCATAGTCCTTATCACATCACATCTTACAGAATCCTTACAGAAAACTCTGTCTAGTTTAACAGCAGTTCTACTCTTTCATAGAGTTTAATAAGTACTTAGGTGTACAATTGAGCACGAACTTAAGGATGCCCATTGATTGCAGGATCTGTACTTCTTTTTGCCACTGCAGCATTTGATCCACATGATCCACAGTCGTTCAAAGTTAATAGTTCTGGTAGGCTTCAAGAATATATTAATGGTTTCACTAGCTGAGACCAAGAGTCAATCTAACTTAACACTATTTTTCCAGCAGTGAACTGAAGCAAAGGCCTAGACAGGAAGACTAGGAACAGAACAAACTTGTATAACCATGCCCTGTAATCTCCTCTGAAGATCAAACTACTTTCATGTGAAAGAATTCCTCAGCTCAAGTATCATAGATCTGTTTAGCAACCCACATTTTATCCTTTCGATATTTTCTGCAGTTTCCCTGAGACCTTCTAGACTTGTTAAATCCAGACCATGCTGTAGCAAAAATCTGTTAAAAGAAGAGACATCTTTTTATGTTTTTAACCTGGCTCCTATTGACTAGAAATTTTATGAGTCTCTCTGAATCTGGCAAGTGTGATCTTCACAGAGAAGATTTTTGTCTCAATCCACCCTCTTCATGCCAAAAATCTTATTCCACTGAAGATCTTTTTCATAATCTCCCCATATTCTCTTTCTCCAGATCACCCTATTCTAATCCCAATCCACTCCTTTGAAGGAGGAAACAATAAGGTTTTCCATGGTGAGTATTTCAGTTAACTAGTTTTCTAAAGAGTTTGTTATTTGAATTGCCGCACTAATTACTATGTAATAATTCATTTTTAGCAACTGATAATGTCAAAGATTTACATTGAAACTTATCTGTCCCAAAAGTTTAAGTCCCTCATCTTCCCTCATCTGTTACTTTCATGAAACCGTTGCATTAATTGCACTGTATAGTAGCTGATCCATTTAATATGAACTGAAAAATACTTTGATCAGATCCGTAACAGGAAAAAAGTTTTCTTTTTCTTGTCATATTCATGACTTTAAAAAAAAATTGTTTTGAAAATGGTTAGATGAGAACAAAAGTATACGTAGTATTATCCCACTCAGGGACTCTAATACAAGCAAGTTATTGTATTAGATGGAAGGAAGATGACTATTTTAGTTTGAACTTCAAAAAAGATGAGTGAATCAGTTTAAAATATCCAGAGTTCTAGAGCACGAACCTGATTTCAAAGCTTTTTCAGATCAAACAATTACTGTGACCATTTGTTGCCAGAAAGCATATCCTGGTCCATTCATGAATTATTTTGCCTAGGGGGGAGATAAATCTTTCCAATAAAACCAGGTATTGCAGTTAACTATTTCTATCATGTTAGTATAAAACTCCAACAGATGGTGTGCTTTGGAAAAACATGGCTTAATTTTATTTTCCTGTGAATGCTTTTATTTTAAAAAAAATGTATGTGCAAAGAATATCATAGCTGTCATTTGTCTGGTGAAAGAAAATTTTATGGCAAACTAGGGATTTAAAAATTATTATTTTGATTCATATTGAAACTGGTTAAGGTCTCTGTAGGAAGTAACATTCATAAGGGTAAAATATTTTCAGTTTCCAATTCTAATAAAAAGAAATTTCAGGCCATAAAATAACGTAAATCAAAAGTGTTAAAAATAATTTAGAATATATTGACTTTTAACCCCTCACAATGGAATTAGTATAAATATTGTGTACAGGTAAATACCAGTGGTCAGATGGAGTACTCTGATCATTACAAGAATAAAGGCTAAAACTATCCTATTATCTCCTGCATATCTTTAACCTAACCTATAACTAAGCTTGCATTCCAGACCATTTGTTCTTATATAAAAGAAAATTAATCAAAAGCTGTTCACCCTTATGGGTACAACCCTAAAGTTGGTGGTTGGTTAATGAATGGCTTATCCTGCTTTTTGAGTAGGTAGTCTGTGGGACTATAGCTAACAGGATGTGACTGAACCACTGCAAAAGCTGTGGTTCAGTACTGCAGGAACTGACAAATTATCGAGGCTTAGTGATGTTGGATGTGTACTTCTGGGATGAGGCTGACAAAGCTGTCAGACTCTCACTGTTTCTTAGGACAAAGAAAAAAATTTGGAATATTGTTAATGTTCTGAAATGAAAACTAAAGTCTCAAGGTATCTGATAAGAGGGGTGGAATACACTTTGACTCTAACACATTTCACTTTTTCACCTGTCTAAAATCTTTTCATCATTTATTTTGTGTCTGGTATCTCTGTCCACTACTCTGTTCTCATGCAGGGTAATTCCAGTCATGCATCAGTGTCGTTCTTGCATTTTAGGTTGAATGGTGATGATCAATGAGTTCAGAACTGGAGAGAATGATCTCTAAATACATGTGTTGCATTTGGTGAAAGATATGTGGTGGAAATATTTGGTGAGGTAAATAATCAGTGGTTTAATGTGTAACCTGAAACTGCAAAGAATATGATAAGAAGTTAAAGCAAAGAAAAAGAAAAAAAGGAAAAAGTAGTACTAAGTGGCAACACATGTATGTAATGCTACTCTGGTGGTTAAACTGGCTCAGTGATTCCTTTCCTTCGATTCAAGAAGCCCATTTTTCCATTAAGCTCCAAGGCTCTCTCAGCTACGTTGATACAACTCTTTGCAAAGTCAACATCAAAACCATTTGGTCTTCTTTCTGTCAGTCTTATAACTCGGTTCATTGTATTGATTCAGCTCAAAATGTTATATCAGCACAAGCCACAGTATCATAGATGCTCCACAACAGTGGGTATAAGTGAAAGAGGTTGGAAAGATCTAAATCTATCACACAATCAAAATGTAAGAGTACCATGCCAACCAGAAAGGAGGAGCATATGGAGTTTAAACTGACCCTCAAAATAATTTTATACACAGAAATGTTCTTATTTCAAAGCTATAATTAATATAAAAATATTTTCTCTAACAGTTTGCCTGAATTTAGTCTTCTCATATGCTATACTAATATGAATTCTCAGTTTTTACATTCCAACATTACTGTCACTCTCTTCACCATATTAAATTTATTTTTCACGTTCAGTGTCTTCCCTATGTTCAGATTCTTCTTTGTACTCGTAACAATGTGTGTTCCATCCACAGAATCTAAAATACAGTATTTCTTAAAAACATTAGCTACAAGTTCTGGATTTATCTGACAGTCTCCAAATGACAGGGTAGTTTTTCACTACTCCATATTTTTCCTGTAGAAATTGGAGCATGTTCCCTGCCAATAGTCAGTCTGTTTGAAGATTTTAGCTGGTCTTTAAAGGGCATGTTCACTACTACATAGAGAATTTTGATGTCATTCCTCTTGATATAATTACAAGATCAATATTCATTTTCTTGGCAGTATTCTTCACAGTTGGCATTAGACAACCTCTGAATTCATCTGGGACAATTATTCTTCTTTTTCTCAACAGAACACCTGGTCTTCTGGTCCAAATATTGTTCAGCCAGACCTTCATTAAATCTGCAGATATCTATCCTTGATCTTGACGCCTCACAATTTTTCCAGTAGCCAGTTACTCATTCCACATTGCTTTATGCTTCCATATCACATACAGAAGCAATATTAGGCCATCCCTCAACACTGCCAACATTACTGTATCAAACATTTCTTCATTCACCAAAGCTTTGATAGTGGTAGATTTTGTACCTACTTTTTCAATGATACAATGGATGTTAGATAAAAGTAAATCAGTTTTCTTATTCGGCTCAGCGGATAACAAAGTAAAGGGACTGAAGATCTTTGCCATAGACAAAAAATAATTTCTTGTATCATTTGAACACAACATTCCTCACTGGTCTTGACTCCTTGCTGTCAAAACTACTTGCACTAGCTCTTGATCTTCCTGTTTAATCATTTCCCGTGTATTCAGGTTTTCATTTCTTCTTTGACTATGCACAAATTATACAACTTTGTTCTCACTCTCCACAGCAGTATCCTGTTATGGGCCCAGTTGGTTTGATTTAGTACATAAAAGCTTTCATTCTGATTATTTCAGCATTCTCTCATTTTCTTCTGTCATTATATTTCTTCTAAGCCTCACATCTGTAATTTGTTTTCTGCATACCCTATCACCCTTAGTTGAAAATTTGCATCCTATCAGCTTCCTATACCTTTTAGTATACTACCTTCTGCTCTTGTACCTCTTGTCTCAGGAACAACTAGCCATATCACAATTCAATAATAAGATTCGGGGAGGTTTTTTAAACTGCCATAAATGCCAGTGGAATTGTCTGAGCTACAGCTGAACCAGTGAGGAGGTGAGGAAAGCAGCAATAATCATGGGCTCTCTCCACCCTACCATCTTCATCTGGGCGTATGTGGTATATATCAAGTCAAGGCATCATTAGTGGCTTGATAAGGAAAATCAAACATGAAGATTTAGGTTATTAAATATTTTCCTGCAGTCCAGCTCCTGAAGTTTGAATGACAGGTTTCCTAATGACTCTAGTATCAGGAAAAAGAAAATAAAGCCTATCTTTGAGGTCCTTGGATTGAACAGAAGAAGCTGTAAATTGCCTGGAAATAGATGATAAAATTTGGAGCTTCAGCATGTGCTGGAGTTGTTAGGTATCTTGAAATGGTAATATCATTTGAGTCATCCTATAAGTTTATAACCATTCTAGCCACACCGACTATTTAAACAGCAAAATTGAGATTGGACTAAAGGTGATGTCTTGTGTACATTCTCCACAGTTTCATTTACCTGTTTTTATTCAAAGTCAGCAAAAGTGAGAGAGAAGGAAAAGAAGGTGGCATATTTGTTTTGTGAGTTTCAATCAAATGGATACAAGAAGCATTTTGTGATGAGTCTGGAAGCCATAACAAAAGTGAAGTGTTCTTATCAAATAAAAGAGGTATCTATAATTTATTTTGTTTCTGATTGTCATAAGCAAATCATTTTTGTTAAACCAAAGCTGATGATTTGTTTCTTTTCAGATGTCATCTTCAAACAGATGTTCCTCATCTGATTATTACATTTATAGTGAGGATTTACTCCCTCTAATGGTTTAGAGACTCTGATGTGAGACTGAATTTCTCACACCTTTCACAAAGACATACATTGCACTTAAAAAGATTACTGGTATCTAATCCATGCTTGGGAAAGATCAAAGACACAATCACCCCAATATTTGCTCATTTAAATGAATAAAATATTTCAGCATCTTTCTGGCCATTCTGTATACACAAAATACCCATTATCCTCATTAAGAATTCAGCCTTATTGCATAAATTTTAAAGTCCCGTCTCCTAGATGCTATGACACTTATTTGAGTTTGAATATATGGCCTACTCTTCATACCAATATGATAGAGACAGCCTTTGGAGATTCCTCTTTTTCTTTCGTCCTTCCAAAGAGAAAGAAGGCACAGAAAAAAGACAACAGTAGAAGTTGTTACTGGACATTAATAGCAATATAAAATATAAAGCTCTGTTGGGTCTGCTGATAGATAATTCTCTACTTAGTGACTCGGTATCAGAGGTATATTCTCTGTTTTGAATAATTGTTAATAGTATAGACTTTAACAGAATGAGCTATCAAAATAGAAAATGTTTCCCCAGTTTGGAAAGACAGACCCCAGCCTCAGTTTTTCTGTTTAAACCTTCAGTCTTTCTTCTTTTTCTTTTTTGGTTTGTTTTTTTGTTTTGTTTTGTTTTGGGGTTTTTTTGGTTTTTTGTTTTTTTAAGGTGAGAAAATGACATCAATGTCAGCTAATACCTAATGTGTCAAGGTTGCCAAGTAACAGCCAAGAGATGTGTCAGTGAAGGCTGTCTCTATGAGAGAAATTCAGTAGGTTACAGTTTCAAGTACTTGGAAATAAACTTAACCTGTCTGTCTCAAACCAAGGAAAATTAATGTAGTCAAACAGTACCGTGCATAAGACACAAGTCTGAAAATGGGTAGCCATGCTGATAGTTTGGGTTGCTTCTAAATCTTAAACATAGTGAAATAATTAACATATCCAGGTGCAATTTCCAGAAATAAATGGCTGATGGAAAAATTACTTAAACATATCATTTTCTGTGAAGTAGCTTGAATTAAGGAGGTACTATAAGCAAAACTGCTGAATCAATTTTGAAAGACCAGAATTTGATTGAAAAGAATAACAAGGTGGCATAAGGTCAAACAACCGTTGAATTTATTGAGACCAATCACTAATTTATGACACTGACTTTCCCGATTCATAACTTACTCTCAGGCTATGGGAGGAGAGTTTTGCAGTGGTCTGTAGTGAACAAGATAGTGGTCAATAACTCCACTAACGTTTTTCATTATGGAATAAAGCGTTTCACTATAAAATCTCGTGTGAATGTTTGGGAGCGCTTTGGAGGATAGGATTAGAATTCACAATGTTCCAGATAGACCGGAGAAACAGATTCAAATCAGTAAGATAAAATTCAGTAAGGACTAAAGATGAGCATGAAGTGCTATATGCAGGAAAGAAGGCAGTAGGTCCTTCCAGGGGACCGTTGGCCTCTTTCAGTACGTTGATGAGCAAGAGGATTCTTTTATCTTTCTGATAAAGGATGATACAATGAAAGGCAATGTACCCTATGTTGGACGCCTTGTTAACAGCTTTCTAATGACAAAGAAAGAGCTCATGGCTGGCCAATATGGCCACGATGGTTTTAGATCCATCCAGTCTTGAACTGCATGGGGAGACCTTAAATTGGATACTTATGAGTGTGCCAGAGCCAACCACCTATGGTCTATACATGAAGCAGCTAAATTAGACAAACTAGATCTTTGCTGTGTATCTGGCCAAGAATGTTCTCTGTGTACAGAAATAACATTCACTGTAGTACAGGCCTGAATTTTCATGAGATTTAAATTTGTTGAATGCCAAGCCACATTTAGATCTACTGATAGTTTTCCTAGACTTTACAAAAATTAAAAATGGTGCATACTATCTGAAAAATACAGGAGAGTATGTATTTCGGAAGGTAGGCTACAGGCTTATTCCAATGCACTGTGAGTATGCATGTCTGCCTACTGAAAAATGTATCACCAAGGGAATAGAATAAAAAAGGAAAAAACCAGAAATAATATCCACAAAGTTTTAACCGAAGTCTAGTAAATTCAGTGCATATCACCCTTGTAAGACACTGTCTACACATCTCTAACATTGGGATTTTTTTTCCTTTCTTTCCCTGAGTTCCTCCCTAACATCTTGCTGGAAATGTGAATCATTGCCCTTTTTGAATACTGCAAATTGGACTTGCTTTAATAAAAAAATGCATCTAAAATTAAATTAATTCATAAGATAAAAATACTTAGGAAAAAAAAAAAGATAGTAGTCTCAAAACTTGTATAGATGAAACCCAAGCTTTTGGGACTTTACCCCATTTTAAAAATGAGAACAACTGTGGTAGAACACTCCATAGCTTGGTTCAGACATTTATTTTTCTCTGATTTATGCAAGACTTATTCAGATCTCAATTTGCCTAACTCAGAGAAATGGTACTCTTTAATTTTTCATGGTTTAGGGCATTTCCTTTGCTTGAGCTTTGGGTAGTGGTTTACTTTTTTCATCATTATATTTCCTTCTCTCTGTTTTCAATATGCATCTCTGCAAAGCAGGATAGCTATAATAAAAGCCAAACCAAAACACAAGCCCACACAAGCAAAATCTACCTGGAAACACTAGTACATTTGCATACCTTTCTTCTGATAAATCATTTCTCAGTATTGAGGGAGGGGAATTAAATAAAAAATCATTTTCATAAAGAGACTAAATTTATCTAGAACAAGGTTAGTGTTAGCCCAGTAAGTAACTACCTCTGTTGACAGTGCTTGTTTTGTCTCTTCTAAAGAAGGTGGGAACTAGGTCTTTTAGCAACGAGTGTAACCCAGACCATCACTTGCCTCTTTCTTGCAGTATTCTCTGTTGCTGATGACGTTGTTTCAATGTTATCTATGTTGCTAGAAGGTGTCCAGCTTGAAGTTTGAAAGTTCAGAATGAAAGTTCACTACTGTTGAAAACAAAGCTGCGGAAAACTTAGAACTCTATAAAGAGAACTGACAGTTCTGCATTACCAATGCCTTACAAAAAATCTGATTATTGTTACCAGCCTTATCTTTTTCAATGAAAGTCCTACCAAAGTACTTTCTGCATTCTTCTAAATTATAGAACCTCAATTTTAAAGTATGATTCCAAAATAAAATGGAATATAGATAACGTGCACATTATTAATAGTGAAAATAAATATAAGGCTAATATATGAAGGAAAATATTTGTTTGATTTCCCAACTTATCCTCGAAAACTGAAAGTGTATCTCTTTCAGCAAACAAAAAAATAGCAGGAGGCAGTTTATATATCTATTCCAACTATCTCTATTTTCATAGATATAAGATGAAAATTGTATGTACTGAACAATACATTTGAAATAATGGTAAAGGATAACTACTCCTGCCTTTTTCAAATATTCAAAAATACTTTGAGGTAACATTTTAACAGCTTTTTGTAGAAATAAAGAACTTGTCACTGATATTTCAAATTCAGTCATAAACTCCATGATTACCTACTATGTTTTCATTCTCATTTCCTTAGAAATTTACAGGAACATCATACCATTAAGTAAAGAATGACAATTTTTCATTCTTTAGCTAATGCTAAAATGAAGTTGTTCTCAGCTCTCATTGCTGATCATTTTCCATCAACTTAAAAGTAAAGGCAGCATTTTGCTGGGGAGCATTCAATATCTTCTCTTATTCAAAGTGCACACTAGATTCATGCCTCACTGTAGTGGTATAAACAGAGACCCTTCACTGAAACCAGTCTACTTACAAAAGCGAGGAAAGAAGGGTGGGGAAAGAAGATAAATCTTTTCTTTGTTATTCCTCATCACCCATGGCTATTCTCTTTCTGACTCAAATGCTAAGATTTCCAGGAGAAGTCAGTAACTATGCTAGTATGTTCAGAGAGCTGTCTAAGGTTGTTTAAATATTCACCTCTAATCAAACCAATCACCCAAAGCTACTTAAAATACCCACTAAAATCATTATTTTTTTTCCAATGTATATGTAGTTAGACTTGATCATTCCAGAGATCACCGGATTTTGCTTCCTGTGGTTATCTGAAAGATAAGGCAATTTGCTCAAGTTTCTTTTTAGTTCCTACAGTAATGCAGTCTTTCAGAAAATTGAGAGTATATAATTTTGAAACTGAAGATGATTCTTTCTATCAAATTCAATTATTTCCCCAATAAAATTGTATCATTTTATCTTTCACACTGCAAAGGAGATACCACAATGCTTAACCACCCTTCTGTGTCAAGTACAATCTTTTCATTCACGGGGCGCTTTCGCTCTGACCCACACAGCAAATAAAACAGTATTTACTATTCTGAAAGACATACCATAGCAATCCTGGTGAAGGCTGACAATAATAAGGACAGCAAAATGTATTGATGAGAAAAATAGCTCATTAGCATTTACTTTTCCTGTTCGGTGTATTCAAATGGCTTTGAAATGACTATAATGCTCGGTAGTTGCATGTCACAGCTGGACTTTCAAGTCAGCTATTACAAAATCAGCAAGTGATTTGAAAACCGTGGCTTCCCATGCCCAACTGAATCCATATTCTCAGTTGTGTTTGTTATTAATTGCTATGTCACTCCAAGTACAGTATTTAATATCAGAAAATGTTCTGTAATCAGTAAACCCTCATGGTTATTCAGAGCCTGAGGTACATATAGCCTCTCTGATTAAAGACTAGCACAGCGACTGTCCAGATGGCTGCTCTGTGTCCTGGGAAGAGACTCTGTGAGGAGGATTTATCCTTCCCATAATCTCCACGTTGTCCTTAGGGCCTTCAGTGTTCTCATCCTAATGTTAGTATTGCAGTGGAGAACAAGGGAAAAAGCTTCAGATGTCACAGAGACTGATTCCTTCTCCTTCCATGCAGCCTATTTTCTCCAGAGCTGATCTGTAGCATTGATCCAATCAGCAGAAAGGTGAAACTTTATTACTTGGCTCAGTAGTAAAGTGATGAAGGGGGCATTTTGTAACATTAATACGGGCAGATTGCAAAACTGAAAAAAAAAAAGGTGGAGTGCAGGGTTTTCTGCTGAACTTCCATGTTAGGAGCCCTTTGCAGAGCCTGTTCCCCAGCATTACATGTTGGGAAAAATAACTGCAAGGCATCAACAAGCAACCTGCACATCAGCAGGACAGTTCTTCCTTTAGGCTTCGCTATTTCAATTATATTAAGAAATATAAATGTCATAATTAACAGAACACCTTCCTTCAGCAAAGATTTTGAGATGTGTGCAGCAGAGGAGTGTGGGGGTTTTTTTTTGTCAGCTTTCCCCCAGGTACACTCACCTTTTCATCTGTAATGCCTAATCATTTACTTGTCAATTTCCACTTGTTTTATCTATTGTTTCTTTCAGTTTCTGGGTTTTCTTCATTAGTCTTCTAGTTTGTCACCCAACTGTTATTATTTATTATATCTCTGTCTTTTTCTCATAAATTGCTTCCTATTGTGCTTTATTTTAGACTCCATTGCTTTATTACTTGATTTTTCATTTGCAAAGCAAAAAGTTAGTTTTCATATTCTGTGAAATTTTTCACTAGTATAAAACCCAAACATTCATTCTTAACCTGTCCCTCATTAAATTAAAGAAAGTTCTACATTTCTCCACAAATTCATGATTTGAAGATAGGGTCAAGGAATTGGCTGCTTGGTGCCTACCTCTAAAGGCAAGCAACCAAATGTCCCAATATTCATTTAACAAAAATATGTTCTGTTATAAAATTCCTGCAATGATAAAGCAGGGTGGCATCAGTAAATTGCAAACAAATGCATCTCTAAGGCACCTTCATATTAGTAATCCATATGTGTTTTGTCCTTTGGTTTTTTTAGAACATTGGCATGTAAGATTGAAATCAGAAATATGTGACAAAAATTAAGCTCGGTGTTTGAGTCAGACATCTGAGAGATTTTGACTTGAAAAATTCTCCATTTTGACTGTTTGTTTGAAACTTAGAACTAGTTCCTATGGAAAATGGGCTGACATTTTGATAAAATAGGGAAAATACATAGTTTCTATGGAAAATAAGCAGTAACTCTTCTTTTTCCTTGTGCTTCGATCAGGTAATACTCAAATTGTGGCATCTTCAAATTTGTAGGTTTGTTTACAAAAACAAAAATTGCAGTGCTAGAAAATGAGATGGTAAATCCCGCAACAGAGGACAGAAAGAAGGACACTTTCAAGCTGAACCCACAATTTAAATAGTACAAGGGATATGTTATAACCTCTCATAATCTAGTTTGCCTATTATGTGAAATTGACATTTTTATATCAAAATACAGCTTTGGTGTTGGAAAATATCTTGACAGTCTGTAAACAAACGTAAAGAAATATAATCTTCCGAAAATGATCATGATAGACAAATCATTATATTTTTTGATAATAAGACCGTCTCAACAATGATAAATAATGTTGTAAAAATAGAAAAGGAGTGTCTGGCAAGTTGATAACATTCCAAATAAACTACAAGCATTTAAGTGGTCTTATAGTAAAGATAATCATCTTTGAGCGAAATTCCAATATGCCAATTTATTTTAAAAAATAAATTGTAAAAACACATGAACAAAAAATAAAAACATATTTGCTAATATCATTATTAGAAACATGATTTGTGCTGTGCTGCTTCTAAGAAAAAACCACATATACTTACAATTTAGTTTTATTTAACTTAAAAGGCTTAAAGGAATAAAAAATGAAAATAAATTAGACCATGAAAATTTATTGTGAAAAGCACATTGGTATTTTTCCCTTAGTCCTTCTCAAATTTAAGCCTTAAGTCTGGTAATAGCTTTTGTAATTGGTTGGGATATTATTAAGCAGATTGTGTTGTAAATGGCGTAGGATTCTTGCCTCTTTATTTTCCAAGAAAGCTTTCCTCAGACCTTAGGATTCTCGGACACTTTTAAGAGGAGATTAAAAACCTACCTCTGAGGAACAATTTTGATTTAGTGGATCATATCTTTTGACAGAGAAATGGCTTAGACAGCATTTTGAGATGCCTGCCATTTCTATTTTCTAATGTTGTGATCTCCCAAACAGATATTCTAGTTTGGAAGTAGCCTCTCTTGTGTACTCCCTTGCTTTTCTTTCGGCATTGTTAAGGAATTGTATTCTTAAACCCTGTTCTCTTCTGACAGGTAGTGATTGACACATCTATTTTTAAGGTATCAATTGGTTCATGCTGCATTTTTTAAGCAATTTCTTCTTTCAGATATTTGCCTCTTTTCAAGAAATTACCTCTGAGATTACCAGAGGTCTCCCTTCATTATCCTATTTCTTTCCGTTTTCAGGATAGCACATCAGAAATCAACCAAAATACTTTCATCTCCATTTGTCTTCTGTATGCCTTATTTAGTATTTCTCTTCTTTATTGTTTTTTTTTTTTTGGTTTGTATTTCCCCTTTGTTATAAGTGCACTGTATTTTATCTATTTTCTGGTATTCTAGCACAAAGTTTTCACCTGAAATAATGGGACTGGTTGTTTTTCTTTCTTCTTTAGGATGACATTTCTATGAAAAAAACCACAAGATCACTTATATTTTACAAAATTTAATACTGTTCCCTGTAATCCCAGAGCAGGGATGGGGAATGCATCTATTTAGGAAAATCTTTGAAACTGAGCTAACATACAGTGCTTCTCCTGAAGTATTTAAATGCACATCAGTAGATCTAGCAATGACACACACTCTGTGACAGTAAAGAGTTGGAAAAAAACCACACAGCTACAGAGGGCTGTCTCCATCACAGTAATTCTCTTGGAGTTTTGGGGGTTTTTTTAAGTATATTAGTATAATTTCAAATATAACATAAAAAATTTACATTTTGCCACCGTGTGTCTGAGTTAATGGAAATAATTTTTCATGAAGTCTCCTGGGATTTCAGGTCTGCAGAAATGGTAAGTGAATCATAAAATGAGGTATTTTTCAGACACTAAAAGAATTTTTTTCAAATCTTGTTGTTCAATGCCAGGGAAAAACAAACCAAGCAACTGCAGCAAAAGAATCACAAATATTGTAAATATTCCAAAGTATTTAATGGTCTGACTACCATTATTTCTATTAACTCTATTTCATTGCATGTGATTTGTAAATAATACTTAGGATTTTATATACTAATGTGGATTCATTCTGAGCCTTATATTTAGGACTTGCACATAAAGGGACTTTTTTCCCTTTGAATAGTTTGCAAGAACGTCCTCAGTTGTTCAAAAGAACTCTCTGTTAAGAGACGTGAGATGCAAAAGGCCACTGGGAGGAAGGATAGCAGGAGTGATCTCCAACCCCTTTTGTATGGTTCTGGACAGGAAGCCTACACATTGGCCTGCTACATCTCAGGCATAGCTACACAATTCCTTGCCCAAAGAATCATCTTTTTCAAGCTAGATTGGATTATGGAGTAGGGCTTCTTCTTGTCCTGTATGTCATATGTCAGGCGGATTTTCTGATAAAGTACTTTAGAGCCATGGACAGGAAATAACTTTTCTGAGTGAAAATATTTGTGTGGATTTGCTTTTCTCTCAGTATGAGCAGGTATTAAAAAGGATTCTACTGTTAATGTTTAATTTCTGTTGTAGAATTGTGCTTGGTGCTTCTTAACAAGAAATCTGTCCTAAATGGATTTCCTCAAAGTAATTAGTGACTTTAAGCAGCCATCCTAAAGGAGGGCAATCATCAACCAGTTCCTAGTGTGGGTCACCATTCCCTCTCACATGAGACACAGGGAGTTATAATAGCACACCAGAAATATTCTTCTTTTATAATGAGCGGATATAACTTTTTACTTCTGTTCAGAAATACAGATGGGGTCTGTGGTTCAATTACACAAGTGCAATGCCACAGAAGGTTCCATTACCTCTTTCTTTAGGGCCTGCAGTTGCTTCTACCCGTTGCTTCAGCACTCTGCTTTATTCATAGTGTTGATGTAGTCACTTTCAGGATAAACTTTGATTGCCAGCATTGCTTAACTTCTCTAGTCTCAAAGCACTTCAGGAGCAGATGGCATCAGAATTTGACTTTCACAGAAGTACTTTTTCCCTTTTTGAACTTGCATCTTCATAATCCTCAGTAGTTTTAAGCATAAATTGTTCTTCCTGAAAAATGAAAATCATAGAAAACAAGGTTTTCTCTGTGAATAAGAACTGTATTGTAAAAGACTATCAGAAGATTTACTAGAATAATATAATGCATATAACATTGGTCTGACTAAGGATTGAGACAGCAATTTGAAACACTTCAGGTTCTTTATCAAACTGACACCTCATGCATTATGTGTGTGTCAGTTCTGTGAAACTGTCTTGGGACTACTTCGTATTTAAATGTGTTCGTGTTGATTTTGAAACACCTCTAAAACATAGGAAATTGAAATATTCATTAAACTCTTGAAAACAATGATTAAGAATTGAACTGGTAGGAAAGCTTTCCTCAATCAAAGACACGGCTTTCAGCAAGACCTGTTAACATGGGGCAATTATTCCTAGCTATTGATAAGTGTAGAGTAGATTAGAGTGAATTATTGAAGAGATTAACGGTCTAGTACTTTTCCTTAAAGGCTATTAGCTACAATATTAATGCGCTTTCCCCTGCACTTATATAAAATAGTCAAATTGTCAGTCCTAGTGTATATTAATTCTTGGCATGTTCATGTTTAGAGATACAGTCCTTAGGAAGGTGGAGACAAAAGAGATTATGATTATTAGAACCTTGCAGATATGAAAAAAAATTCAAAAATTATTCTTATTGTCAATATTGTCATATCTAAATGCTCAGTAGCATATGCAGCAGCATGAACCTTCACGTGTTGTTTATCCCATTAACAAAGTTTGAGGTTTACATCTTTCAAAATGTTCTAATATATTGAATTTTTAAACCTAAAAGGTTTAACTGCATGCGTTTATAGATATTTAATGTCATTCAAATGCAAATATGTAACACCTACATAAGGACATTTTGGAATTATATAAGTGATTATCTTCTTTGTGATCAATTTTCCTTGTGATCTTGTCTGGTAGGTACCTAGGATTTGAAAAATGTTCAAAACAGTGTTTTTGCCTTTGACGCTACCTTGTTTTTCTTGATCTTCAAATAATATTTAGTGTTCTTCATCACTGTCTACAACTGGATATTTTGTGAAACACGGGGTTATGCAATTACTCACCTATCCAGGACAGGATTCTGTGGGCAATTTAGGCTCAGAAAAGTTTGCAGTCATTGTTTCTCTGTAAAGCAAAAAAAATTATCATCTCTAAGTCAATAATATTAGACTAAATTAAATGAAAACTATAGAAAGTTCTCCTGTGGAAGGTTCTGATGTTCTTTTTGTAAGTCTATGGGAAAGATAAAACACAAAGACGAGTTAAAGAAAAGAGGACTAAAGTAGAGAAATAAAAACTTTCAGCAGACATTTCAGGTTTCTGATAACATTGAACAGATTTCCTTTTGATGGTGGGTTTTATAGCCTCCAAGAAAAATGTACTCCTGTCAGGTATGAAGGACAAATTAGAAAACCTCACAGCTGACCAATCTGCTTCTTATTTACTTCCTGTCTTGATACAGGTCTCCATTATGTAGCCAGATGCTGTCTAAGTTTGGTTGACAATATCTATAGAAAAATATCTGGAGCAAAATCTATTAAAAAATATAATTTATTGATGTATAATCTCAGTGGTTAACTATAGACTCATTCCCATTTCATCTGAATGATGTAAGTTCACAAGAAACCTCTTGGAAGCCCCTCGGTGGCAGAGAGCTGAGGTGTGGTTTTCAAAGTCTTTCTAAGGCATGGGACATAAAAATGATTGACAGGAAAAGGAATGATATATTCTGACCGCCAGTGAGGTTTAGTTATGGAGATGTATGTTTGTCACTTTCAGCTTTGCAGGAGCCCTTCACATAGTCATGTACTGACAAGCATGAAAGCACACTGACGTGGAAAGAAACTGAAGAGAGAAACTGAAAAAGCAATCTTATGAGCTGGTCCTTTCCAGAAAGGTTTTATTGCATTTTATTCAGATTTTTTAAAATACAAAGGTGCTAAACATCAAGGAAAATGGAGGATCTACAAACTACCAGGTCACTAGCGTATTAAACAGACTTATACAAGCTTAATCAGTTTCTGCTCCCCAGGCCACACTTTGCTTACGCTTTTCACATATGCATTTTACAGTGAATTTGCTGATTGTTCTGACTAGGTGTCATAGATTCTGACCTAATTTTTCTTTCTTTCCCTTTAAAAAAATAATAAAATACTTGATAAGTCTGTTTGATACAGACTGAATAGGAGTTGTTTTGAATTTTCTGGCAGCATAATTTTTTCTAAATTACAGATCTCTCTTATACATCTCTCCCTGGTGTCCTATTGAGACACAAAATGAATTGTTTTCCCCAAAACAGATAAGTAATGGGAAGTCTAATGGCAAAGTGTAAGATTACCCACTGAACTTGGCCACCCACCTCTTAACTTGTTACATGAAATAGGAAATGGCTGTCTACAGCAGTATGTTATGTGGTAAACCTTGGAATCTCAGAGAGAGCATTGAGTTGCTGCTCTGTACGGGGAGGAGGATGATGCCCAGCACATTGCAGCATACTGTGAGAGAGAATATTGCTGCAGCTCCTCCTCTAGCTCAGAAAGATGCACCAGCACACCCCAGATGAAGTCACCAGAATTTATAGCATCAAAACACCCAGCAAAGCTCTGAAGTGCCTACATTTCTGCTGCTCAGGATGACAGAAATGTCTACAGTAAAGCTGCCCTTTGTCTATGATGCATCTCAGTGACAGTGGGATTCAGAGATTAGACCTCCAGGGTAAGACCTTGCAGACAAGCTCAAAGCAATCTGAAACCTTTGCGAAAAAGCCATGGAGAAGTGTCCACTCCTGCCATGGAGCACAGCTGCAGAGCTGACAGGGTGCTCAGCTGGGACTGAGTTAATGTCTCTTCCATATCTGATTGCATTTTGATGAAAGTATTTTCCATCTCAGCTGAGTGCCCTAATTGCAATGTTACCAGATAGTCAGGGACATATCTCACTTGCTCTGAATTTCTCCAGCTGAAGGTATGCAATTAATTACCCTAGCAGAAAGTAATGAAATAGTCACCAGGACAAAGAGAAAGGAGAAGGAAGAAACAAAAGGTTGATTCATGTGCAGGCTCTAGTTCTTGCTCCAATGAACACTAAAGCCTCTTAATTGAAAAGCAGCATTTTCCACAGGAGAGAAAATTTACCCTGGAATACAGCTCAGCCTCGTGGTTATGGTGTTTGGTCACGTATTAGCATAGACCTGAGCGATGCTGACTTACTTGAGATTATAACTGTACTGGTTTAGCCAGCTACTGTGGGGCAGAGGAGGTGAAGGAAAGGAGCTCTTCTTGCATTTCCCTGCCTAGGTATTCTTGATTGCTTCATGTTCCCTAAAAGCCCAAATATATTGATTGTTTTCTATTGAGAACATAAACAAGGCGGTAGAACATACATGAGCAGTCATTGCTTCAATCTTCCTGGCAAATATAACCACCCATGAATTTTAGAAATGTACAGTTTTTTGTAGTGGGAATGTGAAGCTAATTGCAATCATTCCCCCTCCAGTCTAATAGAGGTGGTTGCATCTATTTATCCAGCTTCTAAAAAGGTATTTTCAATACAATGTGAAAATATATCAGCAATACAAAGTCATACTGGAATGAAAGAGTCATTGATAGTGTAAATAAAAGTTCAATCAGACTGTATTCAAAGCAGTGTTAAGGCAGTGACACGGTGAAGTGGATGTCGACACAATCTCCTGGTTGTTGAGGTTTTGTATAATTGCTCCTAATATTTGAATATAAACAGGTCTTTTCACTACTCAGTAATGAATGAATTATACAAAGTCAGGATTTGGTAGGCAGTTAAACAATGCAAATTTACTGTGTTCTGTGGGCTATATATAATACTGCCCATATTCATCAGCCTGAAGGCTACACTGGACTGTACTTAAAGTGAATTTAAATGCAGTCTTCCAGTTGCACCTTCAAATGTCTGAAATCATTGCATGCTTCAGTGGAGTTGTATCAACACAATACCTATTTTTCTTTTGCTGAAATTGTCGAGAGAGAGAAATCATTGTGCTAAACCACTTTCATTTACGAATAAAATATAATGTGATACAATGTGATTGCATGAAAACTTTAGGTGATCCAGTCTGTAACATGTAATTTTTTTCACCTGTAAACTTACACGTCGCAGATCACAAAAAATATAAATAACTTTGAAATTAGACAATACTAAATTCAGGTTTCTGCTTAAAGATACAACTGCTAGCTACAGTTACCATTCAAATATAATCAGAGTATCCCTGTCCTTGGAAACAAGATAGAGAAGAAAATTAAGCAAAAAAAAGACCAAAAAATCACACCAAAATAAGAAAGTTAAAATACTATCCACTAAAAAACCCCACATAGAAGACAGTGAAGTCAATAAAAAAATTAGAAGGAGGATTTTTGCTGCTAAAATTATTATTCCCATGTCTATAATACCAGTGATAGGCAGAATATTAAGGAAAATTGCTTGGACTGGAATAAAGGTTATCACTCACTTTCCAGGCACTCTGTCATAAAATCATAGAATGGTTTGGGATGGAAGACACCTTTAAAGGTCATCTAGAACAAGTTTTCTGCAATGGCATGGGATATCTTCAACTAGATCAGGTTGCTCAAAGCCCCATCTAAACTGACTTTGAAGGTTTCCAGGGATGGGGCATCTATGACCTCTCTGGGTAACCACTGCCACTGCTTCACCACCCTCATTGTGAAACATTTTTTTCATTATAACTAGCCTGAGCCTACCCTCCTTTAGTTTAAAAACATTACCCCTTGTCCTGTTGCTGGAGGCCCTGCTAACAAATCTATTTCCACCTTTCTTATAAGCCCCATTTAAATACTGGAAGGCTGCTATAATGTCACCCCAGAGTTTTCTCTTCTCCAGGTTGAGCAACTCCAGCTCTCTCAGCCTTTTCTCATAGGAGATGTGTTCCAGGCCTCTGATCATTTCTGTGGCCCTGCTCTGGACTCACTCCAACAGGTAGGTCCATGTCTTCCCTGCACTGGGCATGACAGAACTAGATGCAGCAATCCATGTGGAGTCTCACCAGAGTGGAGCAGAGGTACAGAATTGCTTCCCTCAACCTGCTGGCTGGTGGTGTCCCTCCACCTTCCAGAGATCAGAGTTCCCAGTGAGAGAATATTAACACTTATCCATCTGCTAACATTTGTGTAATTGATGAAAGCAGTGTAGAGGATATTATGTAAGGGAGGAGGGAAGAGGAGGAGGAACACTTGCCATTTTAGATTTGGTTTTCCACATTTCTTAGCATGCCTGGAAGTAACCATTTATCTGTCTGCCTAAATATTGATTCTGCATTTGTGATCATTCATTCTTCTTGAGATCATTTGTAGTCATGTCACCCAAAACATCCAATATCCTCCCATCAGGACCACCTCCTTTTTAATGTTCAAGGATTACATTTTTCCGAACATGGGTCTTGGTTTGGTTAATAATTGGCTTCTAATTCAGTGCAAATATGTGTTTTGTTTTCCTTCCTGCTAATATTTTCACACCCCCTGCTTAAGTACATTTGTTTTACCCTTAAAGAAGATTCAGGAGACTATTGCCATTTAGTTGCTTTCAAATGATTCCTTTAAATTTCTTAAATATTGTTGTGATTGTTTCTTTCCAGTCTCTTTTGTCTATAGATTAATCACATCTATTATACTGTACTGGACATTCATCTTCACTATTTATTTCTTCTAGAAGAATCAGCCTTCTTATATATCCTACTATATACACGTCTTCTATTTTTTTCAATCTTCTCTAAACACATATATTTTTCTCTATTACTAATAGCTCCATGTATGTTTTAATTAATTAATTTACACTGGTAAATCTCTCTTTTCTAGTACTGCTTGAGTAATGGAAACTGATACGTAAATAAGAACAATGACTTTGGCTCACTGTTGCTTGTTAAAATTGCCTCATTAATGGTTTTTTTTCCATTCCCTGGTTAAATTTTTACACCCCGACAATTCAAATGGGGCATAAAGTACTAATTATTTTTCTTGTTACATCATTTTTTATATTGTTGCATTCATGCATATCAGAATTAATACTACATGACTCAGGGGAATAGTTCTCCACAAAGGGTGAAATAACGCCATCAACCAAAACATTGCTTTTTAGTCTGTAAATGCTTATGTAAGTAGCAAATGAATTATTAAAAAATAGAGTTGATTAATGAAGGATTTTCACATGTAAAAGCTAAGTTTTTTTTCCCTATTATTTGAAATAAAAAGCCTAATCAAGTCTACAGAAACATAATTGGGAGCTGCATAATAGATGCTATGCTTGCAAAGGGTCAGCTGAGTTTCCACTGAAGACAACTGCAATATTTTGTTTGTTCTAACATGAATAGCCTTAGATGATAAAGACATTTCATTGCATGCTTGCATAATATGTCCCTTCATGCTGCAGGCTTGAGAGAAAAAGCTGCTTTTCTAAGAACAAGCCCATTCACATACAAAAAAAAAAACTATTTAAGTGCGGTTGTTACACAAAATTCTTAATCTGCTTAGTATTTGACAGGTAGAGTAAGAGTAAGTAGTAGAATAAGATTTCTCCTATATTTAATTTTCTTTGTTTTTAAAGTTACCAGGAAAGCTTGTGAAGGTTATAACTATGGAAGTAGAAGTAATTCTTTGTGTGTGCTACTGTTAATGTAACATTTGTCCTATCCTAATGAGGGGTACACCTCAACTTCTCTTTCTAATTCCTTAAACTTTTGGTAGGAATTAGGTAGAGATATAATTTTAGACAGAGAGATATAAAAGATAAAATCAGTATATTAGGTATATCATAATGGTCAAAGCGATTTTTTAAAGACAGAGTTACTTTTGTCTGTGTCTGATTCCTAAGAATCAGTTACACAGCTGGGAACTATTGCCTCTGGCAGCAAATTTCAGTTAATGATTAAGAAAATAGTTGGCCTGTGCAAAATATTAGGTATAGCAGTGTCTGAATGACTTGTTACAGCTTAATTATTGCGGTGAGTGGGAAGAATGCACGGCAATCAATGTGATTGATAACATAAACTTCGACTTTATTCCCGAATAGCATATATTTATACCTTTTCAATCATACGATTTTTATTAACTCTCTCATTGGTTCTTAGCATCATACGTCAAAAAGATGATTGTCATCTTTTTCTCAGTTCCTTCTTTTCAGGGGTTCTTTGTCCTGCGTCCTTCTATAAAAGATACATCGTTCTTCCCTAAGACTCAGCTCTTTTCCTTCCTTGTCATCATGATTTTGCAAACTTGTCAGCACCGTCCTGCACGTATACAATATGGCGTGCGGCCTAGCACAAAGTTAGTCTAGAAAGCTTTTCTGCATCTCTGTAATTTAAGTTACCAGTTATACTTTAACATGTACTTTCTTATTCTTATGACACAAGTTTTCTAGACCTTATTATTGATCCTATTTGTTAGTAATCATGTTTACTATTCTCTCTTAGCCACAGTTTCTGCAGCTGTCATCTCGCAGTTAGTTAGGCCATTTAATAAGATACATTGTATTGAGTTAGTATTTTCCCAAGGATATATGGTTCAAGAGACTACTGTTTTCTCAAAGAATTATTGTTCCTCAATAGCACTATTATTCTTTGTTAGTATGCTTTATATCTTCTAACTTTATTAATATTTGTATTTCTTCATCAGTTATATAACTCAAAGGCTATTATTCTTTTTCTATAAAAGTACTGCTCTTTGTTAATTCTGAACAGTAGTATTGTTCTTAGTTAGTTTCTCAATACCAGTCTTGGTTGTGCAGACCCTTACAGGCCCTGCAGCAGACCCTCTAGGGATGCAGACCCTCTAGGGATTCTGAGTGCCCTCGAGGGATTCTAAGTGCCCTCGAGAGACCAGCCATTCCTCTACAAATTATGACTTCAGAAATACTGGCAGCAACTCAGCTACTTCTTAGCTATCATAATATGTTGGTGTAGCTTCTAAAATGGCGAGCAGAAAAAATTTTATCCTTTAAAACATCCAAAATTATGTTGGAGGCCGCATATTACAAAATATCTAATATCCTTCTAAGAAGTGGGATATCTGAGCCCTTAGCTAAATTGAAGTTTATGTTGTTATTTTCTCAAGGTAGAAGCAAGGATAAGAAAATCCACACTTTTCTTCTTAAAATATGCAAGGTGTTACAGTTAATTTCTGCAGGAACTTACATTCTAAATCAAAAAGCCTTCAAACACAATGTAGAAACAAAGAGGTTGGGGGAAGCGGATGCTGGGGTTAAGATCCCTGTCACTAAACAAATTAAATGGGTATTCATCTTTGGGGTTGTGAGTCACTTGAAAGATTTTTTTCTTTTCTTTAATATATATTTAAACAGTAGTGTATGCGTGGATGAATACATATTTATAAAACAAATGGTTAAGGCTGGCACAAGAGACTCAAAATAGCAGATGAACAACTCTCAGGTATTCTAAGTACTAAAGAAAGACCTTAATTAAGGTGTTGTTTACCATATCCAGTATGGTCTCTGCATCTAAGGGCTGAATATCAATCTTAGTTTTCTACTGAACTCTTCCCCTTTCCCCCCATTCCATATGCCAATGACTCATTAACCAGTTGGGTGATAGGCACAGCAGTGACTGAGCACAAACAATGTGTGTGTGTGTGTGTGTGTGTTTGAGTGCATGTAAAGTTCTCCCTGGCCTGGCTTCCCTCCCTCGGTAAATTCAGTGAACTGAGCTTAGCATCATGATGCTGATTTTGGCACACCGGTGTTGAAGAGCTCACTTGTAAGTGCTGTATGAGAGCTGGGTGCAGTTCTCTAAACTGAAAGGTCTTCCTCAGGGTAGCATTTTCCGCAAGAATTTAAGCATAAGGGTGAAAAAATATTTTTTTTACACAAGTACCAGAAGGCACTAATAACATGAATTATGTTACAAAAAAAAAGCTGGTAGACTACACGTGGCTGGGAGCCTCTGTCTCTGAGGACAAATTGTGGAGACTTGGCTGCATTTCACCTATCTAGTTCCTGATTTTCTGCCATGTTCCTCAGACATGATAATCACTTGTATGTGTACATATATGTCTGTGCTCAATTTAAGATATATGAAATAATGGAAGGGCAGTACAGGCAGTTTCTGAAAAGAGTGTCATGAAGCTGATGGGTGTGTCACATCATGGGCCATGCGTGTAAGGAGGAGGGAGAACACAAGGCCTCCTCAGCTAGTATTGGAGATTTCTGTCTGACAGAGAAAAAGACAAACCTGGTACAAGCTTGTCCCTGATGTCTGCTGTAGGACTTCCTTGGCCTGTAGCTGTAGCTCCCACTCGAAGCCAGAGAACTGCCAGTTGACACGGACCAAAAATCTCGTGCCTTTCTAACCACTGAGCAGTGAAGACATCAGAGGTCTTGTGCACAAAATCATTGAGGTAACACCGACAGTAGCTGGGGCTAATAATACTAGGAATGCTTCAAGCACAGGGAAGAAAAAAGGGAATATTTACTCAAAAGTATTGTTTAAACATATAAAATTGAGAAAAGAAGTAACGTAATGAACTTTTTTCTTTAAATAATTACAAACTGCTGTGGTGCTACTGAGTGACTCCCTGTAAGCAAGACATAGCTCTCCTGCATTCCGGGCCATGGCTGTAAGTGCTTATTTGCACACTAAGGCAATATTTTACACATCATTATGGAAAAGAAGCATTGTATTTCCCCATTTTATCCATATATTTTTAACTGTGTTCCCACTAGGAAACGTCATAAGAATGTAACAAAGGACCCTGAAAACACCTACACACCAGACTTCACCATCCTCTTAAGGACATCAATGCCAGTGCCAATGCTAGGACAGCACACTGAATTTTAGTAAATAACTGGTAAGTATTTACAATTACTTACACTCAGAAAGAGTTCTTATTTTTGAGGTTTCTTTTCTACGGTGCAGGGGAAAAGTTAGATCTATTTCTAGTTAATATAAAAGCTTTGCTCCTGCATATCCAATAGCTCTGTAAATTCAGAAGTCTGGTATTGATTTTTTGGAGATCATTTGCTGTAAATTATTCATGTGAAAAAATTGACAGTAAATGTAATGAATGGGCACTTATAGCATGCTCAGTATACTTCTATAATGTAAAACCAACTGAAAAGGGATCTTTTTTAACACAGGGTTTAATTCAGTTAACAGAGAATAACCTACCTGGGTCATAGCCAACATATATCATTTTCTCAGTCTGTAGTTATTAAGTCATTCTTATTACATCATTCAGGTAAAATATAAAAGTGAATTCTTGCTTTTTCAGTGAAAAGTAGCTCTTCCATCCTCTGGCAGCCAGAATTTAAACGATAATAAATCAATCTTTAATGCAATTCCATTGCTATAATTCAAACTACTTTAGAATTAAGTTTGTCTCTAAAAGCCAATTTGTGAGGGGATCTTGCAGGTATCCTTATCTTTTTGCTTTAACCCAGAACTTTCCCAGAAGCATGCTTTAAGGCTCTTTTTTTCTTACCAGAGCTGGGCTTAGGGGCTGACACCACTGCAAGGCTCACCTGTATGGGTGATGGTAGCCACAGTATAGAAGATGGCTGTTTCCCAACACCTTTCCTTTCATCCTTCAAAGGTGATGTGCTTCTTCAGGACAATATTAATCTGAGAAGGGAGAGCATCAAGAACAGGAGCCACTGCAAGGTCGTGAACAACCAGGGACTTCTACCACCCATCTGGGCCTCTGTTTGAATTTGAAACACTTAAAACAACTCACCCAAATCAGGAGCATGAGGTTCTGGAGTTCTCAAGGGTAGCGTTGTTTCATAGTAGGACAGCATGACGTGTGTCCAGAGTGATGAAGGCATGAAGAATGCAGCAATGCATGGTGGGGCAGCCTATGCTGGGACCTGTGTTGGGAAGAGAGTGGCAGCTTAGAAAAATTTCAGGGCTTTGGCCGTACTGCTCAGTGGTAGCATTCTCTACCTTAAGATATATCTCCTGTGCCAGAATACAGGAATTGTTTGCTACTGATAGTCTTAGCTGACCTGCATCAGCCACTATTCTAAAAATGCAACAGAACAAACATTTCTGTGCTGGGCATATGTCATGGCCTTGTCACATTTGCTTGGGTAAAGTAGCCTTTTCTACTAAACATTACCTTGAATTGTAGCCATTTACTTTATATAAGTACTTCTCTTGACATAAGACACTGAGGTCACACATTGACCTGCAAAACAATGGAAAAGAGATGTACCAGGAAAAATGCTATGTGAAGGAATATGAGATTTCCTACCCATCACATACACACATAAGAATCCAGGTCTGCTAGAAAATCTAAATCAGGTTTATGCCTCCAGGATGACTAGAATGTCTGGTTTTCATTCTTTCTCAGTCTGTGTCAAACAGAAGCATTTCTTTCATCTAATATCACATTTTCCTCTTCTAGCCTGGTTGCTTATGCTCACTCTATATTATAACTTACTTTTCTGCTATGTTAGGGCCAAACTTACTCAATGTTTATAAATGCCTTCCTGAATGCAAATGTGTTCTGGAATTAAGACTGAACAATGACAAAAACTGAGTGCATAAACATTAAACCCAAAGTCCACCTCAAGTATTTAAAAAGCATTCTTACATCTTATTATATATATAGTATGCTATTCCTGATAGTCAATGAATCCCTAGCTTTGATCATAGCTTAGCAGATTGTATCAGGATAACCACTCCTTTCTTCCAATCAAAATGCTAGATAAGATGGAGAACTTTCTCAGCAGGAGATCTGACCTTTTTCATATATGTATGAAGCCACGGTTTTGTTGAACAGACTATTCATAGGAGGATTGTTTCCAGAAGAAAACCGGATCCTCCAGTACAACACTTTTTTCTGCCAGTTCAAGGTCCTTTGCTGACTTAGCCCATAATGTTTTAGCAAAACTCCCAAAAGAGACACAGTTTATTGTGCAGAGAGTACAATATTTTGTGTATGCTTATTGCCAGAGTAAATCAAATGATATGTCAAACAAATTCATTGTCATTGCAATCACTGGCAGGGCAAGGCCAGTTTCAGGCAAGAGAAAAAAAGAATACAAGCAACTCATCTAAATGGCAAGTATGACAAATGGAGACTAGTCAATTCTGCATTTTTCTGCCAGAACAATTTCTTTTTCAGAATGCTTATTCATACACAGTAATATAAAATGTGTCATGGAATCACTGAGTTTGGAAGAATGATTTTCTACTTCATCCTTCTGCTCAGAAAAAGGTCAATGTGCCCAAATGCACGTTGCTCAGGACCATGCCCAGTCAGGTATTTAACAGATCTAAGGATGGAGATTCCACAACCAGCCTAGGCAGCCCATTCCAGTGTTCAATCACCCTTTCAAAAAATAAGAGGTTTTCCTTTGTTTAAATAAAATTTCTTACATTTCAATTTGTGCCTCTCATCCTTTCATGTGGACATCCCTGAGAAGAGTCTGGATCTGGCTCCTGTACTCTCTGGCCCTTTTAGGCCTTTGTACACATGGATAAGATCCCCCTGAACCTTCTCTTCTCTGGGCTAAACAGCCCCAGGTCCCAGCCTCTCCTTTTATGAGAGATTCTCCAGTCCCTTAATACACTTTACATAGTTATGTGAGAAAAATATTTTAAAATAATATTGCATACATATTTACTCCTTTGGTAAATATGAAGCTGTCATAATTCATAGTAGGAAGTATTTATACTTTATAGCTGAGAGTAGTTTTTCCTTTGCTCTTTAGCATGTTTACCCAAATTCTGGCATAGCTATTTCCAAAAGACTTTTTACTGTTTTATAAATCATGCCTCTGAACCTACTTAGGACCTTTTCTTCTTTTTTTACCACAAAAGATGCATTTTCTTGTGCTCTGTTAAACATGTGGAGTATCTTCTGGAAAGGTACAGTCATGCTTGCTTGTTTTTCTCTTTCCCTCATGCACTGCAGGAAAAAACAAACAGTGGAAAAAAACAACAGACAAATCTCTTTTCCTCTTAGAGCTCAAGCTGGTGCCTGAAGCAATAGGTCTAGTCATCCTCAAAGACTTGGTCATTACTCGTTGAACTCGTTATTATTTTAGGCTGGTTTATTTTCATAGAAAAATGAGTCCCAGTTGCACAAGCACATTTGCCACTCCTGTGTTGCAAAACTATGTATATATATATATATGAATACATATCTTCTTATTCTGTCCTCCACTAAATCTCATTTTCTTTTAGGCCCCTAAAATGATCACTGCCATTTAATCTAAACTCAGCTCCCAGATATTACTAAGCAATGACTTATTTTTTAGGCACAAGGTCCTATAAAAAAGTGATGTCCAGTGAATATAAAATTCTCCTTCTGATTTTCACTGCATTGAACCAGTTTCTTGATTTAAACCTTACCTGAATATCTTAGTGTGCTCTGCAACTTTTGTTTAATTCTATGTATGGTACATTGTGATGACATGTAGGGTTGATGATATAAAAAGAACCAATTCGTATTCCATTTTTGACTGAAATTCTTTCCATAATTCAGCTTGCAGCACTGAGAGAAGCTAAATTTGTGAGGTTTTTTCTTTCAATCTCTTCAAGGCAGAACCACAAAGTTGTTTAAACATAGTTTTAGTCTTATTTTTTGTTTGAAAATCGGAAATGTTCTTTCAGATGAAAAAAAAAACAGAAGGAACTTTTCACATTTTTACTGTGTCTGATGCAGAGGTTCCTTGACTCTTGTGTTGCAAATGCCAACGATCAGTATTTTGCATAATGTGTTAAATATATGTATTGCAAAATATTCTCAATACTCAGGGAAGACGACATGATCCTTGTGATACTTTATCTATGTAAGGAAGGAGTAATGGAGAATGGGAAATTTCTGCCTGAACAGTTGCCACTGTCTACCCACCTAAGCTTTCTGGGGATTTTACCCCATCACTGTCATAATATCCATTAGGTTGAAACACTGTCCTTTTAAAATTTAAGAACTGTCTTGGCTAATGCAATTTGAATATAAATTCTGTCACAGTCCCTTCAGCACAGATATGAACAAATGGACATTTTAGACCAAATTCTGGCACGTGAATCTGGAGATTACATTTGAATTGAGCTCCATTTGCATACCTTCCACACTGATCATGACAACAAATTGCACCTCAAAAGATCACCCTGTTTGTCAAATTCTTATCAGCCTATAAAACACCTATCAACTTTATAATCAGGTCACATCTTCCAAAGTAACCATTTTGCAGAGTTATAACTTTCCTTGTTCAATACTGATATTTCTTCACAAATCATCTGAAAATTTAAACTTTTAAAATGCATCAGATTAAATTCTCATTTTACAAAAGATATCACCTTTAGCCTGGCAGATTGTGACCAATTAATATTCCTTAGGATTGCAAAATTACTAAAGTAGCAGTTTACATCAATGAAGACATTAAGCCACTAGTTATGCATGTGACTGCTGTGATACACGATCTTCTGTGTATCAAACCCAAATTTTGAGGAGATACATCTTTAGCTCCCAGTGAACAAATAACACACACAAAAAATTTCCTAGATGTAATCTTTCATCTTCCAGATAACATTCAGATGAGATTTTTGTGTCCATGGTTACCAAGTCATTGTGCAGAGATTCATTTTGAGCATTGTGAATAATGTTACTTTTTAACCTTATGCTTCAACACTTAAATTTCCTCTGTCAGATTTCAGTGACAAAACACATATGGTTACAAGTAAGGCATGAATTCCAGCACTCAGTTTGATCTCACATCTAGGAAATTATCTGTTTCCTGTAGAACTTCACAGCCAGGACTATGGTTGTGCTCATGTAACTACTAGTGGCTGATGGTGAAAATTAGGATCAATTTCAGTTTAATGAAATATATTTATATCGTTATATGCCCCAGAAGAGGACATTTCATATATTCATTCCATTCTTATTATCTGAGTATGTAACAGACTTCAACAGTGTTCAAAATACAGAGGAAATTTTGCTGGCAGTATAGCATTTTTCCATTTTTGTTTTTAAATAAAAATCATTTCAATTTTGAATCTACCTTAATGTAATTTAGTATTAATGGAACTTATTTATCATTTCTGGCACCATCTCCACTGCTTTTTTTAAATGCTAGGAGTAAAAGCAGTATGTCAGTACACATACATGTACAAATATGTACATTTATATGGTAAATAAAATCAATTCCTCTTTTCCCACAATCTCACCTTTTTTTTTTCTCTCTTACGAAATTTGCTCAATGCTAACAACAAAAAAAGAAAACAAGATGTCATTTTTAAAATTGCAAATGGTTTTAATTTTCCACACCAAATATTATAGTAGAAAGGAAGTTTGATACTTACTTGTTCAGACTGTTACAGCTCATCCTGTTTGCCAACATTTCACACAGAAGTGCTAACAGCCAGGAAGTGTTAACTCCTTGCTGAAAGCTAAAAACAATTTTTCTGGCTTATTTTCATGGAGAGACTATCCTAGAAATTTGAAAGTGGCAGACCAAAGACTTTATAGAATATTAAGTTGCATAATGTTCAGCAAACATGAAACAAAATATTTCTTATTATTAAATACTATTTCTTTTTGTAAACTCTCCAGGTGTGTAATAAATCATCAGATGGCATTTAATATGATCATTGCTAATGTTATGTTGCATTTATACCTATTAAAACCAGTTTTGGGACAAGAAGAGATGCTCAATGTTTCTTCAATGCTCATGCTATGTCAAGTGTTTGTACGGTTGTGCACCACCACATCCCCTTTATAGTTGTTACTTTTTCCAAATATTATATTTCCTTCTTACTGTTGACTGTAACGCTGTCATTACTACTGAAATATTTCTCTTTATAAGTTAGTTAAATGTAGGAAAGGATTAAAAAGTAACATACATTTTTCATTGCAACACCCATTTAATTACTCTTAATATGATTTTTATTGTATAATGTCATTTATTGCAGAATCATTTTTAATATGTGCTATAATTATTGTAAGGATAAATTAATTCCTCCATTAGTATTATTTAAAATTACTATTTGACAGTAACTCACATATTATAAACATATCATAGTTTGGTACCACAAAAAATAGTGGTTTAAGTAAATATTTCGTAATTCTGTTTAACACAACATTTAACATTGGTCAGAATGAATAATACTTAAAGATGTTCTCAGTTTCATTATCATATGGAACATAAATTCAAGCTAGTAGAGTATATGTATTGCAATGTAATTAAATCTGTTTCTGCTTATTTTTATTTCAGATGTTCGTTCCTCATTTTCTTGTTGATATTTTAATGGAATTTCTATAGTACAAACTTATGCAAAAGTATCTCAAATCCAACTCTCCAATTCAGGATGCATACAGATATTTATTCAAATGGCCCCTGGTTATAAGTGTTCAGACTGGGGAGCAGGGAGAACATGTATAATTAATTTACTTAGAAATGTCATAAAACTCAATGATGTATAATGAAATAGCACAGCAATAAATACGTAAATATCACTTCATTCCATCATAAACTCTGATGTGACAGAAATAATGATGAATAGTAATATAGGATGAAGTCTACTCTTGGTGATAAAACATTTTTGTCAGATAGGTCAACTTTATGGTATTCAATATGGCATATTTCTTTAAGGCAAGTATATGGATGGGTTTATATTCATCAACATTTAAAACCTGAAAGATCCACTGATAATTATCCTAAATGATTTTAGGTTTATATTTTACTGTGGTGTAAACTGAAATACATTATTGATAAATAGATATATACACATTAGAAGAAAACTTCCAGTATTTTAAATTTTGTTCTTATTCAACACTACACAAATAAAAAAAAATATAAGGCCCCAAAACTCTCCCCATACTTAAATATTTGTATTTCTTGTAAATACTTTACATCAAAAATAGTGCATCATGTAATATTGCTAAAAGAGTATGATTCTTTCTCATAGAATATAATCAAAGCTAGCAAGAAAAAAGAGCTTTAGACCAGAGAAACTAATAGTTTTTAAAATTGCACAAACAACTTTTTTGCTTGCTTTACTTAACATTAATCTTTCCTCTTAAATGTTTCTTCTTGCACATTTTGGTCATACTGTATAATCACAACTAAAAATTGTCATCAGGTATTAGAGAGTTTATCATAAATTATATTATATAGAATTTTAACCATGTATTTCTCTGAATGGAGTCTTCTATATATCTTTGCTGTCTTTGGGATGAGTAGAAGAACTGATTTTTTGAGATATTTGTCAGGTTTTTTCCTATGAATTTTTGTGAAACAAATGAAATAAGTCTCTATGCCTTGTTTCACATTCTGCCTGGACTTACAGAATTGAGGTATACATTAGCTGAAGTGAAAACTATCATGAGGGATACTCTTAACAGCCTTTTCTCAAATCCTAGTGCAGTCCTCATGTACAGCATGACAATTACAGTGAAAAAGTGTCTGCTACATTTCCTATGTAAAGGGAACTGCAGAACTGTGTCACTGCAGATGCATACTAAAATGCAAAATAAAAAGATACCCATGGGACTGCTTTAAAATTGTAAATTGGTATAATTTATCAGAGTTCATCTGCAATATGGAGATGCCAACAGATGCAGAATTGAAACTGCCAGCATTAGCACAATATCTGTATTTTCTTTCCTGACCCTCTCACACCTTTCAGCATCAAATGAGTGCATTAAATCTAAAGCTCTCAATCTGTGTATTGGAAAGTTGATGGTTTTGAATCCTTTATTAATATTCAAGTTTATTTCAGAAAGGCTTAAGATATGATTATCCTGAAATTTCATGAAAATTGGTTCCACTTAAAAATAGTGAGAAATGATACGTAGTTAGCAATTATAACAGCAGCATGTTTTTCTAAATAATTGCAAGAACTGTGGAGTTATACTGACAGTAGTTAACCACCACAAATGCCCTAGAGAAGGTGAGGAAAGTGGTGAGATTCACATGATGAATTTTCAGAACAGAATCAGATAACCGGAAATTCTTCTTTCCGCGTTAAAAAGAATAAAAGTAATACTTGAATAAACAATGATTTTAAAATTAAAACTCACTACAGGCACTATAATGCACCTTTATTAAGATTGCCAGGCATATAAAATTTTCCTATTCTATACACAGTTTCTTTAAAGAAATTTGCAGTTTCTTGAACACTCATATTATCTTTTGAATTTGAAGACCTTATATCACATATCTTTTTTCAATGCATTGAATTTTAAAAAATGAATTAATTTACTGTCACTAAACCCATGTTATCTTCAATCACTAAGTCTCAGTTAATTCTTACCAAAACTGAATCTGATAAAGAGTCATCTCTTACTGGTTCAGTAATGTGAGTAATAAAATTTTTAAAATCTTGCCATGATTTTTATAATTTGTTTACCTTAAAAAAAAAAAAAAGTCCAGAGAAATCCTGCTATTAGTATATTTTTATTCCATATTTTATGTATTTTTTAATCTCTTTAAGGCTTCTACCTCCTTGAAGAGTTTTATATGCATCTTGATTTTTTAACATTCAGTAATTGACTTCCATTGTTAGTGACTAGCCCAGCAGGTTTCAAACATCCATATAATACCCTCTTCCCATATGTAGTTCTTTTCTTTCTGTTTGTTGACATACCCAGATCTGTCTTTGCAAACTTTGCAGTTATTTCTTCTTGACTATATTCATCTATGTTCAACTCTTCCATGAACAGTTATAACCTACTTTGATATTGTGTTATTATTAAATATTCCTCCCTCATGATCATTTTTGTCTATTGCAACATGTCATGTGGCTTTCTTTTTCCCCTTTTCTTTGTGTGTTAGAAGTAGGGATGGCAATTGCATAGTGACTGCCAATTTGTCCCCTTTGATTTTCAGGATCTTTGCAGTCATGGTAACCTGAAGGCTGTTTTTCTCTAAAGTGGACTCCATCCAGCCACTGTGTTGTGTTTCTGAACACCTATCTATGGCTGCAAGTCTTGAAAATGTAATGTTATTTTGTCTTAGCAGTCATCTATCTATTATCACAGTTTATTCAGTCCGTCCACCTACTTTTTTGGTTTGCTTTTAAGTAAAAAGAATATAGGAAAAATAGCACTTGAAAACCTTTCTTTTAATTCCTTGGCCTCACAGTGTGGCATATTCTTGATAGTTTAGGAGGAATCTGTCAAATCTATCATGATGGATGAATAGCAGATTCCACTGTGTTCACCTTTGGCCCTTATTCAGCCTCAAATAAACTCCTGCTGCTCTTTCCTCTTTCATCTAACTTGGTCTCATTTTTCCTGTTTCTCCAGCTGTAGCTGTCTCACATCATCTTTTTCCATGCCCTTGCAATACTAGCTGTTATATCTTTCCTCTACTTATTATTTTTCTTTTTCTATTTTACTTGCAAACTCGTCATTTATACTAAGTGTTTTATATGCAGCAACTAATCTTTTTCTGAGTATTCTTATCCTCATTATTTTGTGTTCTTGGAGACTTTTCTACAAACTGCTCAAATATAAACTCCTTCCATTTATGCAGCAGCTCAGTAGCCACCAGGTCTTGACCAAGTTACTCTACAGTGTTTCACTGGGGTATCATTCAAGAGAAAAAGTGACCTCTTATTTTGTCACCATTGCTGTCTCCTTCATTCTTCAGACTCACTGTAGCTCTGCATCACTATCAACATATTTTCCTTAGTTTCAATTCTTAAAAAAAAAAATAAATAAAGTCAAGTTTTTTATCTGAGATACCACAGGATACAGAATAAGATATGAGAAGAGATATGACAAGGAAAAGAAAGACGCTGAGACAAGGAAGGGACAAAAAACTCAAGCAGAATCCATGCCTACCACGGCACTTTAATAAATAAGAACTAACAGAAATAGGACATTATTTGATGGAGTTCTGTGATTCATTCACAGTTTCCTATTTTGGTTATGAACAAGATTCACAAGGAAAGTGGATTAAAATTGTAAATAAACTATTTAAAACTGAAATCAGATTAAGATAACCTCAACTAATTTTCGTTTTCATCTAGTTTTAGTCAATTGAATTAATTGGATTTATGCTAATTTACATTGTCTGAGAAACTTGTCTGTTCCTGGTTATGGCATTAATTTAAATAACTCACATATTGTGTCAGATAGGGAAGCCAAGAACTTGAAATGCGTGACAGGCTATCCTGAAATATTTATTGTTGCCAGTGATTAGTTATCACCACTTCCAAAATCACATGCAAGAGATATTGAGCCTGTTTTCATTTGTTTATGAAGACTTCTTTATGAGAAATATTACCAAAAAAATTATGTATTTGTAGTTTACACTAAAATTCAGCTTGTGTGAAAAGTTAGGAAAATGCTATAATAAAAGAGTATTCTGGGAAAAAGTTTTATCGTGTTTCTTTCGTGGGTTTGGGGAGGACGTGTTTGGTTGGTTTTGAGTTTGTCTACTTTCTGGTTTGGTTCGGTTTTCAGCTAGGAATCAAAAAACCAACCAAAAGCTCCACGATTCTTCACAGAATATTCTCTTCCCCTGTACTTTTCATCACAATGATATATCCCTAAATGGCCTTGTGTTGCCCTTCATTTTATACTGAATTTTGAGTTACATTCTTAAATAGACATAAAGTATTTACAGAGATATCAATATAGATAGTGCCAACACATCAGTTTCCCTTTAATAAGCCTAGATGAATTTCACTGTCTCTAAAAATAAAATCTGTCGAGTTTTTTTCACAACGTTCAGTTCAACTCTGCTTAAGTTACAGTAGAAGGAAAGATGTGCTGTGGTAAGAACTGATCTGGCGCTGGAGCTGGTTGGTCTCCCCAGAACTGAGACTGTAAGAAACACAGTGCAGAAACACCTGCATGACTTTACAAGTACCAGCTTGTGCCTTACATGTCTTGTGCTACGCCAGAGCTAAAAGAGAGCTGCTGAACCATGCTGGGTCTGTTTTCTCTCTATACTTATTGCCTTCATGTGTCCTGTAGTAGCTATATTTTCTGAGGCGTCAGAGGTTCAGGATGTGGATAGTCAAAAAACAGGAAAGACCAAAGCAGGGATTTGGAGTATTCCTGAATTGCAGAAACAGCACAAGAAAATTCTGACATTGATTCAGTTTGTTTCCTTGAAGCCAGTGGAGGAACTTTGCTTCTATTCACTTGGAGTCAATATTATTCTGATGTTCATGGCCCTAGTTTCTGCATTAAATTAGACTTATGTTGTCCTTAAAAAAGAGAGGTGAAGAGCCAAGCTGATCCACCATTCTGCAAGTGAAGGAAAAGTTCTTTGTTTCTATCTATCCTTCTGACTTTTTTTTATTTCCACCATCCCCCACCCAGCCTCACTCTCCTACAGTTTAAGAAAGGAGTTAGAAATCCTTCAGGGTTCTGTTCAACCTTTCAAAAGTTATGTTTTTTGCCTTCAAACTCTCTCTCAAAGTACCTTGTCCTGGACTCTTATTTCCTATCTGTTTGATATTTAGTCAAATTGTGGCCCTAAATGAGAAGATACAAGTAAACTCACAATAACAGCAAAAGGGATAGCAAAAGACAAAAAAAGTCTCTATTTATAACAACTTTGTTACACATTTTTGAGTGGATTTCTACTTATTACCAAAAGACATTATAAGGTACATCTTAAAACAAAACTGCCTATTCATAAAATTAAAATATTAATCCCCTAAATAATTAAGAAAAAAATCATTATTTTACAAGTTTCTCAGCTAAGGGTAAGTAATGCCTGGAAGTGTCACAGGCTGCTTGTTAAATCAGAGATTACAGAAATTCAGGCAATGTTTTTTTTTTTCTAGCAAATCTTTTCAATAAATACTGGTAGATCAACCAGAATAATTTCTTTTCATAAAGAGATTTGCATATTTTTCTGCAGAGTAACTATAAAATAGGCCTAAATTTTCATGAACTAAGTATTATTTCTGAATTATTTTGTAGACGTTTCCTGATTTTCCTATATGTATGCTGAAAAACACATCCTTGCTTTCAGAACAGGAAACAGATGCAAGTGTTAGGGCAGTACATAGAGATTTGTGGTTTTATTAGTTTTGCATGAATGGAAGAAGTTTGACTTGTCAGAATAGATTGATTCAAAGAGATGCAAGGTTTGTTCTCCCTAAAGAGCCTTTCTTTTGCTTTATTCGCTGTTTTTTACAGTACAAGCCAGAGAAAATTTGCACTCTGATTGCTGGCAAAACTCTCATATCCCAATTAGAAAACAACTAACGTCCCATGCGTTTTTTGCTCCTGGCTAGAAGTCTGAATCAAGCTCATCTTAAGTATGTTTCTATTGCACCATACGGTCTCTTACCATGAATAATACTTCCCTGACAGAAGTATAGGCAGACCTTCTGCATATAAAAGCGCAGAAAATAAAAGCCAAATAGACATTTGATAGACATTTGACTGTTCTTTCCAGTGGTAGCTGCCATTCTCATAACAATTCTATTAGCCAGAACTCTAAACTTTTTGCTGAATGTATGATCATTAGAAGGGTAAAAGCATGATCTTACCAGTACTGATTTTGCCTCCAAATTTCCAAAATGAAGATTTTCTGCCACTGAAAGCACTCCAGCTGTGCTGCACAACAGGATAAAGAACATATTTCTGTTTCTTCAAGAAGCTGCTTGCTTTGTGTGGTGACCTTTCTAACTTTTCCAGCTCTACATAATTTTTTTATACAAACTGTTTATGGATTAAATTTTAAAAAAAGCCAAATGAAAAGGACATAAATGAAGAATAAACTAGAAGCAATCAAGATGTGCCTGCAATTCATTGCCCTTTAGTAAATGGGGACATTATTTATTTTAATGAACTACGGTTAGAAGCAAAACAGAGGTGGAAAAAATGCTCTAGGACCTTTTTTTCAGTCTTTTGGATTCTAGAGGAGACCTTCATGAGTTTTCAGGCATTTTTTTTTTAGTATTTAATCAAAATTGCTATTATTAATATCTAAAATTGCAAGACAAACATTTCCATGAAATTAAGAATCACAGAATCCCAAATGTTTGAGGTTGAACGAGACCTCTGGGAGTCAACTTGTCCAACTCTTAAATCCCCCATTCAAGGAGGCTCACCTAGAGTGGAGATGGTAGACCACGTCCAGATGGCTTTTGAATATCTCTAAGATCAACATGCAGTTCAAGCTTTGGAATTGTTCTTAGCAAAATTATAGGGACACGGGTGGAATTGGAGGAGAGAGATATTGCTATTAAGATCACACAGAGTATCGGGACACCTAAATTGCATTTTTAGCTGTGCTTTTGTTTTCCATTCCTTAAAACTGAAACAGTGACAATGTTTTAAAAATGGCATAATACAAGGGCTTTCATATAGTCTGACTTTGGGCACCCAAACTAAAAAGCTAACTGAGTTTATTTCCTGGGGTGTTTATATTCATTTGAGTACTTACTGTGCTATTAAGTAATCTACACAAAGTCTTCCTTGGATCAACCTCTAAACCTTCCTTGGATCAACCTCTTCCTCTCTCCAGTTGCTTGTAGAGGGAACGTAGGGAACATAACCATCTACCTTAGCTTGGCAGTTATGTCCCAGTCTAGCCCAGAGATACCATGCAAGAAAACAAAATACTGGGCATCATGTCTGCAGTTCCTCACTAGATTAGCTAAGAAACCCATTATTCACCTCTGTTCTGCTAGAAGTTAGTATTCAGAATTAAAATGGTCTAAACTGCCTGGGGTGTCATGAATAAAACAGAAAAAAACTACGACTGTCATAATATATATCTGAATGTGACAATCTTTGTTAATTCTGAAAGTCTATGTTTCATGCTTATATTAATAACCTATTTAAAATCCCCTATCACTAGAATAAACTCCATCAGAAAAAACAGGAGCACTATCACCTGCAAATGTAAGAAACACATTTTCATAAATTCTATAAACATACCTTGTGGGTACTGTAAAAGTTACTTGAAGTAGCAAATTAATCTCTTTGTGATTCTAAACATACCTAAGAGCAGTAAGAAAGCTGTCAACGTACGCGTCTTATATTTCTTAAATCTTCAGGTATCACAGTGGTTGCACAAGCATTTTCCTTTGACCTGTATATATTTAAAAGACCACAAACCAGATCTGTTGTCTTGCTAATAGCTAATGAGTAGGTCTGCTGAGCCGTCATGGTTTAACCCCAGCCAGCAGCCAAGCCCCAGGCAGCCACTTGCTCACTGCCCCACCAGTAGGAATCGGGAGAGAATTGGAAAGGTAGAAGATAGCGAACTTATGGGTTGAGATTAAGACACACAAGCAAAGCAAATCAAGGAATTAATTTAGTGTTTCCCATGGGCAGGCAGGCGTTCAGCCATCTCCAGGAGAGCAGGGCCCCATCACATGTAATGGTTACTTGGGAAGACAAACCCCAAACATCCCCCCTTACTCCTTCTTTCCCCCACTTTATACACAGAGCATGATGTCATGTGGTGTGTGAATGTCCCTTTGGTCAGCTGGGGTCACCTGTCCTGGCTGTGTCTCCTCCCAGCCTCCCATGCACCCCCAACTTCCTCACCAGCGTGGCAGAATGAAAAGCAGAAAAGGCCTTAGCTCTGTGCAAGCAATAACAAGAACATCTCTATGTTATCAACTCTGTTCAGCACAAATCCAAAACACAGCCCCATGCCAGCTGCTGGGAAGAAAATTAACTCTACCCCGGCCAAAACCAGCACACTGACCTCAGGATGTTTCAGGATGGTAGGTTTGCATTAAACTTATCAAAATCACTTAGACCAACAATTGACAGTATGAAGGCATCTCCAGTTCAAAAACTCACATTGGAAAGGGCTGATGTTTTACGGGAAGGTGAGAATAGAATTGATACTTGAAGATATTGAGATTCAGTGCAGCATTTCTGCAGAAAGTGGAAATATTCCACTTTTGTGTATTGCTGGTTTTGCTCAATAAAATTTACATTTTAATCTGTAGGGGAGTTCATGCTGTTCAGAGTGGCAGCAGGTACTCCAGAAAGTGTTCAGTTTACCAGCACAACTACACTGGCATTATTTTCTTTCCATGCAATGGAATCTAGGGTTTTTGCCTTGAAATAACAGAGCAATCACATTGAATTGGTTCTTGAATTTTGTATTGCAACGTGGTTAAAACAACTCTTGGGCTGTCCCAGAGACACAGTTCTAAGCCCCATTTCTAATTGTGTTTCCCATTTGTTCTTATGAAACAACCATTTTGCATGGATGTCAACAGACACCTCGAAAATGTGCATCCCTCTGCTCATCTTCACTATGACAGGTCTGAAGCATGCTATGTGCCACGCACTCTTTCCCCTCTTCTTGCACAAAGTTGTCAGTGTAAATATTTTATGTTAATATTTTTGCTTCCATTTGCATGCACTTACATATTTAAATATTACTTAATAAATGTATTTACATGCACTAAAATATTTACACGTAAATGTTTTTACATGCTCTGTAAGTGTAGAGTGAGACCTAATTTGTCAGCTGAAATTTAATGTAGCCTCTCTGATTTCCATAATCCTCTCCCAGCTTTTCTTGTTCTTTTTATTTGATTAAGTCTATGCTTTGCCCTTCTCTACTTTGGACCTTCCTGAATTAGACCACTCACTTGTCCTTCTCTTTTTTTGGTCTTTACACACACAAATTTTCATATCTGCTTCTTAATGCTCCCCCATCACCCTCTGTGTAAAACAAATTGAGTTCTATGTGGCAGAGCACAGGCAGGGCACAAACTCTGAAAGTATAATTTTAAAAAGGTCAGTATTGCTGAACACTATTCTTGAACAGCTCAAAACTACTGTTTTCATTAATAGGATGCTTTTTCTGATCCAACTGAGGGAAAAAGTCAGTGGATCTTTATAATCAAAGGTGCAGAATCATGAGGAGGAAAACAGAAACAGCAAAACGTGGAAATGTGTTCTGGAACTGTGTCAGTGTTCTGCTCTGACAGAACTGAATTTGGTAGAAGTTTTTACATAGACTTTAAAATGAAAAATCCTCAAATCATTGTGAAAACTAATGTCTACTGTGTGTGTGTTTGTGTGTGTCTTTGTGACAAGCCTATGAAAACATATTACCTGCTGTCTGGCAGCGGCTTAGATATAGATATATATATATAGATATATATATAGATATATATATATGCACTCTTTGCATTAGAGTAACTCCCTTTCAAAGTCCATACAACCCATTTTGTGCAGTTTATGACTTCAGCTTTGGGCAAGGATATAACAGATCTAAGAACACAGCATCCCCATGCGGGACTGCTGGTTTTCCTTAACAAAATTAAAGAGCTTGCACTGGCTTGAATCCATCACTTTGTTTTTAAATTTCAGTAAGACTATAGCTGTACATGAGGAAAACATACTCGTCTAAACTCTTGTACCTTATCTTAAAAGCACAACATGACAGTTAGAAGGCAGACTACCTCTGGTTAAATTAGAGATGACATGTGAATGCACTCAGTTACTAAGACACCAAATTTAAAGGAGGTTTTATTTTAAATCCCTAATTTCTTCACTGAAATAAACGGACATCCTAACCCTGAAGCTTCAACAAAAAGAAAAAAGCAAATTAACACTGTGGTGTCTCTTTTTTGTCCTCAAAGGGATCCTGTTGACATTTGATATACCGTATTGCTAAGATGTAACAACACACACAGGCTAATGGCACCTGGTCTGTCAAATGTTCCCTGAAGCAGCATTGTTTGCAGATTAAGGATCAAAGGTAAAGATTTGATAGGTGATTTTGGGGTATTGCGTTTGAATGTCTGGTTTTGTTGGTGTTGTTTGTTCACTTTTTTGGTTAAGCTAACGTAAGGAAACTGGTAAAATATACTTCTATGTATCACAAAGAAATTAGAGTTGTTGCTTTGGGGATTTTTCACTCCATATTCACTACTCTGGAATATTAAAACATGATTACGCACTAACAGTTAAACTATCCAAGCAGATGTTTAAATGCATGCTATCAATTTTTTTTTATCTAACTTAGAGGATGGTTAGAATATTTGCTGAAACCAAAGAAAGACAAAAGCTTATTTTAACACCTGATTTGGTTCTGTTTGATGACCTCCTGACTTTACTAAATCAAGCATAAATCTCTCATTGACTGCAATGAAGACAGTATTTCATCCTGTTTATATCACTACAGTGCAGCAATATATACTAATTTTTTTGACAATTGTTTTTTACGCAATTTCACTCTTCACAGTTAATGCCAGAACTGAACTCCTTCTGTGTAAGATGACACAGAGTGTTTACTCCTCTGGAAACAGTCATCATATCATGCACATTAAATCCAGTGGTACCATTACATGATCCTACACATCCAATTGCTTCCTAGAAAGATGTGAATGAAAAACAAGATAGAAAATTCTTCAGGATCTCAAGCAGCCCACAGGGAGCTGCAGCATGAGCCAGACACAGGTAGGCAAAGGCCTCAAAAACACCTTCTGATCTCTAACCCCTGCTGTGTCATCCTTCCTTAGAAATTTCAATTACTTCATTCTGTCCTGTCCTATATCAAAAGCCTCTCTATCAGGTGAAAACACTTCAGCAAGCCAAGTATTTCAATATTCATAAAAATTAAAACATGAGGTACAGGTGAGGTACAGCAGACACTGAGGAACGGCTGGTGCCCGAGGCCCCATACAGAGAAAACCTCTGCTGCTGTGCCAGCTCTTTCCTTTCAAGTTCTGCAGGGCTGAGGGGCTTCTCAGCCTGGACATTTTTTTTCTTCTTCTGATCTACATCTCTTCCTGAATTCATATCTTTCATGCCTCCAATCACTAAACAGGACATCTGAATGATAAGGGGAGAAAAATATTAGCCAGATATGCTGACCCCCTACCTAACGGCATTAAATAGTGTCCCTGTGGAGCTGATTTTAAAATGTCTTAAAAAAATCTTTGAACTATCTCACAGAGAAAGAAAAAAGAGGACGTATGATTTCAAATAACCGCCATCATCTTCATTTTAATTTATTTTTTCTAGAGTTGCTCCTAAAAAACTTGAAAGAATTAAAGGTTGATACTGTCAGTTATAGGAAGAAAGGATGCATTCGCAAAACGGTGCAGTGGAAGTTTATCACCTACTCAATTGAAGCAGCTCAAAGCTCTCCTGCATTAGAGATATTAAAAATGTCAATTTCAAGTAAAGTAACTTTTAAACATCAGGATTTTTTTGTATGCGCGTAATCCTTATTTCTATTTTGTATTGGCACATTTGATAACAAATAATGCTTTTAGTAAAGTGTGTCTCCAGCCATCACTATGCATTTACCAAAGCAAAAATTAGAAGAGATGCAATTAAAATTGGATTTTGGTTTTAAGCAACAACTTCCATTATGTTTAAACATGAAGCACTACAAAAACTTTTCATACCTTTAAAAAAACATGAAGCCTTTCTTGCCTTTGATGTCATGATCTCTATCAAATATGTTTTTTCTAGGAAAAGTACATAATTTTCAACATCATTCCTGTACAGCTTGAGGAACAGTATTGCAAGAGCCAAAACCAGCAGTTCCCACTTGGCCATAAGAGAGCTGGGAGCGGGGGGAGGGAGAGGAATAAAAATTGACTAGTTTCTACTCAATACAGAATTCAGAAAATAAAATTATGTGTACAGTTGAGCTTGCTAAATATTATTTATCAAATACATTATTCATTGAATCTTTGTCATTTTTCATTGACTAATTTATTCAACAAATACTGCTTATGATAGTCAACCAATTCTGCAGCAGTCAAAATACTATTTGTCAAATATATTATTTGATAAATAATGACATTATTCAAATCCCTTAGTTAACTGTATTCATTTATTTACTTCTTTATTTTCAGCTAGCATTAGCCTCTACCATGGAGTAAAGCTGCCTAAATACAAATTGATGATGCATATTAAATGCTAACATACAGCCCAGACAGCACTTATTTTCCATCAGTCAATTCTTCTTAAAAAAAATTGTTGAAAAACAAGTTGTAATTGTTCTTTCCTTCATCTGTTCTTTAATACTTTGTTTATTTGTTTCTTTCCTCTGGTCCTCCTTTCCAGCTTATCATATAATTTTCTAGATGATAATGGTCTTTCATATATATTTTATATCCAGGAGATGACTTGATACCATTTTTGAGAAATGCTTTTAAATTGCAATCTTTGACTATCTCTTAAGATTTAATTACAATTTATATACTCAGATATGAGTTCATAAAAACAGAATTCTGAGAATGAATGTTGTGCACTAGAAAATGATCCAAGCTCTGCTTCAGTTTCTGTGACTGAAAAACAGGGAATTTACAGTGCAGGAACAAATGAGACTGCTTTGCAATTAGGAAAATGTTAGTACAGACAGCTAGACAGAAACCTTATCCATGAGCAGGATGGTGAGCAAGTGGAACAAGAATTTTTATCAATAATCATGTCTTCCTCCTTTACTATATGCCCAGTATGAGATAACTGGAACTATCTTTGTAGAATTAGTGAGTATTCATGACTGCATCCCAATGCAACCAGAGTCAATTTCAAGCACATGCAATACTGCAGAGTTATTAACCTCTCAAGGGGGAAAAAAAACCCCTAAAACACAAGAGTAAGCACGGAAAGTTTGGATGCCACTCGATAGTTTCGACCTTTGTCAATAGCTCTCCCTTTTTGAAAAGGAGCTGTCAGTGTTCCTATGTGTTTGGATTCTATGCAATAAATCTGCAATATTTATAGAGCACTTATATCCATGAAAATCAACACAATACTTATTCTTCTGTTCTCTTTACAATAAAATCTTTGTAGAAGTGATAAATAACTTTTGCAAACATTGGCACAAAGGGCAACCCTACTCCAACACCATACTCCAGAGAAGAAACTAGTCCCAAATTGTCCGTACTCAAAAGCCTGGCTCTGAGTGACTAAGCTCCTGATAGAATCTGCCTCTGGATATTTAACCAGGCTGTTAATGATTCAGCTGTAGGTAGCAATGATCTCTGTCTGACGCTACAACTCACTTAGCAGTCATGAGGTTACTTTTAAGGATAAAAGAAACTGCATTAACTGAAAATAATGAAATGTTTAACAAAACTGCTAATAGCATGATTTAACCACCTGAGCAGCTTTTATAGCAAACTTAGAAGCCAAAGTAATCCCCAACAGCAGTATGATTTATTTACATGCGTTCTGATCATTGTTATGCATAAACAACATTTTGCAAATTCAGCAAGATAAAAGATTGCAATTTTGTAGTAAATTTTTTCTTTATGAGTCACTAGTCTGTAGTTTAGCGAAGAAACCACCTTAACACACCTGAGCTGCAGTACACCTGGCTGGCTTGTTTTAGGTGCTGGGGATAACATGCCATCTGTCTTTTTTCCTGACTTTTTTTTTCCAGCATATGGGCCAGACAGAATTGATGCTTCAACCCCTTAGCTTCTCTGAGGCTGAATACTGCTCCAAAATGTAGAGTAAGGAGTAGCACGCTGCTAAAACTATAACTAGGGAGAGAGATTGTGCTGAGGGACAGCTCCGCACCCCACTCTGATGGGTCAGTTTGTGCACAGCCTTGTAGACAAAGGAGCTCCAAGAAGCCTTGCCTTCAAAAAGAGCCATGGTTGCTTTGAGCCATACAGCTGTACACCTTGACATGTTCTCATTCCAGCATTCATATGCCTATTTTTCATATTTTATACAGGTTTTCATCTGAATAGGCAAGTTATCACACAAGAGGGAGAAAGAAATTATAAGATTCAGCAATTATACCAGGAAAAAAAGCCACAAAGATCTTTGCTATTTTTTTGGTGGGAGTTTGCTGTTTCAAACATATGGCAAATACAGGGTCTCACACTACATGTTTTGAAGGACTCTGCACTGGACAGTAAATGCCCAGTTCTGCTACCCTACAGTGATGAAAATCAGTGGCAATTGTCCTGATAAATGAGATGTCTCCAGATTTACTCATCAGTGAACAAGGAGAGCAGGACTTGGAGTTGAGGGTAGTCATCATCTTGTAGGAACAGAGCCAGAGCCTGGGCGTTTCCACAGCTGAAGAAAGGAGACAAAGCATATGATCCCTCATATGAACTGAATGTCACTTGTCTTCTAAAGCTGTTTTTACTGTAAGATTGCTATTACTTGTTTTCCAACAGTCCCCATAGGTACTATAAAAATTTAATTTCTACTCTCAATATTTAAATCCCAATCAAACCTGTTAACATTTTGAAGGGTAAACACAAAGAAGATGTGCAATTGTTCTGGGCCCCAATGGAAGGCTACATCAACTCTAACTCTTTCTGAGTTTTTGGGCTTTAGACATTTCTTAGTCATTTCAAACAGAATATGTTCTGGAATAATTTAATATTTCCAAGAAAAGTCAGGTACAATAAATTACTGAACTTTTGAGTACTGGGATGTTATTTCCTGCATAGTGGGTCTTTTGGGTTGGGTTTTTATTGGATTTTTTTCAATAGATTGAAATATTTATGAATCTTTCAATTATTATGAAACATTATGAACATCACCTCCTCAAGCAGTTAGACTTTTACAAATATTTCCACTGTTTAAAATAGCATCACTTAAATTATTAGCATTTGTGTCACACATTATCTTATTTTTCTGTTGAGATTAAAATTTAACATCTAAGCAAAATCTTTCCCAGGTCACGGGAAGCCAGAATTTTCTAAGAGACACTACAATTACTGTGTAATTGATCTTATACAGAAAGATCTTACAAGTGAATTCAGAAATTCTCATCCATATAAAATTGGGCTAATACAAAAATATGTGAAGGCATGATGCTGATTATAGAGGCCTTATAAACTAAATGAAAATAAATAAGCCCAAAAATAATGAAGAATCAAGCAAAAAATTATCAATCTGAATGTTCATGTGAACAAGAAAGTTGCATCAATTTCCAAATTAAGTATACCCCAAATATTTGAACTCAAGAAACTTTTAAGTGGTTTCCATAATTACCTTCTTGTATAAAAAACCCAAAATTTTCTGTAGCCAATGAGTAACAAAAACCTTCAGTCCTAATAATATTCTATTTTCCTTCTCAGAAAATCTGCATCGTTTAATATTTTTTTCTTCATACAATTTGTTAGCTTTGTTAATTGTAAAGCAAACAGCCTGAAAACATCACAGCTGAAGGCTATGAACATTGCTTTAAATGCTTTTATATTGATTTCAGACCACTCTTACTGAGTGCATCAGCATAATATTAGTGCCATAGGCAGGCAATATGTGTTGATTGGTACAAAATCAATTTTATCTACTTTCATACTTGAAATCGTATTTTATTAATGAGAAATCCAAGCAAATACTTTTTGAAATAAAATAACTCTGATCCCTCTTTAGGAGTTCCATTAATTTATAATGTTCTTTAGAACCTGAAAATTGTTCCGGGTTATTCTTTCAATGAATAGGGGTTTGTTCCTGTCATTATAAAGAAAAATTCCTTCTGGCAAGTTTCCTGAGATCCCCTAACACATCAATCATTACATAAAATAAAAACATACTTTAAACAACCTCAGCATGGTTATACCCATAGGCACAATTTGGCCAACAGAAATTTAATATCTGGGAAAACAAATAACTATTTCTGCTTGCTATTGTGTGGAAGACAGCTGAAAAGAACCATATGTTTAGTTAACTTATTTTTATAGCTTTTATTAATTGAATCTAAAAATTTGCAGCATAATTCCATTTGATCTATTAAAGAGAAATGAAAATCTATTACACCAATATTAAAAAAAGCAGTAACTAAAAAATCATGACATTTATATTAATTGCACTACTTTTGGTGTCTTACTTGACAAAATGCTGTTATAAACTTACCTCTTACCATAAAATCCTCAGAGAGATGGAGTTCGCTAAGCAGCACAATGCAGAAAGGTGGAAGCTGAGAGTGGTGTAGAGTTGTTAAGGCAGCTTTAAGCTCCCCCTGTGGTCTCCCGGGGGACCAATAAGTTTGTAATAACAATGACATCTACAACTGGCACTCGGCTGATCTGCTGGCCCCTCTTGGAACTGCCAAAAATATTTGGCTTGGCCAGTGCACCAAAATTGCTGAGACGTTCCCCAGAGGACAAAATTGTGTGCATTATCTCATCCAGTGGTGACATCTATCAATCCTATTGTTTTATCCAAAAAGAGCCAGCAAGAACCTGTAAATCTGATGAACTGCAGTTGATGACTTGTGTTGTTGATTCATGGAGAAAGAGGAAGTGGGGCAAATTCCAGCTCCCTTTGCTGTTCTCATGTCTCTCTGCAACTGTTTTTGCTCCACATTGTGCTTTAGTTTGACTCCATGACTACCAAGGCTATCAGCCAAGTATCCCCCTAACTCACTCACTCTCCACTTTCTGTGGTAGAAGGTTGAAAAGAGAACATGAAGGAGAAAGCCTGTGGTCAGGGAAAATGCTTACCAGCTCTCATTGTGGTCAGAACAGGCTCAACCTGGAAAAATTTTGCTTTAGAAATACAGCAAGCTATACCTACCTTTTTTTTTTTTTTTTTTTTTTAATAAAATG
>VZRV01000199.1:388899-480530 GCA_013398115.1 Falcunculus frontatus | reverse complement strand
AAAAAAAAAAAAAAAAAGGCAAATTATCTGTCAGAACCAGGACCCAACTGGGTAGTATATAAATCATTCATTTTCCACTCATTTCTCCATCCATCCACAGGTTAATCTGCCCCTATGTTCACGGGTGTTCCTCTAGGAAAACGTTACAGTTTTGATGGTTGATGTTAGAAGGCTGTATGTATTTGAGATTGATAGCAGTGCATTGTTTTCTATGCAAGTTACATTATTTACAGAAATCCCTTCTTGGTGTAGTATTGAGTCAATGAAGGAATTATTCTCCCTTACCTTTGTGCTGGCACCTGAAGTAAAATAAGTAGTAAACACCAGGGATTGAAATGTCATTACCTATTTATTTGAAATCCACTAGGCCTTCATGCAAGATCATCATTTGCTACACCCTTTAATAAGCCAGACAACAGGATTTTGTAATTTTTTAAGTATTCTCTGGCAAAATGGAAAATATAGATTAAATACCTAAATAAATTAAAAGACAGAAAAAGAGGTCAAGAAAGAGAAAGCATCCTCCTGCTTTCAGCTCACTCATAATGAAAATGGTACACAGGAAAAGGAAACCTGAAGATAGTTTGTGGAAGATATGAAAGATAATGCAAGGACAAAGAAATACAAAGAATGGCTAGAGAGTAGGTACTTAAAATTAGATTCAAAGTTTTTATCATACACAGAACAAAGGAGAGACAGAAGGAGCTTTAGAGTTTTTCTCAGGTTCTGTGTGCCTGAATCAGAAACTCTTGTTTTAAAACAAAAAAAAAACCTAAATCAGCTGCATGAAAGCTCCGAACTAGACTATAGTTCATGGGTCAGAAAACTGATAATCAGGAATTATTTTCTGTAATATTCTCACTTGAATATGATTTGAGGTAGTAATGAAGAAAAGTTAATTTCATTTCATGGTTGTTTAGTGGACTGTGAAACACACACAGAGAATCATTTCATATATATTCAATTTGCAGTGGGCAGTATTACACATAAGAGCTGCAGACAGTAATCCTAGTGGAGCAGTGTTGTGGTTTGACCCCAGGAGGGCGGAGAGAATCGGGAAAGTAAAAGTGAAAAAACTCAGATGTTTTGATAAAAACATTTTAACAGGGAAAGTAAAAGCAACACTCACAATAAGCAAAGCAAAACAAGGAATACATTCACCACCTCTGATGGACAGGCACATGTTTAGCCATCCCTAGGAAAGCAGGGCTCCATCTCACACAACCCACATAAGGGTTACTTGGGAATACAAACATCATCATTTCAAATGTTCCTCCCTTCCTTCTTCATCCCCCATCTTTACATGCTGAGCATGGGCTGTATGGAATGGCATATCACTTTGGTCAGTTGGGGTCAGCTCTCTCAGCTGTGTCCCTTCCCAATTTCTTGTGTGCTCCCAGCCTCCTCACTGAAAAGGCAGAAAAGGCCTTGACTCTGTGTAAACATGGTTTAGCAACAATTAAAATGTGCCTGGATTATCAACTGTCATAATAATAATCTTCTTCCCTGAAGTAGTTCTAGCACAGAGCAAGGCTGACTGAAACAGCACCACAGAGATTTGTACTGTTTCTGAGTACCTTGTGTCGTTTAGGAAGGCAGAAGCAGGGACAAGACTAAAGCAGTATTACTTATAAATAAAACAAAACTCTACAATAAGTCTCCTTACCAATTGACTAGCTAGAATAATTTTGCATTCACCTATAATGACAGACTACTTCCTCTGATCTTGACAAGTTATTTTTGGTCCATTGTGGCAGGATTCTATAGGAATTAAAGTATGAATATAGCAAAAAGAAGAAACTAATGATTTTTGCAACCTTAGTGTTTATAAAATTGTATGGATAATAAATATAAATTCATAAATAAATTACAGTAAATTATAAAGCATTTTTCAAGGATTTTGTTTTATAATTTCCTTAAATTTGTTAAGTTTACATGTTTATAATTATTCTAAATATTTTTAGAAATAAGATATACCCAGAAGGTAAAGCAGCTATTTTCACTTAGGAAGCTGACCTGTTTGTTTCCTTTCAATCTTCAGGCTTCTACTTTTTCTTTTTACTTCATAAATAGAGTGCACAGGGCAGGGACAAAATAAAGACATTATATCCAAAATCCTGGTTTGAGAAAGACTTTTGATGTACAAGTGTATTATTCTAAAAGGCGAATTTTGACTATGCGGGCATGAAAACTCTCAAGGATTTTAAAACTGTAGATTCTACAGCATAATCAAATTATTCCATGAAGGAGTTTGTAAGACTTTGCTGACATGGATGGACAATGAGATGCAGAGGAGTGTGCAAAGAAAGATAAGCTAACCAAATTAACATACCAGAGAAAGTGTCTCAGATACCTCTCATAAAGAACAGAAACACAGCAGTGTACACCCTAATTTCACAGAGTTAGATATTTCAGAGGAAAAGAGTGGAGAACTATCTGAAGGTTAAGAGTTTTTGCTTATGAGAATCGTTCCCCAAGATTTCACTCAAGGGACTACAAAGAACAGAGATGACACTCAAAATGTAGCCTCAGAATTCTCCGCTACAAATTTGGGACTGCATTTTACCAAGAAATATTCAGTATATCAAGAAATACCATACAAGACATAAAATTAAACAAAAAAATACTGAAATTTATCTCCATATCTTCGCCTCTCTTAGCTGGTTCTAACTTGTCCCATAAAAATCAGAGGAAATTGAAGATTAAGCTCCTCTCTGCCTATGAACACGAGTACTTTGACTTTCAGATGTAGAAAGGAGATGAGGCTGGAAGGAGAATTGTAGGAAAAAGCAACAGGATGTTGGAGTTTTCCTAAAAGGCAGTAAGAGCTGAGTTGTTTCTCAGGTCGTGTCAAAACTGTGGAAGGCATCACCATGTAGAGATACCCCAGTAGGCATCAAACATGTTGTACAGCACAGCTGGATACTCAGCAGTCATATTTACTCAGATCCCAGAAAGAAGGCAGACATATTGTATGGCCATAAGGCCTGGAAAATTAACCTTATCCTCAGCCAGGCCACTAAGTCCTCACTGATGCACCAAAAAGGATGTGCTATTTCTTTTCCAAGGGCTGCCTTCAAGAGCTCAAGCGTCCAGAGAATCTCTACATACAGTTGCAGTCACATTCTGTTATGCCCCAATTTAAAAAGCGTCACAAGTCAGGTAAAATGAAACAGGATTCATGACCTCTCCCACTTTTCTGAAATATTTCAGTCATAAGGGTAGATTAGCAACAAGTTCTCCAAAATGTTGTGGAAAAAAGATATTGCAAATAAGACAAATGTATTGGTGGCTGAGAATTATCACAGTGTTTTCTATCTATGAGAAATAGGCTAGAGTATTGTTTAGTGGGGTCTTTTAATTTCATATGGCTATCTTGATAAAATTTTTATATCTTCTCCACATTGAGACCAACAGAAATATTGTATATGCATACACATTTATATTGTAGCCTACAGTTTAGGTTTTAAAATCAGGGAGTCTAAAGTCAGGGAGCTATCCATAAATATTTTGAAGGCTATGTATTCTTTTATTTCATATATAATAAAGTAATAAAAAGGACAAAATAAATTTCAGTAAACCCTTCAAATGCTTTGAAAAGGTTACGAGATCAGCTATTCATTTGCCTCTGCTTCATGGAAAGATTTTCTGAAGCCATTTAAGGAATGGAAAAGTGAGAGGGAGAAAGAAAAGAGATCAAGACTACAACATGAGATAGATGTAAGTAGCCAGGGTTATGAAGTGCATGCAGATGTTAATGATCGTACTGTGTTTGTGGAATGGTTACAGCTCATTTGTGCTAAGTTTAACACGAACAGCTTGTTTCATAATGTAAATACAATTTAAGGGGGCACAGAACAACTAAGATTTATAATTTTTTTTAACTTAGATTTGTATTTTTTCCAGATTTTTTATATTTTTTTAATTTGTTGGAGAAGAAATTTACACATAGGCCACACAATATGCATGCATTCTCACATACACACACATGCTATGTGTGTGTACACACAGATATATCCCACCATTATGGGAACAAAATGCATTCTGTATAGAAAAGAATTTTTTATAAAATAGGTACAATCCTACAGTTCAAATTAGTTTGCAATTGCATTTTTTTAAATATGTTAGAGCAAATTATGGCCAAAGTGTGAACTCCAGGGTTGGAGCTCTATGTAAACTTGAGCAATATTTTTTCGGTCTGACTAGTCCGTAATATCAATAAAAATTGATCTATCCCTAAAAGAAATTTTCTTTGATTAACAATACTGTGGAACTAATAAGAAAAAAAATATTTTATTCACCACCTTTTAAGACAGAATGGTATCCACACCCAGTTTCTGTGCTTGTGTCCCACATGCCTGCTGAAAAGAAAACACCTCTATGGAGTCAGAACTGTGCTTTCTGCTAGGGATGTGTAGTTTTACTAACCAAATGCCAACCATCTTAAACCATTGTCTTTCCTAGTGCTGATCCACTTTTACATTTCCAAATAACACCATTACTCTGAGAAAAAAAAATTTCAGAATAGCAATTTGAAAAATGGAAAAAGGTGATAAATGCTCCTTGAGCACCTATTTTCTTAAATTTTTTTATTTGGGTAACTGGTAGCTTCTTTTCAATGGCTACTGACTTCCAGGTATGGCAGCTTCCTTAGATTCTGATATATAGATACATATATCTGTTATATAAATTTCCTGACACCCTGTAATTCAGAGCAGCCAGGGAGAACAAACAGGTAAGTAAACAAAGTAAAACCTCCCCTTATTAGAAATCACTGTTTCATTCATTCAACTTTAAACATATTACTAGGTGCATAGACCCATCTTGAAGAACACTTCTAGGCAGTCGAGGTTTTTAGTCTTAGCTTTAGAAGGTGCTAGTTTTAATTGGCTTCTGTTTTCTCAATCTGATCTCTTTCATGGCATGAGCCATGAAAGTAAGCACATAGGAGTACAGCCTTATTCTGTTCTGGAATTAGTCTTTTAAAAACTGAAAGGATGAGAAATTTGTAGATTTTCTGCTGAATTAAATCCATTAGAGGATTTCATTTCATTAATTACAAATTAATAATCACCTCTAATCAGTTCATAATATATTTTTCTACGTGTACTAAGGCACATTTAAATATTAAGTATTAGTAATATGAAAAATGCACATACATGAAATTAAAAGCCTACTAATACTTATCTCTTTGCAAGAGAAAGTTCAGCAGAAAAAGAAAGTAAAACAGAATAATAAGTCAGAATTCCAATTAGTAACAAGTTTTACATATCTGCAACATATTTCACTGCAAAGTTCTATGTACCACAGCAAACAGTGAATTCATCTTCATTGCATGTAATAGAAAATTTGCCAGACCTGTATCACAGTCATCATTTTTCAGATGATACACCTACAGCAAAGAAGTAGCTCATATTTTCACTGCATCAGAAACTGTCTCAACATCAGTCAATAGGACCTGGATATAGGCAATTATACTTAAAACTGAAAGGAAAGCAGATCAGCAAATGAAAGGGAGAATACTTTTATCTTTAGGCAATTAGGATGTCAAATAGGCAGCAGAAAGTGTAGTGGAATTAGGAGGAAATAGTGAGGAAAAGGATATCCCACAACTTAAGTGGAAATCACAATGAACAAGGAATTTTTGCATAGGTTTTCAATAAGGTAGTTCTTACTTGTTAATATTCTCATTGAATCAAGTCCAGTGCATGTTTTGGGATACTTGTTGTTCCTTAAGAAAAACAAAATATTACCTTTTGAACAAGTGCAAAACACAAGGTCTTTAAAGAAAGTAAAGGAGGAAAGAAAGAAATGTTACTTTATTCACCTTATGGGCAATCTTCGCTCCATAGCAACCATTTCGTGATGTAGCAGCAAAAATGCTTACAGAAGTATGAGCTCATTTTGCTGCTTGGCACATGAGGAAGGTTTTGTTTCCTTTAGCATCTGAACATATAAAGAGAATGCCATGTTAGTCTTACTCTAGTTTAAAAGGTAAAAGTTTATTTTTTTAAGTTTTATTTCAAGGATGACTGGCTGGGGGGTGAAGTCAATCTAATGGTTCCTCAAGAGCTCAGTCATTAAAATGCTCAAGTTCTTCAAGTTCTACCAAAAAGCTTTAGTTTAACTTCAACTACAGCAGATATTGAAATTAGAAGGTATATGGGATCCAAAAAGAGTCACCCTGCTACGTGGGTTTCTCACCAGCTATAGTAGAGACTGCTCCTCAGCTGCCGTCTTCAGCACCCAACAGTTCTAGGCTCAGAGGTCAGCCCAAATCTTGTAAATACAGAAGGAAATCATTATTAATTGTATCTCTTTATGCTGTGAGAAATGGGAATGAGGAAAACAGGGCTCTAAACAATGAAATCATGTGCATAAGTTCTTGGAAAAATACCCATTTTGTTGGAGCTTGTACACTTACAATAAAGCCAGAAGAAGAGAAATGCCAGGAGATATCTGTGGTTGTTACTGTTGTTGTTTTCAATCCCCAAGCCAAGAAAATACATATTTACTATAAGCTTTTCATAGATGAGATGTAAAATTAAGATCCTGAAATGAAGTACAAAATATTGTAAGGTTCATCCTCAGAAAGATGTGTATAATCCTACCTTAATTGAAATAAAGGAGGAGAAAACAGTGCACACTTAATCACATCTTCAAAGATGTAGAAGTACACCCTGGTATGGCAAAAGCAAATATTCTGTGAGCTTCCCCAAAAAATCGGCACATTATGACACATTTCCCAGGGCAAAAGTGCAGTAGAAAGCTTGCAGCTGAGTATGTTTGGCATGTGAGAGAACAGTCACTATGATTCTGGTCTTGTTTCCTCCCCAGAAGGACCCTCATAGAAGAAAACAGTTCAGGCTACAGTTAACATGTACATTTGCAAGCAGAGAGATCTGAATTTCTTTATTTGAGGACCAAGTGAGCTGGGCATAAACTTGTTACGGCCTGGAAAGCAGAGCAAAATTACTCTGTATTGAAACAATCCAAAAATTCAGACTTCTGAGCCAAGGAACACTGGAATGCTGATTTATTTTGCATATTAAGTAAGACACATTTCTCAATATAAGACACAAGAAGCATGTTTTCTGTCATGATTATGTCTTTAGTGTGTGTTTTGGCTTTTAAAATCCAATGACCCTATCACTGCTGTGATAACATGACACTTTGTGTTACTACCTTGTGCTGACTGCAGAGATCTAGCGAGCTGTTTCTGAGTAGGAGTGATAGGAGTGATAGGATGTGAGTCTGGGGATTTGAGGAAGAACACGACAGTCTGAGTAGAACAATTAATGCTGTATCGTATACATTATTCATCTTCATATACAATTCCAATGTTGGACAAGGTAGGGAGTTGTAACTGGAGATGCTACATAAAAATCTTCGGTCATGGTATAATTAAAAGACCTAAGAGGAAGAATTAAGGGAACCAACGTTTACACTATAACTTTAAGTTACAAAGCAAAACAGCTGAAAGGAACAGAGTATATCCTTAAAGACAAGACTTTTAACTCTAGGCTCAGAACTACAAGATCAGCAAGATAGATAGCTTGCCTACTAGTCTCATTGTCAAAATTACTTTTCTTTCAGGAAAGCAGAAAAGATTTTCCATTGAGCATATTTCTGTGCTTCTAAGCTAAATTCTGGGTCAAAATTTTTCAGCAAGGTGTGGGTTCTAGATAAAACAAGTGGCTAGAAATCAAATTTAAAAATTAATTAATGAGAGTTATGCTGATAAATTGGAATAAAAATGGATTCTATAGCTCACAGAAGCATAAAGTTAGAAGTATTTAGAGCACTGCACAGTTAGTATTTTGAAACATGCTCAAGCTATTTTAAACAAAAAATGTCTAATGATCAAACGACTAGATCTAAATCAGGAAAAAAGTTACAATTTTATAATTTTGGTAACTCATAATCAAAATACAAGGTTAAATTTAGGCCTTTGGTAACACAAATTGTATGTATCATCAATTATGGGTGAACATCATCAAATGAAGAAATGTTCTTTCTTTTCACATTATCATATAAAATGTCAACAGGCACAGATGTCTTTTACAAACCCGCACATACCTAAAATTTTCTGCTAGATTTATGCCAATAATAATACAGAGTTCTTTCCACTCTGTACAGAAATTCTTTTATGAATATTGGAAGCGGTTAGCAATTGACAAGAACTCTTGAGGCTTGTCCTAGCACTAATGTAGAGCCCTAATGTATGAGAGAAGAGACTTTTGGATTTGTTATAGTGTTGAACTACAGTCTCTGTGATTAAACCACTGTATTTTTTTCTTTTTTTTATGTGAGTCATTGTTGGAAGCGCAGTTTAGGACTAAGGATTGACTCTCAGACATCTCCACTGGTGTTATGCCTAGGTTTAGCACTACTCCCAGTGTTTAAACAGGAAGGAATATAACGTTTTCACATCAGGCAAAGTTGGCTGAGGTGACAAAGCCTGCCCTCTACTCTCCCCCAGCCATCAAGACCCTCACAAGGGATCACATCCACAAGGAAAGAAATGGTAAAGTTGTTGCTGTTACCCAGCAGTCCATACTGTCAGCAATGATCATACTTTCTGAATCAAAATAACTACTTCTGAAACCAAAATAACAGGGATTGCTGAGAGAGAGCCCAAGAAGTTGGGAACAATACAAAAAAACATAAATATAAAAGAAAAGCACAGATTAGACAGATCAGAGGTCTATTGTCTACTCTTTATATTCCACAAGCTTTTCTGTATTTTCTGCTCTGAAATTCTAAAAAGCTGTTTTTTTCATATAATAAATGAAAAGCTCCCAGGATGTTTTCAAGAAGATTTAATACCTCCATTTCCTACTTAGTTGCAAAAGCCTGTGAATACTGACAAGAAAAAACCTTCAGGATAAGAAAGCATCTCCCTCCCCTCACTTTCCCAGTGGAAAAGGTGTTTAGTTTCCTGTGCACTATAAACTCCAATGTCCTTCTGTGCAAGTATTTCTGAAAAAGCAGAGAATAATACCAGATGCTTTAATGCGACAATTACACAGCAACACAAAAATGGTAACACATCAATAAACATAGCACAGGAATCCTGTGTTTACCCTCAGATGTTAAGATCTTGTAAATTTAATTTAGTTCCACTTTACATTGGAGAAAACACATTCATAGCTTTTTACCTGTTTTGCATTAAATGCAAATCTTAATCGATTACATAATCTTTATATAAAAACAGCTTAAATGAGAGTTATTTAGGTTGAAAGTCTCAAATGTTAAGACATGACAGATTTACACATCCTTGGACAATTGTAGTTCCTTTGTCCTTATGCTTATGTAACATGACAGGATCTTCAACTACAGGATCATATATATTCACCACAGGCTATTGCCTTACTCAGGACCAAAGCTGCACAGAAAATGAAAATGTGCCCCTTCAAGTATGTGCTTTTCCAAATAAAACTCTTCTGGACTCCTAATGATTTTTTTTTTTTTCAGTTTTCTTTAGCTACATACTTTTGTAGCTAGCAGCAGAGTATTTACATTTTTTTGAGAATTTACACTCAGCATAAATTAAACTTCTCCGTTTTATTTGTTTTCACTCTGTTGAAAGCCAGCACGACCCTCCAAGCCTTTGGGTCAAATTGTCTTCATGTCTTTCCTGGTGCCTCCATAACCAGGCCTGACTTTGCACCTTATTCGATACAAAATAAACAGACCTAAACCACAATCAGTCAGTACTCTGCCTGTTTTCCCTAAAATATTTCTTCCATCTAAATCACATGGTTTTATTGAAATGTGAAGGTGATCTCAAAGAACCATAAGAACTCCTGCCTATACAGAAATTTCATGTGAACTGCTTTACCTACCATTGCATATGGCTTTCCATGGATCTTACACAGATGTGAATATATAAAAAACTTGTCACTATTCTCCAGGTAGGAAATCAAAATCCTTAACTAGTTCCTGTTGTTAAACTGTTACACTATTTCCGTGTTGCCCAGCTCTTCCTTAATACCAACAGGATACTTAGCAAGAAAGTGTGCCCTTCTCAGGATATTAGATGTGTGATCATTAAGAGGTACAGATAATTATTTGAAAATTAACACTCCTATATCAGTATATTTTCAGCAGTTTTATTCTTTCTTTGCAAAGAGGAAACTCGGGGAAATTATGTGCATTAACTTAGAGCTTGCCAGCGTGAGTGTCACAAAGAGCATTTACTAGGAGATACTAAGCTAACATTTCTTTTCCTGTAAACTGTAGTGGAAAGCTGTCATATTCTGGCCTGTTACTGTGCATAATGAGCTTGTGCTGCTGTTACATTGTTCTGACTGATATGGGGATTATCAATTATTCTTAGGCATGTACTCTTAGCTTTGTCATTTGCATGTATTTTGGAAGGGTTCTGAACATTTATTATGCCCATAACCCAACCTCCCTAAACATTCATCACCTGATGGGAATAAAGACTCTATGTAAAAGTAACAGAAGGAGCCTCTCTGTAAACCTAGGCTTTCAGCTGTAACATCAAATTGAGTTAGTCATTTATCTTCTCGCTTTTCCATAGCTTGTAGACTTTATGTGTTACTCATTTTTAATCTTCTTTCGGTTTACCATTTATATTTCCCCTCACAGGCATTATATCTTTTTGATGGTGGAATTTTTAAACGTCATATAGCACCTTCCTCCTCAAAAATGTTTTTTCCAAAATCTACCCAGGCACATAAGGCCAAAATTCTTCAGATCAGACATGTCTTGTAATTGCATTGGTTTTTGAGTGGCTCTTTATGCTTGATTTTCTGAGGCACATGGTATCATGAAATTGGTAAATAGAATGGAAACTATGGCAATACAGAACTTAGAGAAATCAGAGATAACTATCTCTCACTCACCTTTATTACACTGGGCCTTTAACCAGAAACCAATGCAGTTAGCTTGGTTAGCTTCAGATTACTTGGTTATCTCAAGATAACAGTGTGGTAATGAACACTTAGTTTGTTATCTTAAACCCAAGATTTTATCACGGTTCCCTGGTTCCCTGATGAAAAATTAGGGTGTCATTTCCAAAACTGATTTAAAATTTATACCATGGGAAAGAGGCTGCAGGCATTAAGACACTTGTTTTCCAGAATACTTCTGTCCTTTCTGGTATAGCCTTCTAGATCACAATCAGAATAACCTGCACATGACTCTCTAATTAGACATCGCCAGCTTAGTGTTGGTAGTTGCGATATTGAATACTGCTTGGTTTAGATTAAAATTTTCTTTTTTGATTGGTTTCTTTCTTTTTTTTTTTTTTTTTAAATCTTTTATTTCCCTGCACACTGTAGTCAGCCCTGGCTACCTCAGCAACCTCTTTGCACAGGGAGAACATGCCAGCTATCAATGATCACTATTGGTGTTCGGTGATGATGTTCGAGTGGAAATTAGGGCACCAGCAATGGAAACTGGTTTCATCCATCTCCTCTATTAGGCAGCTTTGAAAGAGTTAAAAAATCATGTCATTCTACTGCTAAGCATTAGAAAAACTTCGTTGTAGGGAGTTGCTGACAGACCAGAACCACACTTACCTTATGGAAACTGCTATTCTTATAACTCGCTCAGAATTAATGGAGGGTAATTTGTACATAAACCATCTCTTTCTCATTTGGCTCTTCATTTAGAAAGGTGCATTCTGCAAGCAGAAGACAGATCTTTGCTTTTGAAATCCAACTATTTCCTTTGTGGTCACCTTCAGGGAGGTCACCAAGTGATGCCAGGTACTTGGGCACCACTCCTGGCTTTTTCTGAGGCTCAGAACAATCCTGATGAATAAAAAAAAAACAAGGAAAGAAGTAAAAATTACCAGCATAGAAAAAAAAAAATGGTTGCTAAACACAAAGGGATCAAAGAAAAAAAATTGTGCCTGCCTATGAACCACACAATAGCACAAAACACTTTACACTGCTCTCCTCAGCTGTAGGTCTGAAAAGCCTCAAAATTCAGAGCTCTTCAGCAGTTGCCTCAGGCATACAAAAACGCTAAAGGAGAATTAACTGAAATTTGTGTAGCATTTTAATGAAAAATGTTTGTCTTGGGAGAAGCATGAGACTTTAGTTTTATTTTTGTTTCATAGTCTAATGATAAAGCGGGAAAAATAAATATTTATTTTTTTCTGTTAAGCCCTTTTTATCTAAGCCATTTGTTCTCAGTGACAGTAAAAGAATGTAAAATATTGAAAGTAAATTATTTTGAAGCTCCCATATATAACTCACAAGCAGCAAAATTAGAGAGAGATTTAGGGGGGTTTTTTATTATCATGTGATTCTTTGCCTCTATTTTCTTGATTAATCTGAGACCATAACTTTAAAGTGCATTTCTTTCTCTAAGGCAAGCTTTTAAAAATTCAGAGGTTTACAAGCTGCTGTGAAATACATAGGAAAGATAAATGGATAATGAATATTACAATGGAATATTATGCTACATCTTTTGTAATTACCTGTGCTACAATATAGGTAAAAATATTACCTGTTTATTAAGACATTTGAAAAGGTCATTACTACCTTCCCTGAAGCATGACAAAATAGATGTGACTAAGCACCAGTATACTTGACATGAATCTCTCAGTCCGTCTGTCTGTCTGTCTTTCTTTCTACTGGAATACAGTATCAAAGAAAAAATAAGTAAAGTTCTTTTCTTCGTTCTGACTGAGATTTTTCCATTTTAACTCTCTTTTATATGGAGAAGCATTTTTCAGCCCCTGCTGTCCCCGCCTATCAAAGAAAAAACAGGCAACAGCTGGCTGATCAGAAGTCAGTATGACAATCAGAGCAGAGTAGCAATCAACAGAGCAAATCCAGAGTAAGATGAACCCCACATTCTAAATCTTCACTTTTCTAACCATAACACAGTAGACTTTTACCTAAGGCTTTCTTTCAGATCAAATGAAAACGAGACAATGAAAAATCTTTCATATGCTCAGCCCTTACCTAGGGAGTTTATGCAACTGCAACAGAAACAGAAGAAAACATGAGCTTTGTAAAACCTAACTTTAAGATTTAAGAAATCTTACTTTGATTTCCTATTCCCACATTGCAACTGTTCACAAAAAAAAAAAATTCAGAATACTTCCGCACAATGGCCATACCTTTAGTTAGATCAGACTAATGTTCCTTCAATGTTTTTGATGTATATACCTTGAACTACATCAGATTGAAGTCTGGCTTTTTGTTTTTACACCTTTGTTGTAAGTAGTTGCATTAGTAATAAATTTTCTGAGTTAAATCGGATAGAAAGTAATAACTTTTTTTCTATTTCAAACTCCTATTTTACATTTGTTTTTCTGCAATCTTGCTATACAATATAACTTGAATATAAATGCAACATGTGCAGTTATAATTCAACAGAAGAAAAGAGAAAAGGGATTATTTAACATCTGAAGAGATGAGATCCTTATACATAGGATAAGAAGTATGAATATTCCTAGTCTGGTTTTCTGACATGATGTAACATTGCTCGAAGCATAAAAATTACTCATGTGGCTTTAGTTTGACTGGTTTTTATTTAAGGATATGAGGGAGATGGGAAAGGAAATCAGTTATGGGCACTGTGCTTATTGATTTTTGCTCTGCAGGCATGCAGGTCAATGAGAGCTGGCCTTCAAACAGTCAGGTAAGATGACTAATAAAATAGATGAATCAAGCAGAAAATTAAAATACAGTATTCAAAACTTGGGAGTGACATAGGGTAAATATTTAAATGTGATCAAATACAGACCTCTACAATCTAGACGTTTACATGCTGCTTGTCATCTGCTTTCTCTTCATAACTAGTGGAGACAAATTAAGAATATCATTCAGCCTAACATGGATGTTCAAAATGTCAGATGAATTACAACCTGCAACTGCCTAATTCTCTTCATGGACTGTAAAAACAGCTTATGCTGATTATTTCAGATCTACACAGTACTAATCTAAAATTAGGTGAGATTAAATACCACAGTTAATCAGCTACCTCAGCTAGCTGTTAAGAGTTAGCTAGGACACCGCATGAGGCCTGCAAAACATATATTTGCAGCGTCATCTTTCCCACAGTGGGAAAACCACGGAGAGAAGCAGGCCACTTCTCTAAAGTTCACACTGTCTGGATAAACGCTGACTTTGAACAAAAATTGGTGGCTTTGCAACTCATCTTCCACCAGCGAGACCATGAAATGTAGGCACGTAAATTCAAGTTTTCTTAAATTTTCTAAACTTTCAGATTAGTAGACAAGTTGTAGAGGTATTTTTGGTAGGAGTCCAACAGAAAAATCAAAATAATAATCTTTCTAAGCATGAGAGAAACATACACTGCAGCAGTAACTAGTCAGCAATGATGGTTGATGTTCTGTGTTTGAGAAGATCAGGAAGACATTTCCAGAAAAGAAATTGTAAGGAGGGGCATTATGTTTTCAGCAACAATCAATACTTTTAACATGTCTTGGAAACTCATTTTCCATAGAAATCAGTTATTCAGAGAGTTCACAGTATGCTTTGCAAATTAATTAGGAGCCTCTGAGAGTACATTGATGGACGTGTAAGGCACATAGCTAGTTTATTTTAAGAATTAAAAAAACCATTGCAGACTTAGTTTTTCCATATTTTACCCAGATGCTGTTGCCATGATTTCTTCTTAACAGAGGGGTCCTTGTTCCTGAAATATGAGAGACTGTTTACCTAAACCCTTTGACTTTATTCAGCTGTGCCACATTTACGTGCAGCTTTCTTATAATACGCTTAAGACAAATGACTGGGGGATCAGTTACTCAAGACTTGCTGCTGCAGCCCAGAGTGCACATTTATAATCACATCTAGTTTCAGACAAAATAAAACAATCAAACAGAAAAGCTAGAAGTCTTAATTTGAGCTTAATCCAGTGCTCTGAGGTATCCAAGACAACCACACAGGTCTTGCCATCTCTCAGGAGCTACAGAGAACCTGTGCCCTCCTGGGTCATCAGTTAGAGGCTGGGTCAGACACTCAAAACCATCTAAAACACTTAAAAGCACCTCCATCAAGCCACTCTTCTAAACAGGAACAGTTTATTTTGAGGAAGAACAGTTAAACTGTCCCCTGGATGAATTTCAAGTAGAAAGAATTAATCTGTTTGAAGTCTGTGGAAAATTTCAAAAGAGTAGTGGTCTATAAAGGTTAACAGAGACACCAGAAGGAGGTACCCTCTGGGTGTGCTGTGTGGTGAAGGTTAGAAAGGTTAACATTCTAAAAGGTGCAGCTTGAAATATAGTATACACTCAAAGAAGAAACCTTGATAAATGTTTTGTTAGAAGAAAAAGAAAAAAATTCATCTGAAGAAAGAGGAAAGGAAGAGATATCTTTCAGTTTGTTTTTATTTCAAGCAATTTTTTTTCATGTCTCTATGCCTCTTATAAATAGTCTTAACTGTTTGCCTATTTTCAATATTCTAGGCAAAAACTATAAAAAATTATCTGGATTGAAGGAACTGAGATTTTAAGATAAATTGATAAGAGCAAGGCTGTATTGTGATGAGTATACAAACCAAAACACTGCTGCCTCCAGACTGACAGTGAGCTGGAAATGCAGGAGACACAGAAAAATCTTTATATGCTGAAAGATAATCAGGAGGACACTCCAGCATGCAGTAAGATATCAAGTGTAAAGTTATCTCCACTCCAGCATTTCACCACCTCCACCACCAGTCTAAAGTGTGAAGGGATAAGGCATTATTCAGATAAATCATCAGCTGACAACTTCAGAAGTACAATACAGTATTTTACCAATACAAGTACAAAATCTCAGTTGCACTCAAAACAGGTTTTAAATAGATTGATATTTTGACATTGTTCATTGCTTTTTTTCCATTGCCTTGTTTTCCTTCAGGTCCCTTCAGTAGCAGCATATTTGCAGGTACCATCAAGGTACAATGTTTCATTCCTTCATTTCTGTGTCAGATCCACAACACTCCCTCAGATACCTTAACTAAACTCTTTTTTAATAATAAATTGTTGCCCATCTATTCCATATGTAGAATTATTAGCTAAGGTGCATGATTTTCTCAACTGATAATTCAGTAGTTTGATTTCTTGCCACAGTCAAGTTTCAGTATGGGAGAGTACAGCACCATCTTGGTTAACAACCTGCCAAAGTTAAATGTAACTTAAATCAACACTTGTTCATTTATTGTAGTTTTTACCTGTCAAAGATTTCTTGGGGCACTGATTCCCTAAAAATATCATCTGAAGAGTTTAATAGGAAGCTTTTCTATTACAAACCCAAAAAAGGAAGTGAGGTTTGTCCTAAAACTGACTTTTAAATTAGTTCAGCAGGAAACACCACAGATCTGAGAGACTATCGTGACACAAGACAAAAGAAAATTAACAGGAGAAGGATTCTTACTTGGCTGAAATCATATTTTGTTTGTTACCTATGGGTCAAAATTTCATCTGCCTTGTGATGAAGCTTTCTTTAGAATTGAGGCTGTTTTTTAGGTTTGAGTTTCTATCAGGGACCCCGTGTATTCATTATTAGTTTTAATTCTTTATATCTTGTTGAAAAAGAAATGCTCTTGAAATTAATTTCATACTGGAAATCTAAATTTTATTTTCTTTGTTTTGATACCAAGCTTTTAAATTATATAATTAGAAAATAATTATTTTACTGCAACCTTTAGCAGATCTAAATTGAAGAATAAACTTGCATATGCAAGACATAATGACGTTACGTCAGCATATATTCTGTAACTCTGATCCTTGGACTTCCTTATGGTCCAAGTAGATTTGGCTCATAACATCTTGTTGAGCAGCAAATATTTACATTCCCTTGATACATTCGTAGAAGAAACATCTGTTGCTGAAAGATATTTTTTAGAGACCAACTTCCTAATAGGGGCAGAACAAGATAGAAGTATTTTCTTCTAGGAAGAGGATGAATAATCGTGGAAAACAAGAAAATGAGAGCAAATCAAAGTATAAAAAATAGGCCAAATAAACACTGAAATCTTCCTCTCTGCTTTCCCTATGCTTTTCAACAAATACTAAGTACATATCTATGTTAAAAAGCTTCATATAAAAGAACTTATCAAGAAAAATTGGTAAGTGAAAAAAACCCCAGACTAGTATAAAAGTGACTCGGGAGATTAAACAGAACAATTCTTGAGAGAATCACACAGGGATTTAACTATTCAAAAATAATAATAATTTGGATTCCAGGATCATAAATTATTCAAACATAATTTTTTTTCTAAATAGACACAGTAAATTCCTAATTTATTTGTAACTTCACAAGTAATCATGTGCACTTCAGTGGCATTGTCAGTGCTATTAGCAGAAATATTTAACAAAATTTGTTTCTTTTTAAAAGGGTAGTAACCAAATATGTTAAAAATTAGCCAAAGAAGGTTCTTGCATTTTAAAAGTAAATATATTATGGGTAAATTACCAATTGCAGACACTGATGATTCTAAATTTCATTAGATATCTGTGATTTATGCAGGAGATTAGATGCCATTAATAGAAACAATAAATTAAAAGGCAGAAGGGCTCAGTAATATCTTTACTCAATACATTGGTAACATGAGGTTCCAGTTAGTTGCAAATGCTTATAAGAGATAAGAAAAAGAAAGAAAAAAGTTACGCTGGCTTCAAGTTCCTCATGCAAGCATCCACAGCAATCCAGAATCCCTGAATACTGCCCGTGAGTTTTTTTCTTTTTTCTCGTTTTCCACTAACATGAAACGTACAGAGGAAGCTGGGGTACAGCTCTCCAGGGAAACGTTCTCCCTGCAAATGTAGTTTGTTCACATCTTCCAAATACTGTTACAGTACTGAAAAGCGATAACAGCAGAAAAATAATTTGTGCTTTCCTTAAATGTACTCAAGTGCCAAAGAGCTGCATTTTGAAACCAGTGTGATATGAATGTGTTATAGCTATCACAATTACTGCTAATTGCCAGTTATGGATCTTTTCCCGGCTTTATAGTTTGAGCTTCTGCCTGCTGCTACACTAGTGTACAAATCTGGAACAAATTAACAGAGCAGCTATTTCCTCATATCTGTTGCATGAGAAAATAGACTGGCTCTATCTGTAAGGCACTGAAATACACCAGGAGGGCTCCCCAGCTAATGAACCAATCCAGCCAATATCTGGCATGAAACAGGGCACAAACTGCTGAAAGAAGTTCACATCATCTCCTGGCAAACCAGGATACAGTCTGTTGCACAGCTATCTATCACACTGTCAAAGATGTCAAATCAGCTCTGCTGGGGAGGGATTTCTCCCACCCTGACATATATTTTGCTGCCATATTTTGGATGCCAGTGCCACCCAACTATTAGATAGCTAGATTAGCTTTAACTTTTGATTGTGCACATACCCTTCACTGCTTTTCTCTCTTGCAACCTTTCTCCTTCCTCTATTTCAGACCTAAATAATGGGTAAGGGTCTGCATTTGTTAACTAATCACTCAAGTCAGACACCTAATTAATTAACACCAATTTCTATTAATGAAAAATTAACTGCCAGTATGAAATAATCTTTGAAATTCATCATCTAAGCTCAAACTGTGCACATTCTTGTTGCTTTCTTGCAAGTTGCTGACATAACTGAGGAGTAAAACTGAGATAACCTTTCCAGGTAATAAATCTAGTCCGTTCTGATGCTGACATATTTCAGATCTTCTTGATATTACAAGAAATTGAAAATAATTTTGTTTAAAAAACCTCATGAAATACCTAAAAAACCTGCATTTTAGTAATTCTAAAGACATCTGTCATAACCATATTACAGCTAAACTTCCAGCTTTATAAATACCAGTCAATTTGAACAGACTGACTTTCCATCAATACATAGAAACCAGTATCAGTAATGGATAAAGGTCATGTCTGATGCAGATAAACTTTAAAGGAATTTGAATGACACTCTCTTGCTATGATGCTATACAAGTCATATATCAATGTAAGAGCAACCTATGTGCAAGAGGGAGTGGAGCAGTCTGAAGATAATGAAGCTGATGATGCAAAAGGTGAGAGAACACTTACTGGAAAACCCTTTCACATGTCTACAACTGAAGACTTTTGTGGATCATTTATTATTTATCTTTTTTATTCTGCTTGAGAGTCCTGTGACCCAGCCTCTCTCCTATACTTTTTCTTAGTATAGATACAAGTCCCAGTTACTCCTCCATTGACAAAGACAGTTTTTCTTCATGTTTCCTATGCAAAATGTGACTTTAGTCACATTTCATTTATTAGATGTTGTTTATGGGTACTATGCGCAAACTCTTAATTTGATTGCTCACAGTTTTAAAAAATAACTGCTGAAGCCAAGAGATTTTTTAAGATCCTCCTGGAATTTCAGGTCTGCTTCTTGTCTTTCTGAATGATATCATCTTTCTGGGAAAGTTTGCTTTTTTTGCTCAAACCCATTCCAAAGCTCCTCAGGAAAAAAAAACAAAAAACAAAAAACAAAAGTTTTGCACTTGACTTCTATGTTTTTGTTCTCAAATTCATTGCAATAATTTAGACCACCTACTGCACACTCCTATCAGACCTGTCAGTTGTCTAAATATACTCATTGCCTCTGTACTGGGTAATGAAGTTGTCTCGATCCCTGAATGCAGCTCCACACAATCAAAACATTCTGGATGACATGTAGGTGCTTAATCTACCACGCAGCTGGGGGGTGGATAGGGAGGTGCTGAAACTGTGTGTTCAATGCCTGCTCGCATTCTGAAACCTGTGAGGTCAGAGGGCTCTGCCAGTCCTTCAGACAGGTCTGGGACGTTTGTGCTCTTCCCTAATGCTGGAAGCTCACCTGTTTCCTGCAAAGCACATGTGGAAGATTACCCACACTATGCTGTTCAAACACTGTATGCCATAACGGGAAAGATAAGATCTTTTAAGCCTTATGATTTACCCTTTGGAAGTGTCTGACCTGCTTGCCTGAGTCCTTATAGAGATTAATAACTACACCATGAATCCAGATTCTAATTATTAAGGGATCAAAAAACATAATTTAGGCACATTGTGTAGTAATTTAGAATACAGAGCTTTACAAACCCGTAATCTCAGCAGAAAATTCTGTCATTTTCTGTCTTCATTGCTTCTACCGTTCTAGTGGATGAAGGGTAGCTATCATGTTTATTAGTACTTCTAAAATTTTAAAATTACACACGTAATAGAGACATACTTGCTGACAGCTACTATCGTGCTATAGTAGATTAATAAAATCATGAGGGGAAGAGGATGGGCAGGCACTGTTCTTTTCTCTGTGGTGACCAGCAGCAGAACCCAAGAGAATGGCCTGAAGCTGTGTCAGGAGAGGTTTAGGTTGAATATTAGGAAAAGGTTTTTCACCCAGAGGGTGTTTGGGCACTGGAACAGGATGCCCAAGGGAAGTGGTCACAGCACTAAGCCTGGTGGAGTTCAAGAAGCCTTTGGAAAACAACCTTAGGCACATGGCATGACTCTTGTGGATGGTGCTGTGCAAGGCCAGGATTGGACGTCGAAGATTCTTGTGGGTCCCTTGCAATTCAGGATAATCTGTGATTCTGTGTTGATATCAGGACTTAAATGTTAATGCTTGGTGTTACTAGAGATATATTTAAGCATACACTTAGAATCTTTACTGTCATTCATGACTTTAAACACATTAAAATTATTTGGCCTGCTACGATTAAAGTTAATCTGGTTCCCCTGACCACAGATGATCATTTAAGGTACAAATAGCACTAACTGCTGTTAACTGTTCAGTAATGTTGATATTTATAGTGTGAATTTAATCTTTCTAAAATGGAAAATTAGATAAAATAAGCACTTTTTAGATTACTGTGTATTGAAATAGTTACATTGAATAACAATTTTTTTTTAAACTTTGACTATTTCATGCTAAATGAATATTCTTCATACAAATTTTTATTTCCTCTGAGGCAACACTAGTCTCAGGCTCCCAGTGGGATAGCCAATGCAGCCCTTCTCATATTCTGCAGTTTATACAACTATATAAAAGTGGCTTAAGCTCAAGGGGGAAACAAATTTTACTAAAGATCTGTTTGGGGAAAATGTATCAGAATTGATTGACTTTAAAATTCCCTGGCAATCCTGAGTACTATACATAAATGTCCTCTGCTGCCTCTCTGCCTCATACACATACTTTCCAACTCACTAGCAAATTGAATAAACCAGAAGAATGCATTAATAAAAAATATGAACAGGAAAATTTTCTTTCCTGCTCCCAGGTGATATCTTGTCTTCCCCAGACTCTCTTCACTCTAAGAATCTTGTTGTTGCTGCCTAGTGCTGCAAGTCCAACAGCAAAATTAAAGCATTTCATATCAGCTCAGTGATTACAGCATTCTCAGGAGCAGAAGCAGCTTTCGAGCAGAGGAGATCTAAAAATTAATATTTCACTATCTCAAGATGCACCCTAACTCTTGTTTTAAAAAAGGTAAAAATTCAGATGCTATTCTGAACTAATCTCTGATGCCTCCACCTTGGCTCTGGTTGCTTGGTAAAGTGCCCGCTTTGACAATTCCTGAGGGAAAAAAATCTCTGAAGAATTTAGCAATTCAGGCGCTGCATCTCTGAACCGTAATGGAGTTTAGCTGTCATATGAATGTATAACTGTTCAAATTCTAAACTATACAGAGACACTTAATCCCAGACACACAGAGAAATACAAAATCTAGAATAGAAACAGCATCAGGAGTTTCCCAGGTAAGTGATAAAAGAAAGTAGGTGGCCTGAATAGCTTTCTTGGTCCAATGTTCCAAATAATTTTGTCTAAAAAATTGAAGTTAGGCCACTCCCATATTTCCTATATTAAGTTTAACTTAAATTAAACCATAAATAAACAATACAAATTTTTAGGCTTGTCACAAGTAGAGGAAAATGTCTTCAGACTTTCCAGAGTTGTTCATACGCATATAAGTATACTTTCAGTCTTGGTGATAGGCTTCCCACAATATATCATAAGCTTGTGCTCTTTTATATTTACTATCCAAATACTATTTTAAATCCTTTCTTCCTGAAGTCTTTTCTTTAGGTCTTATTATTTCTTTACTTTTATATACTAACATTTAATAAATGCTTTCATTGAAATTAAATTTTGTTTCATTACTTGCTAATGGAATAAGCAGCATATTTCTGAAAACAAACAGCATTTACACTGCCTTCACTTAGACAGCAACATGTCAAATAAGCAGTTAATTGTGCATTGCACAGGCAATTTCCAAAGCAACGATTCATACATTATGAATATATGTCCTATATTATAACCCTTCACTGACATCCTTTCTTGTCCTAAACTTAATTCAAGCACTTACTGGTGCCAGTAAGTGCCTCACATAGAATTTCCTAGAGGCACCAAAAGGTTGCATTGCATGGTGAGTTCATTACAATTTCTCCCCTTTCAAGCCTTAAGTGTGGGATGGGTCTCACAAGAGCCTTACATGTGTATCCAGGCAGGTGATTTAACTAGTGATCTTCTGCAAAACTGTATAACCAGCTTTGCAGTTACTCATATATTGCAGTGAGTGCTGTATACCCAGTAACAAACACAGCCTACAAGATTCCACTTTTTTTTATGGCACATCAGAGATCAAAAATCTACACTCCTGATCTTAGATATCTAATTTATTTTTCATCTACCATTTACTGTATAGGGAATCAAAATGATCTTACTGAGTATCTGCCTACCAAGGTGGATACTCATCTACTTTGGGCTGTCATATCAGTATTTGATAGGCAAAGTATAATCCTTAAAAACTTGAGTTTGGTTTACATACAAAAATTCTTTCCTTACATAGGATGACTCACAAAATAATTACTGCTTAAGAACCTGAGCATCCTTCCTGAAAGCTTGCTGCAAGGCAACATTAGGCCTCTCAGATTTTGCTGGCGTACATGCCATGGTTCATTATATTCTTGGCAGAACTGAAACATGCATCAAGCACATAATCACATTCCCATGACTGAACAAATTACAAAGCGTCTTTTAATCCACTAAATAGACACAGGCATTTACTCCAAGCTTACAGTAAATATGAGGAAACTTGGCTATGTTCTTAGACTTGCCATTAGTCAAGAATATACAACCATAGTCAATATCACTTCCTCCACTCAAAAGACACACTGAAGGGGATCTACAAACATTCCTGGACCTGCCCAGGAGAGATGCAAGAGAGAAATCCACAGTCAACACTGCTAAGGTTGCAGGTACAGGCCATGAGCAAAAGGGCATCCAAAATTGAGGCAGATGAAAAAAACAGCCCCACTGCTGGTTACTTGTGAGGGTTTCACACCTTGTGTTCTAAAGGTGTACCCTAACAGACAGGTGTCATAATCATCCCATAAAATCTCAGCTTGGAGAGTCATTCAGAAAAGTTTACTTTTTTTCCTAGAGATAGCAGGTAAAAGAGGCCTAATATAGCTTTTCATGGACATGTTCATTGCAAAAATGGACTGCTTTGGAAATCCAAACGAGAGTAGTTTTCATTTAGATTCCAATGCAATAGATGCTCTATCTCTGAAGAGGAAAGAGGTATTACTGTTATGTCTAAGATCATTACTTGACACTCAGAACACTCCAGTCAAGTGTTCTCACAATGAGCAGTGCGTGGTTAGACATGTTTAGATTCCTAACTAAGGGCAACTCATTTGAATACTCCAGGATAAATGTTGCAGTTGTAAAGGCTGAATATGCAAAAAATTGCTATTATGCCTTTTAAAAAAACTGTATTTTACCAGCACTGTTTCAACATCTGCCCAGGTGTGAATTGTTCTGATGTCTCTCAGTGTGGGCTGCCATTTTAAAGTGACTGCCTCAGCAGGAAGTCTCGTCTGTGACATGTTTTGTGACAAAGGAACTGCTACGGTAATCATCAGATGAATAGATGGAGGAGTCAACAGATGGATGATGGGGTATTTCACCTTTGGTGTATTCAGACAAACTGTTTACTAAATTTCCTACACAGTTTTCTTACTGTTTTCACAGAATAGCTTGTCAAGATCTTAAACTGCAAAGGTAACCCAGAGCCATTTTATGTATTTCCCGAATTACCTGCTTAACTTCCCTGTCTCTCCCTAAGTTTTCCTTTATAGATTCAAAACCTCGTATTTATCCAGATATCATACAATCTCACAGAAAAAAATATAGACCTATCTTGAGCCGCCTTCTCCATCAGCATCTGTATGTGTAGTAAGTATCTGAGATGAGAAGATACATCACAAAATCACGGTATGCAGCACTGTAATAGGTCTGCATGAGGACTAGGTGCCTAAGGATGCTTTTAGTGCCTGTATCCAACATGGATGAGTTGCTGTCATTCAGATATCTCTCTTCTTCTTCTTAAATAATTTAATCCTGGGGTTCATTAAGACAAAATTATTAAATTATAAGATGACTAGACAGAACAAGTGACAGAGCTGTGCAATCTGGTGCATCAGAGGGAAGGCACACTCACATCACACAACATATTTAAGATGTTTCATGAGTTATGCACTGAGCTCTCCTATTAAAAAGGGGAAAACTAATATGAAAAATATGAAAGCAACTTAAAATTTTCAGGGCACAACTTGATACCCACATCTCCTCTTCTCCCTAACACCTATACAAAACAAAAAAAGAACTGTACTGAGCCATACCAAAAGGTTCATCAAGCCCTGTAATCTGCTTAACAGTACCTACAAAAAGTTGTATGAAAAGGACAAGCCTGGTACAGACTGCTCAAGTTCCTCATCATAGTGCCTATGGGCAGCCTAGGGTCACAGAGTCATATCAGGCTTTGCTTGCGTGGAATCTCCCAGGAAACCTCTGTACCAGACTGCTGTTGGTCCACCGTGGAATGCTGAGGAAGATGAAAGAGCCAATGAAATTGCAGCTGACGACAAGCTGATGGCTTCCCTGTTTCCGGCAATGCCGGTATTATCTTCTCACCTAAATGAACTATTCCCTCTCTGAACATGACTGAGCAGTATTTTCAGTAAAACATACAACATTATAGGCTTTCTGTGGCAAGCTCAATCTATCCTTTCCAACAATGAACACATTTCCATACTTCATTTTTTTATCCCCTCTAGATAATCTGTCCAGCTTCCAAACTTTATTCAGACATGTTCATCATGATTTTGGTTGTTGCCTATAGATATCACTGGGATGTAGATTCACTCAGAGTTTCTGAGATACATTAACTCAGAAGACAAAAGTAGACTGTTCATCTCTCCATGCACTCCTAAATTCAGCATCACAGCAAACGGAAATTTCCAGCCTCACAGATGAAGGGTTAGACATGAGGATCTCTGAGAATTTCAGGGGAAAGGTGAAAGAAGACAATGACAAGCCTAACTAATGACTTTTTTGATATTTGGTTAGCAGTGTTCAAACTCTATCACGTGGTGATGATTCTTTTCACTTCAGGTCAGCATGGAGACCCTGTTCCACATGTCCTGTGGGCATCCTTAATGTGGTCTTATACAATTCCTCACAGTAGACCCAAACCAGCACACTAAACTGAAATATCCACTCTTATACAGCAGTAATCCCACTATTATTCATGAATTTTTAATAGGTTTGTCTCAAATACTTCATTTTGACTGTATAGAGTTCACTAAATATCTGCACTAAAAAATAGGGACCAAGACAACGCAGCACACCACACCATCTCAGATGGGTGCCAGGAGGTTTTCCCTGCACGAATACTTTCCCTTGCAGCCTGAGCTGGTTGTGGACTTTAGCCCAGTGTGACCTTGAAGTGTGATCTTCTTGCAGGTAATCATGGCTCTGGATTCAAGGTGGGCCTTCACTAGAGTTTTGGGTTTTGCTGAACATCACTGTCAGACTGTGCAGTGAACAACCTTGTCATTTTGGTATACATAGACATAAACCAGCTCCCGAGAAAGACTACGGTCTTGGAACATAGAGGACAAAAGACAAAGGGGCAAGGCAGAGTGGCAAAAGAAAAATAAATTTTAAAAAACCGAAAACACCTGTGTCAAGATAAGTCTGATTAGAAAGACAGCTCAACACTTGACACTCCAAATGGCAGGAAGTCAGTTACATCACCTTCCCAAATTTTTTAAAAGTGTTGGTGTGTGTTGGTTACTTTTTATATAATCAAAGAAATATAGATCCCACAGAAGCAATGTTTCTAACTTCTCAGTGGCTGCTCTACAACCAGACACTCTGCAGCTGTTGCATTATACCAAAACGAGCTCTTGAAAAAATAAGTTTTCAAAGAAATTGAGACAGAGAAGAATACTATTCAGAGTGAGAAGCAACTGATGTTCTTTGGCAATGCTGCAGAATGAGAGAAGATTTATGCAGGCTTTTGAATCTATGCATGACCAACTGGACTCAAAAGCAATCATGAAAAGGTGCTGCTGTTTTTTGAATATAGCAGTACCTGAAATTCTCCATTTACTTGGTAGCTTGGTGCTAATACAGAATGAAAAACCTTTCTCTGAAAATGTGCAGGAGAAACACTGTGCTCCCAAGAAAAGTGAAACTTTTGAAGGACATCATTGTCATCACATGCACCTCTCAAAGAACAGAATTTCTTTCATTTCTCTAAATTTGAGGAAACTTTGACTGACAGTCACTTAACAAGTTCACCATGCAATTATGGCACACTGACTGATTCCATTAGAAGAGATCAAATAGTGATTGGAATCAAAGATATAAAGCTACTGGAATGACAGCTACAAGATACAAACCTAAATCAGAAGATGCAATAAGGACATGTCAAAAAGATGTTAGAAGAAAACTGAGATGAATTTACACTGGACAAACAGATTATCACAAGGGGAAATTAGAAAATGGAAAGACAGTAATAAGTTAGAAAAGTCATAGAACCACAAGAAGCTGTGATGGACAGGAAGCGTATTAACTGTGAAAACATGCACAGATCCAAGCATCCAATATCCATATTTAGATACCACAAACTTAAACAATTTACAATCATTTTCAATTTAAACACATTAAATATCAGCATATCAGTGCTCTGTATTAAAGGAAAAATTTGCAAAAAAAAAAAAATAAAACCAAAACTGAAAGGGACTTCTAGAGAAAGCCTTAATCTTCAAAAGTTGAATGCAGGGATGACAAAGGGCTGACATCTGGCCCTACGCCCTGAGGGACCAGCTCTGAATTATAGATTGGCTATTGATATCAAATTGGATATTAGATGGGAAAATGTAGCTGTGGGCTTTTCAGTGAAAAAGAAAGTCACTAAAGTTCCCCCAAAATAATTTTGAGAGGAAAAATAGTTCTTCCTGAAAAATAAAATAATCTTGAACTGAAAGGCAAAATTAAACTGGTTACATTTGTTTTAATTGCTAAGCCCATACAAATGCTAAGGATTTATAAGCAGGTTAAATTCAAAAGGCAAAGAGAGATCCTGAAACTGTGTTATATAATTAGAAAATCAGGCCATATTTACAGATACTTTATAAAACAATTTGACTTCTTTTTGTTATTATTATTAATATTTCTTGGAGTTTACATCAGGTACTGCAGTCAGTTCTGGGTCCCTAACTTCCAAAAGGTTTTTGAGGTGCTGGAGCATGTCCTGAGAAGGGGGGGAAAATCTTGTGAAGGGTGTAGAAAACATGTCCTCTATGAGGAGCGGCTGAGGGAGCTGGAGAGCATATTTGTAACAAAGTTAAGAGGAATAGTGTAACATGTCATAAATGTACATTAAATCTGTACTTATAGGACATGAAACTCCAGAATATTTTTCTCTGGTAGTGGTTCACAGCTTAATGAACAAAAGAAACAAAGTCTAATGCAGACTGCTTAAGCTTCTTTTTCAGGAGAGTCTATTTCAACACTTAACATCACAAGTATCTGTGACTGAACAGTTTGATGAAGAAGAATTGAGACAGTTGAGAGATAATGCAAAAAGCTACAGAGGTTGGAAGGATTTAGTTCTTCTGAACCTAAGGGCATTGCCTTTACAGCACAGTACATCACTATTGGAATTGTGTTTAGTGGGAGAGAGCAAATTCTCAGTTTACCAGAACTGCAGCAGAGAGTAGAACAAATTGTAACATGCAACAAGAAAAACTGATAGAGGCATAAAAAAAAATGCATGGTATAACAGGGATTCAAAAGTATGAAATCCATTATAAAGTGGAGCTCTAGTTCATTTCTACATAGATAAATCACGAACTTTAAAAGACTACAGCTATCAGAAAGGTTACTCCTCATTTCTGTGAAGTACAGAATCCTGAAGGTGAGGTTTTGAGGAAAACAAGAAGTAGGTGAAAATCAGTTCTTAGCAACAAGCAGATAGGCAGAATTTACAGACAGCCCCCACCCAGTTCTACAGTGACCCCCAAAGAAACAGTAGCAAAGGCTGAAAAGGAGCTGAAACAGGGGTGTTTCACAGGAGCACAGATGGAATTCAGGAAAGATTCATTGAGCGTTTCTAAAACATTTAGTGGAGCTGTAGTAGTGTTTGATGAAAGGAATATGCACTGACCTTTTTAGTAGCTGAACCACATAATCAGGAAGTCAGACTCATAAGTAACAAATATCTAGTCCATATGTGCTGAGTTTTAAGGAATGAAGATTGCACAATTACAACCAAAGAGACAGGCAACAGTCTCTGTTCCCTTGCAGTTTTGTTGCATCTTCTTTGAGGCACTTAAGTCACACTGTTCTTCTGTATGTTAGTGCATTTATTGTGTAGTCTTATCGACTATCTTGGAGAACTCATTCCTTTAGGTAAATAAGGTCTTGACTTTTTGAGACTGATTATTTCCCTCTTTCCACTCCTTGAGAATCACTGCTTCAGCTGCGCTTTGGCTGCTGGTGACTACCAAGACATTACATAACTGCTCCTGATTCCAGACAGGCAGTTGTGCCACTGGATCAGATTTTCTTGCCCTGCCTGTAAAACAACCAGGCTGCTTTGTTTGGCTGCCCCAGCTTACTTTATTCTTTCTGCTGACTCTTCTTGATCCCTGCCAAATTTCCATCAAACTTTGACTTCAGCTGTAAAGAAGTGGAAGTTTTCTGAAAAAATACTAATTTGCATTAATTTTTACCATGACTCGTGCAAATTATGTAATCTACAAGGAGCTTTAAAGCCTCTGGAAATGTGCTCATGTGTCATACATCATCATAATATTTGCTTGACCTAGGCCTCAATACATGTGAAACATCTCTAGAAAATGTAAATTTCCATAATTCATTTTGCAACATGGACAAATTGAAACAGCACAAGAATATCTTGATTGCGACAACAAGTATGCAAGAGATTCCAACATTCTTCTTCCAAAACCTTCATCTTGAATACTTTATCACACATTTTATAGGTTCAGAAATTTATGATCTTAAATGTCTAAGTAAAAATTTACAGATCAATTAATAAATGTTAATATTCACCTGGAAATGGCATATACCAACCTTGCAGAACAGGTCTACAGGTCTATACAACCAGTAATACATTTCAAGGTGAGAGTCACTCAGTATGGAAAGGAAAGCTGAACTGAGAACAGCAGTGAAAAAATCATAAACACCTTCATCTGTGTTCATTATCTTTGTGTTAGAAGCCATGATATGGTTAGAAATTACTGTAGATCTCTCCTGTCTAAAACACGGGCATAAAGGGTGATACTTCAGAATACCGTGATGCTGGTAACTACTCAAACGTATATTTTAATTGTTATCACTCTTGCTGCATTAGCTGTGATAGGGAAGTTCAAAACCGCACTTTGAGTGCAGATCCCACAGGCATCCTAGTGGAAGACTAATGTGAGTGCAAGCAAGTTATTCTGGTTCTTTTCTCCCTTTCTCCAGCCTGTCAAGGTCCCCCTGGATGGCAGCACAACCCTCCTGCATATCAGCCACACCTCTCAGGTCAGTGGTATCAGCAGACCTGCTGAGAGTACACTCTGTTCCATCATCCAAACCATTAGTGAGGGTGTTGTATGGGACTGGAACAACTATAGATCCCTGGGGTTCAGTGCTGATTGCTGGCCTCCAACCAGAGTTTGTACCACTGATTGCCACGCCCTAGTCCAAGCTATTCAGCCAGTTTTCAATCCCCCTCTACCTGCTCATCCAGTCCATGCTCCAACAGTTTCTGTATGAGAATCTTACAGGAAACAACATTGAAATAATTACTGAAATCTAGGAAACAACATCTACTATTCCTCCATCATCTAACAAGCCAACCACTTTATTGCACAATATTTTCAAGCTGGTCAAACCTGACTTCCCCTTGGTGGGTCCATGCTGACTAGTCCTGTTTTCTTGTCCTTCATGTGCCTAGAAATGGCTTCCAGAACTGGGTTTTCAATCACCTTCCCAGGGACTAAGGTGAGGCTGATGAGCCAAATGTTTCAGAATAGTGGTTTTCCTCACAGGAGCACAGACCTGTTCTTCCAGTGATATTTTTTGCTGTTACTAATTGCTGTAATTCAAATTCAAATTTTTATGTTCATGTTAATTCATACCAAAGCTTATTTATGTCTCATGTTTTAAAACACTTTTTGTCTCCCTCTGATTGCTAACCCGTAACTCACAGATACACAAAGCCTTTTTGTATTGAGAAGCTAGTTAATAAATTTCAGCATGAGTATCCTTGTTTGCACCAAAAAAAAAAAAAGATCATTCATGCTCCAGTAGCCTTATTCACATACACACAGAAGCTCTTGTCTAAATATTTGTGTGAAAAAAAGGACTTTCCATGAATTTTTATGGCAAAATTGAGCAAATAAAGGCGGGTTCCTTGATAAGTCATGAAGAAATTAGATCTTGTAAAAAATACTCATGATCAAAATTCTTATTATACCTCAGTCAAAGTAGAAATCCTCCAAACGTAACCATTTTCTATATCCTCTAGACTTGATTTCTGTGTATCTATTACCTCAGTACCTGTAGAAATTGTTCTCTTATGTTAAAGAAGTTTGGATTTCTAATTCTGATCTTTGGCACTTCTAAAGCCAGAGAGATTTGTCTGTCAAAAATTACCTGTTAGGTATTAAACCATTTTATTCAGAGCTAAGCTCTAGATCAGTAAATTTGTAAATTTTTATTAATTTGAGAAAATTCCATTGATGTGTCCATCCATTTTCCCATGCAACTCCTGGACCATAGAATTTCTGGGTATATATTTTGAACAGACATTCAAAGATCTATCTTACTTTGCACAGCCCAAGAGATACATAAATCTAAGGGGAAAAAAATAACAAAACACAAAAATAACCCAAAACACCATGCCTGCCAGGGCAAGCTAGGAAAGAATTTTTATGATTTAAAATTATTGTCTCTCTCCAGGAAATGAAACTTTCAAAAGAGAAGTGAGGGAAGACAGGAAGAAGAATCAGAAGAGAGGGTTAATAAGAGTGCAGCTGCTCCACATGATTTGGGGAAGCTGGAAGTTCAGGGCTTTATCATGTATTGAATTACCAAATGCGAAAAAATCTCCAACAAAGATGAAGGAGTGAATTTCACTCTGTCGTGATCTGTAAACTAATAGAAGTATTTACTTGAAACAGATGTGAGAGATTTAAGCTGCTATTGTGAGCAAAGCATGACAATTCCAAGTGTGATTCTCTCACCTACCAAGTAAATACCATGGGCACCATTGCATTAACTGGCAGGTGAGTCCGAGTCCTGACTCGACTCCTCATTTCAGGTCCACCTAAGCCTGCTACAGATATGACATGGAAATTACTGACACATAGATTTTTCTCTAAAGCAACAAAATGTTTTCCTAGAAAATTCTCAGTTTTGTGTCCTGCATAGGAACCTTGTCTCTGTGTCCTCCCATCTTTACAGACGTTATCACCCGGGAGGGGGAGGACATCTCTGCCACTCCTCTCCAGAAAAGAGCTAATATTTATTTCTTAAATCATAGCATTACTTACACCTGTGTAATTATCTCCCAGTTATGACTGGTCCTTAAGACTACATTTCCTGTGATCCTAAGTCAATCTTTCTTTCTTTGTAAATCCTTCTGTGATTTTGAATACTAATAAAAAATGCAGTCTTTGTCCTACTTTTGAGGAGCTTCCCCTGTTCCCAGTGCATTGAAGCTTACACCATTTTTTCTGGGTATCACCTACAATTATCCCACATTCCAGTTTTCTGATGGAGACTGGCATGCAGCACAGGTCCTTGCATTGGACAAATGTCTCAATCCTGAAACAGAATACTGGGCACTGCTGACAAATTTACAACAGCCTTGGTGCAATACACAGTCCTTAGAACCAGTTTGGCACAGGGGAGCACTCTGCGTCATGCAAGGTTCACGAGCCCAACAACCATTCTCAAAAAGCTGTCATTTACCTTTGAATGTTCACATTACATAGTTTGTGGGCAAAATTAATGTATTTTGCTCTGCTTTAGGTGAATACAAGTCTCCAGGTTCACAGTGCTCTGACCCTAATCACTGTTGAGGAAGACCATTTTAGCAGCAGAGTTCATAGAGATGTAGTTGGGAACAGCTTCTACCCCTTTGTCTAATGTGGTAACATTGGTTAATGGTAACAAAATTGATTGGCCTTATAAGGGAAATTAATAGGCCATGAAAGTGAAGAAAGGAAAACTGTACACTTTAGTTAGCTGTCAAATAAAATAGATTGAAGGTTCCTTCTAGTAGGAGAAAAACACTTTAAGGAAGTCGTCTATGCTTAAGGGTGGCAGATGATTAAGGAAAATAAAAAAATAAATTAAATAGTACTAATTAAAGACGGACAGACTCTTTTAGGGTTTCTAGCCCTTTTTTCTTTTTTTTTTTTCATTGCAGAATTGTAAGTGGAACTCTTAAGTGCTACAAGCTCTTGCAAAATCCCTCTGAAACACAGTATTACATTGCCTATTTCTTGAACTGCAAACAAAAATATTCTAATGGTGTATCAGCAGTGGTCTGAACTACTGCATCATGCAATACTACCATAATTCCAAATAATACCTCTGAAGTCAGGAAGGTTAAGGTGGACGTGACTAGTCCCACAATGCAACAAGGGTTCCAAGCTTTTCAGAAGCTATGACAACAACATAGTTTGATTTTTTCTCTATGATGAAGAGAAAAACTAACCCAAATCTAAACCAAATATTTTTTCAAATTTTGTGATGATGAGATGGCAGCTGCATTACCTTTCTAAAAGGGATTGGAAACCACTGTATTTAATGCTTCCCTACAGCTGTGAAACACCACAATCAATGACCCAATGACTAATTTCTTCCAGACTCTGTCCCTATACAGGAAGTTATAATAATATTTTTTCACAGGGTTATTACTGTCAGTGAGAGGGATGAGGGATCTCCATGCTCAATAAATAAAGCACATATTTTGGTGCTGAAACACAATGTAAAATGTTTGGTTCAGATAATCAGTTGAACATCATATAGGAAAGCACTTTGAATAGGACCACTTTGGCAGAGAGATGGATCTAGAAAGTTTATCTGCCTGTTGCTGAACAGTCTGTGCTCACCAGTAATCAAGATCTTAGATCAAACTCTGTGCATAGGCACAATACATCATTCTAATTAGCATTTAATTCTAGGTGGTTGTGTTCATTTTATATTTCTTAACAGCTATTGCATTGCTATATAGACAGCTTTTATATGTTTTCTTGCTACTTTCCCTCATTACATACTCCTCAGATGAATGTAAATGTGGTAAAGGCCGCAGTTTTTCATACTAATGAACAACACAAACTATTGAGAAACATCTGAGTTGTTGCCAAACTAATTTCAAACTCAGTGTTGTTTAATTACATTTTATCGCACTATGAAAACTCTTTTAACGTCACAGAGAATGCCCACTGTATGGTGCCTGAGGGGAGGCTACACTTCTAAGACATTTTGTCAAACACAGGGCCACCTATCGGTATTGTGACTGCTATGGTTTGGTAGTGTTAGCCCTTCTGTGCGTCTAGGGGTTCTTTCTCCGTGCCCAGCTTCTCAAATGTCTCAGTGAAGGACCTGAAATGATAACAATTTCTGCATTCCCTTTCTGATGCTCTCAATAGCTGTGAGGAAAAGCCAGCAATATCACCTACTAACTTTGAATAATGAAGAGCCCATAGCGAGAAAATCTACACCCCCACTGCAGTAGCTTGCTTTCAGAGAAGGAGAGCTCTAGACCTGTTACTAGGTTAGAAAACATTATGATCTCTATCTAAATATTACTGATTCATCCCACTTTACATTTTCTAGGTTGATATACTTAGCTTGAACATGCAAATATTCCTTAACAGCACAACTGAAGTTCTGTCATGATGGCACTAAAGCTAAGGAAACTTCTGCTTTGATGAGTGGTTTCTTGTTTCCAAGCACAAGGTCCTGCATTTACTGCAGCTCTGGCTCATCTCTTTCAATAATAACTAATGGTGTCAGTTAACTGGCACCATTTTTACAGCACTCATTAAAAGTGCTTAAAGTATTTGCTTCATTTTCCCCTTTTCATCTTCATGAACCTTGTATGGTTATATTACATGCAACTAATATATGCAGAGAACATGAAAATTCTGAAGCTTACCCGCAGCAACAAATATATATCAAAGAAACATATATCCACAATATTTGCAGCTGTAAAATAAGGTAAAAGTAATTAAATTCCCACTAGCCAAAACATATATGCAGCAAGAACATGAATCCACATCCACTTAGACTTTCTTGAAAGTCTGAAAATCAGTGATTAGAACTGATATCAAAACAAAAATTCCACTTCATAGTGGTATTTGACCTAATCTTTCAGCCCACTGAGCTGCAATATGCATGATGATGTGTCTAACCGTGGTGTACATCAGAATCATGACTTGTTAAAATTCATACTATATATAGGTTTTTGCAATGAAGAAGATAAAGCACCAGTAATGTTGTATCATTTAAACAACAACATATTCCCTTCATGTATAAAGTAAATTTACAAAATACAAATTTAGTTCCTCATCAATTTTCAGTATTTGTCGTGAACACCAGACTTATGGACTTTAGCAATATTTACCTTCCCTGTTCTCTGAAGTTTCTCTTTTAATGATAAAGTAATTGGTTCAAAACCTTGTTGCTGTGGAAATCTGGGGGGGGGAAGAAATCACAAACAAATTCAAAGGTCATAAAATCCCTAAAACCAGTCCTTTCTTACTTTACAAGTGTCACCATCAGGCCCTGGTGCTCAGGTAAACAAAGGAACATTTCATTCCTTTGTAGGAGGACAAACACTTGACCTGTGACAAACTGTAATGGTAAGAGCTATGCTGCACCAAAAACGACTAGACTGCACTTGCTACCATCATCTCATTTCACTTCAAAGTCAATGTAGTGTCCACTGTATTGAAATGTTTTCCAAGTAATTTACTTTTAGGCAATACTCATGGTGAGGATTGAATTTTTCCAGAATATTTCAGTTATTCAGGGTCCAGAGGTGCTTCTATTAAGATCAATGTCTAAATTCACATGTATTTCAAAGACAGCTGGAGCCATGATGTGTTAACTAGAATAAAGAAGCCTAAATGTATCTGGGAAGAAAAAAATTACTCTGGGGCTTCAGGCTTCATTCATTGTTTCTGGTACCTCTCAGGACTACATAACATGTAAAATGATTCCACATTCATGGAATATTTTTCCCCACCACCAGCATGGCATGAATAGACCTACAATTTTTTTAATTTTTTAATGCAATGTTAACATTTAAAATCATTAATTAGAATCTAATAAAGTTTGTTAATATACTGTTAATATATGTTACTAAAAGAGAATATATTTACAAAAAAAATTAGAGTAACTCTCTATTCCTTAGAGATAACCATTTTGGAGCTTTGGTGAAGGTTTTTTAATATTTCGTCATTTGAGAGCAATCCATCTATTCACTTTGTTGTATTCAGCTATTTATTATGGAGTTGCTAAAAATACAGTACAGAACAATGACAGCAGGATCTGCTACAATGAAAAATGACATCCCATTTCTCATTAAAAAGACAGTGGCTGCTAATCAGTGTATATAAATACTTCTTGATGCCTGTGGCAAAATGACATTTTAAAGACTATTTCTCCACTTGTAGATGAAGCCTTTGCATCTCAAATTACAGTAAAGGAAAATACCCTAGGCATTAAAATGGAAGTCTGTATAACCTAAGAAAAAATAAAGTGAGAAAAAAAACCAACAATAACCCTAGAGATATTATTTGGATTTTGCTAACCCCTTTTCAATTATTCTCTGCCCAGGTCACATTTTCCTTAGTATGGAACAGGTTAATACACATCTCTGGCTTTGATTAAGTTATTAAAAACCTGACATTCTGCTGGTATTTGAGATTATGTGTGCCCATTCCTGCCCTCACACCTTTCCTTCTCCAGGCCTAACCTATTGTTGAATAAACAATACAGCTCCCTTCTGTTAAACCACAAAGCATTATTCTGACACTGTAATAAAGCAGGGAGAAGCAAACCACTGCAGAATTACAAACATCTAGGTACCTGCTAGTTCAGACTAGAAATTCATTTGCACTGGTGATGGGTTGTTGTATAACAGAGGCAGCAGTTTATGCAGAAGGGCACACGGTGGGGGCAGAAACTCAAGGCAGAGCAGCATATGTGCTGCTCAGCAGCAGTGCAGACACACTGTGGGGCTCAGTCCCCACCCCACTGAAGCTCTTTCCCAGCACATCTGGCATCTCAACTTGAGTACAGATGCATCTTTCAGGTCTGGGGCTGCGGGGATGCCTGGGCTCTCTTGCTGAGGCTGGGGTAGCAGGAGGAGTGCGCTGACAGAGGGTCTGTCCTGCCAAGGAAACAAGTGGGGACGAGAGATCAGCACATTGCAAGGCATCAGTTTGTGTCCCGGATCCTGATGGGGACCCACTGATTCTGTGGGTCAATAGCCAGCTGCACGGCTGGTGTTGAAAACATGGATGGTTTTTGTGACCATGGGACTATTCAAGGATTAAGAACTGCTGGAAAGAGACAGGACCCACCTTTCAAAGTGGGAAAAATCGTCTTTGTCATCAGGCTGTGCAAGCAAGTGGGAAGAGCTTTAAAGCAGGAACAACAGGAAAAAGTCCGTAGCCAGTAATGAAGTGAGGAAATGGTGGACTGGGTTGGCAAGCAAGGGGTCCAGCGTGGTGTGAACTTGAACACCCATACCACCAAAAAAAAGTTGAAAGGGGTCCGCTTAAAGCATAGGCAAAATAAAGAAGTACCTGCAAGCAAAGACAGTATCATGGGGAACACACTTGTACCTTTTCTGGGAAATGAGCATGGCTGGGTGCCTCTCTGAAGTGCCTGTATGGTAACACATGAAACATGGGGAACAAATGAGGAAATAGAGGTCAGCATGCAGCCGCAGGGCTGTGAAATCATCCTAGAGGTGTGGTAAGAACTCACACAACAGAAGCGCTGCAGTGGATGGAGACATGTCCCACTTTAGGGACATTTAAGTACAGACCAGGATGTCACAAAGGGAGAGTCATTTTATGGGAGCAAATACATGAAGGAATACATGAAGATCTTCCTTCTGATGAATGATGAGCTGAGACCCTATGGGTCAGGGTCAGAGGTCAGACCTAAGTGGTTGGTACAATTGTGTGCGACTACTGCAGGACACCTGATCAGGATAAGGCAGATGAAACCTTCACATGATTTCACTTTTTCAGGCCATGATACTCATGGGAAACTTGAATCACCCCAGTATTTCCTGGAGAAAAAACACAGGAGGGCAGCAGCAGTCCAAGACATATGCGTAGTGTACCCCAAGGGTTAACAATAGGGCAAATACTCTTTAACATCTTCATTAATTAACTAGATAATGAGACAGAATACATTCTAAGTAAGTTTGGACATGATAAAAAAAACTGAGAGAAGCAATTGATAAACCACAAAGTGGTGCTGATATTCAAAGGGATCTCAACAGGCTGAAAAAATGGGCTGACAGGAATCTCATGAAGTTCAGCAAACAGAAGAATAAATTTCTGAACCTGCACAGGAATAACCTACGTACCAGTACAGGCTGCAGACTGGTTGGAAAACTGCTTTGCCAAGAAGGATCTTGGGACCCTTTTAGACAAGTTGAAAGTCAAACTAGGTCCGTGTATCCTTGAGTCACAGAAGGCCAAAAACCTCTTGGACTGTATTAGGAAGAACATTGCCAGAAGTGGAGGGCTGCTCAGCCTGGAGCATCTGGAGATGCATCTGGAGTACTGTGCCCGGGTCTGGTCTCTCCAACAGAAGACAGGGATATATTGGAATGGGTCCAGCAAAGGGCAACAAATATAATTAAGGGACTGGAGCATCTGTCATACAAAGAGACACTGAAACTGCTGGGACTACTTAAACTGAAGAAGAAATGGCCCAGAGGAGATATTTCTGATGTTTATAAATACCTGATGGGGAAGTAAGAAAATGGAGCCAAACTTTTCCTCATGGGACTCAATGACTAGACAAGAAGGCACAAACTAAAATAGAGAAAAATCTGTTTAAGCACAAGGTTTTTTTTCCCCCACAGGTTGCCCAGAGAGAATGTGGAGCCTTCCTCCTCGGCAATATACAAAACCTGATCAGATACAACCCTTAACAGCCCTAGGTGTCCCTGACTTGAGATGGAGTTTCGACCAGATGATCCAAAGGTGCCAACCTCACCTGTTCTGTGATTAGGTGATGTAGTAGCAGTGGTGGTTATACACTGGCTGCCAGGGTGCACACAGAAATGTGTGCGCAGTACAAGCAAATTTGTTGCCTGAAAGAAAACCATATCTGCATCTGTAAATCTATAGGTATTAATATATTATATATGAAAATAAATATAGTGAGAAACTGTGATGTAGATTACAGTGGTAATTTGTTTAAATTATTCTTAGACCTGGGGAAAAGGGTCAAGGGAAAATGCAAGGAAAGAAAGAGAAATTGTTACGAGTTGTCACTGAAGCAGACACAATCAGCAGTTTATCAGCTGTCATGACAGCAATAAAAATAAAGGATATAACAGGGTATCTTTTATCACAAGTATTTTCCCTTCTATAAACATTACCATGTAGAAGAGATACTGACTGCCAAGAAAGATGCTGATTTCCCCCTTTGTCCTTTAGCATGTCTATATTTTATGAATTTCCAGTTGTGTCACCCGTCCCAAGGCTTCCCTTATGCTCCTTTTTACTATGCGCAGTTCAAGGAAGATGGCAAAACCTCAGAGTGTTTTTGTGAGTGGATAAATATTTATACATATATATATATGTAAATGTCTGTATGTGTGTGTGTGTGTGTGTATATATATATATATATATATATAAATATATATATATATATAAAACAAGCATAATCCTAAATCTCACTGGCCAGAAGCTAGGTAAATTTCTATAAGATACAGACATATACTTTCGCAGAAAAAAAAAAAATCTATAGTTATAGATAATTTATATAACATGTAACAAATTTCTGAATGCTTTCATTATCAGTACGATTATGTGATTCTTTACTGAATACCACAATTTTCTTTGCTGTAGACATACTTAATGACTGAGTTCCACAGGACAATTGCGATATGTTGAAAAGAATGCCTTTTAGTGTGGTTCGCTATAACAAAAGGTACATCAAAAAGAAACTCTTCCTTTCTTTATCCTTTTGAATCTCTACCATATAGTCATTAGGCCAACTTCTCCCTATCACTTTTTCCACATTTTATCTTTGTAGTCTGTCAGTCATGTTCTTATGATCTTTTATCATGCAGCATTGCATCCTCTTGCTTAATCTCTTTAGAATCAAGACCATCAGAACTGAATGTAGCTTTCAAAACAACTTGTAACATTAGAGTTGTACCCCTTTCTTAAGAACACTAGCAAGATATGATTGTGAGATCAACTACTACAATTTGTTTCAATACTTAATGAGCTCTTCGCATGTTTTTTATGCAAATATCTAGTGAGCATTAAATCTGGAATTTCTATGACCTGGGATCTTCAGGTGTAAACCCTGTTTTAGAGTTGCATTACAGGCATTCAACTTGCAGTGTACAAGCACTGCTAATTCACCTTGAAAACTGAAAACCTTGACAGAGTGACACTTTCACTTCCTTTGTCCTTTGTGTCTCTCATCTATGCACATGCAGTTGGCACCCTAGCAATTGCAGAGTTCCCCTTAAATTCTATAACAAGTTCAGAGCTGGAGGAATTCTCCTAAAGCCACTTGATACTCAACTATGGCCTTCCTCCAAGCTCCCGGCCCTCCTTTTGTGGCTTGCCCATCCCAGGAGCACACTGCTTGAACAGAGAAATGCTCACTAGCTGTCTTTAGAGGGTGCATATGAGCACTCATAAATTGGCTGATATTCTGCATGTTGGCTTTATATGTGTGCACTCTATCTCACCACTAACAGCCAAACCCACAGCATAGATCAACACACACACAAAATTAATGCTTTCACATTTCCAGCAATCTAGGAAACCATCACATAATAATGTGTTCTCTCAGCAGTAAGTGTATGCTTGATGGAAAGCTATGAACAGTCAATGTTGCAGGAACAGGAAACCAATTAAGTAAGGTCCATATGGATTACACTGTGAGCACAGCGGGATGAAGAGCAGACACTAAGTGCCATATGGAGTGTAGATGGTGAGCCCATCTGGGTGTTTTCTTTACAAAGAGACCCACAATTTTATTATACCCATTCTGAGCTTCAAATTACAGACATCTTAAAAATGCTTGAATTATTTTTATTTCTACTGTAATTCGTTTGTATGTATATGCAATACACATCACTTGGAAGTAAGTCAGCTTCTGTTATAAAGATAAAACCTCTCTTAGTGAGATTCAACAATGTACACTCAGATTTAAAATTTCCCTGGCAGTCAACAGCAAGAGACAGCAAAAAGCTCTACTACCATGGGAACAGAACCAGAAGAAAACTACGTAAGGACACAGCTATGTCCCTAATTCTTTTTAAACTCCAGAGGAGAATTAATCTTCAATCTTTCTCAACTTGCTCCCTTTCTTACTCTATTACTTTTCTAGTTTCATTATTTAAGTACATTATTTCACTATGTTGACTTTTACATCCAACCATGTAGTAAGGAAAAGGGAAGAGGAAGAAAAGATAACTCAGTCATCAAATGTTTTGCAGTGTGTCCCTTGGATGTCCCACCCAGGGGAATAATAAAACTCCTTACACAGGAAAAGCCACAAGAACTTGTTATAGGGGACTCTTTATCAAGGAGTGTAGCGAGAGGACAGAATGAGGTCTAACAGTTTTAAATGGAAAGGAGGTAGATTTAGGTTATAGATTAAAAAGAAATTCTTCACTATGCAGACTATGACACCCTGGAACACACTACCCAGAGAAGCTGAGGCTATCTCATCCTAGGAAATGTGCAAGGCCAGGCTGGATGAGGCTTGGAACATTTCCTAGTCTAGCAGAAAGTGTCCCTGACCACAGCAGGAGGTTTAGAACTAAATGATTTTAGGGTCTCTTCCAACCCAAACCATTCTTTAATTCTATGATAACATTTTCCTGAAACAAAGAGAACCCTGTACCTCTAAAACCTGGAATGTACTTTTTGTACATAGGTTCACAAAAAATGTCCTCTACTTTAATGTCCACTGCAGCAGAATCACATACTTAATTACATGTATTAGATGAACTTTAAAAATCAGTATATTAGGCACTCAAGCACTTACCTGAATGTTATCTGAGTCTTATTTTGTGCCTTTTTTATTGCTGAAGCAATAGTTTTCTTCAAAAATAAACAGGTGTGTTACCTCAGCCACTTCAATGATATAGGGGCTAGAACCCATCAATTTTCTATTTCAGCCCAGAATGTATACAAACTATTTTAAAACATTCAGTTCTTTTAGCTTTATCCTCTTTTCACATGCTCTACCCAATATCAGAGGGAACAGAGGCACTGAACCAACCTAAAGTTGGTATACTCAGTTACTCCTGTGGTTAACCACATAAACTTGTTTCTGTATCTGCCTGGCCCACCTTCAAGGAATTAGTCAGTGATTGCTCGGAGACCTGAAGACATGCCAACAAGAATAAAATGTTTTTTGTGGAGTTTTCCGACCAGAAATATTTGTGTCTGTGATACATACAGTGTGCTGAATTGAACATACATATCTTCATTCAGAATATGCTAGGACCTTCCTTCATTTTCCAGCCTAAAACTATTTTTCTGCTTGTGGACTAAACTATATGCAAAACAACTCACTGATTTAAAAAGAAAAATATCACCAAATGAAACTGTAATATCCAGCTACAAACCTTATTCTGATTTTTAGATGACCAGACCATTTTTTTTCCAGCCCAAGGGCAACAAGAACTTTCTGTCTTGCACTTGTAGTTTCAATGTGCTTGATAAATTGGACTGGACAGTAACAAGGAGCTGAAACCTTTGGAATGTGGCTCTATGATAACTTCTAATACAGTAGAAGAGTCCAATAGTTGACATTTTTGCAGACATATATAGTAAGAAAAAATAGATCTACTTTCAACACGACAGCAACTGCATCAGTGTTGCTTCATAGGAGCACAACTGCAACAACAGTGATTTGACTGTAACCTTGAGGCGTTATAAGTTTTGTTTGACCAAAAAAAAAAGACTTATATTCTCTTTCACAAAAGAAATAATAAGTTTGTAAACTGGAAATAAATCTATACTGTAATAAGAATACGGATATTGTTCTTTTGTATAGGTTTTCTGTAGCAGACAAGAGACATGGTAGCAACTCAGGACACCTATATGTGAATATGCATGTTATTTCCATTCTGTTACAAAAATGACCAGAATACCACAGTGAACCATTTAAATGTGAGTGATTCTCACATTTAAAAAAATGTGATTAAATGATTAAAAAAAGCTGTCATTCTCAAAACCTGGAAATTAAATTATTCTCTTCAGCTGTACATATTGTTACTGGTTTTGAGAACACTTGATATCCATGCTTTCTAGCTTTTAAGCAGATTCCATTGGTCCAAGATGACTGTCTCATCTGTTTCTTGTCTCTTAATAAGTGATCTACCTACAGTAAGTTTTTTCTTTGTCATTGTTGATCTGATGCAGGCTAGAGGCTTGCAGTTTAGCCTGAATCTTTCGAAGTAACTAGAAATAGAGTCTGACGGGATTTGCATCAAAGACAAGGAATATTCACCATACAATAATTAAAAAACCCCAATGACAGAAGACATTTACATGGTAATGTGTTTGTACTGCAAGTTAAAATCTGCATGTTTTATGTTTTCCTATAATTTTAATTTCAACTACATTATTCATTAATTTCTCATGTAAAATACCTTTCTAGAAAGTCTCTTTCAGTTTTGTTAGAGTTTTCTTTACCATGTGAAAGGTCAGGTGGATCTGTCTTTTTTTTTCTAAAACTTATTTTGATATATAAAACTTTATTTATAAGTTTTCAAAAAAAGTAGCAAAAGTAGTTACCATATCAGTAAAGTACCTGCAAAAGGGTAACAAATATTTTCTATGTAAACACCATATTCTTCTATATGCCGTTTTTTTTCCATTGCTTCAATCTAATTTTTTATATTTGCTATTGATTTTCCTTTTTATTTCATATTCTGTGAGTATAGCCACCTAGGTTTTGTTCATTTATTTTTTAAACTACAAAACAAAAAGAAAGTTCACTCTTCAGCAAATATAGCTAAACAAGAAATCGGCTGGAGCATTTTCACATCTAATCTAGGACAATGGAAAAGCATGTCTCCAATGAACCCAGAGCATTGCCTTTGGAGACAAAGCCATAGAAGGAGAAAATAATATCCCAAAACAGAGAGAAGTTTAATTTGCATAATCTCTTTATCAATGGATATGAAGAAAGATTCCTATCATAATTTGAAAAGTAGAAATTATTCAACTAAAGTAAAAGAGATGCATTTTCATGCTGGAAAATATTACATGCACAGAAATATACCACGATTTACTAACTAATTTCAAAATTATTATGGATTGAAATTCTGATGGCCAAGCTCTGTAAGCACCATCCTTCAAACTGACCTCTTTCAATGACAGACAGTTTTTCTGTCACTTTAAGTAACTGTAGTAGGGGGATTTTATTCACCTGTGCTAATTACAAAATATCCATTTTAAGTCTGAGTATCAGACTGTACGGAATATTCTACTCTTGATTTTACCAGTGTGTAGACAGATGGGTAATGGGTTCTCAGTCCTACTCCCTTCAAATATGTAGGAATGATATTAACCCTTTTAGGCACATCCCTGAATTGTAGGTTTCTTTCATTTACTTATCTTAGCAATTCCTTGAGTTTTCTCAGTGTTGCAGCTTTCCTCACTCTAAAATCTTCAGTGGTCCTTATTCTTAAATGCTTCACTTTGCATTTGTGCATATTACAACAGTTCTACTTAATGTGTCAATGTGAATCTAGAGTGAGGCAATTGTACATGATCCAGCTAATTCAAAATTTACCATTTTCCCAGCTGTCTGGAATGTCCCTGCTAGTCCAAGAGTTCTTCAAAAAGAATATTAGGATGGTAAAGATGATTTCAGTGAGTTAGGAAGTCAAGAAACTTTCTGGGAAGATCTAAAAGACCTGAAAAATACTCCAAGTCATCATCTGAGGCTACTTCTAATAATTTTTCTGCTAGGCAGATGGAGTAGGAATCAGCTTTATTCTTCTTTCTGTTTTAAGCTCTTCTGCTCTACTCACTGGTGGGTCAATGAAAATAAATTTTCAAATGCCCCCTCCTTCAGACACAAAGCATCTTTCTCCTCCTTTCTCAGGGTGTGTTCTGTAGTTGAAGTCTTTTTCATGTTCAAGAACTGGTTGGGTTTTATTTGTTTGGCATTTCTTTCTCAATTTTGTTTTCTTGGGGTTTTGGTTTGTTTTTTGTTTTTTTTTAGCATGGATCTCATTTGCCTCTCTTCATGCCTGGTTAGGTCTATTTACTGCCAGAGCCAAATTAACCTGACAAGCTGTCTTACATGGATCTCATTCTACCACCTACAATAAACATCAGCTTGAAGTTATGAAGACTTCTCATCTTTTCATACCACTTTAAAAAAATCATTAAAATCGCTATTGAAGGAACGGATTTTGCTGAAAAGATTGAATACCAGAACTTCAACTAAAATTAATTCAAACAAATCACAGAGACCTAAAACACGACTACCATGAAAATTCCTTCAAGGTAGACACAGCTCTGACACTGTAACCATTCTCATGAAAATAGAAATAATTGGTTATTACCTTCTGAAGTTGTTGCATCTTTGGACCAATATTTACAAGTGAGACAAATTATTTCTTAAATAACTTTTCTACAAAAAAAGTGAGTTGACCAAAATATATATATGAATAGAAGTCTTTTCCTTTCTAGACTAAATGCAGCTTTCTGTCGTTCCAGTCTTTCTATCTGACCTTGCTGGCACTTCCTAGCACTGGGCTATTTATGAGGTCAAAACAGAAAACTGAAGGAAAAAAAAAAAGATTAAAAACCCCAACAGCAATGAAAGAATATATACTTTGAAATTTGGCTTGGTTTCTTGGATACCTTTGACCATCCACCCTTCAAAATGAAACTGAAGTATTTCATTAAAGGCCCAAAAACATCAGTTTAACCCCAGATTACAGACCTTACATACATACATTTTGATGACTTTCAAAAGAAGTTTGAACTTTTCCACTTCTGTCATCAAACACCAAAAAACCCACCAAAAAACCTCACCTCACTGACTATGCAACACTACATAAAACATAGAGAGCTAAAACTATACTTGCTTTTTCCTAGACTTTTATCCCTTCCATTCGAGCATTCCTTAGAGTAAAGCATTCCAGCTGTGGTAAATATTGCTCAGGCATGGATCTGCAATACATTTTGCACTTTGATATTCATAAGCATACATTTCCTTCCAAGTCGAAGACGTTTATCACAGTTTGACTGGCAGTTAGAGATACATTTTCTAGAACAAACATGCTATACATTTGGCTTTCTCTCCTACTGTTAACTTTTGCTTGTAAGTAGATTATACTCCTTTTTTCTTTATACTTGCAGGGGTTTTTTTCCAATTATTTGTATATCCTTAGACATATCTACTGCAAACTACTAGTCCAGTTCTTTTGCTTATTTTCTTCGGATGAAAATGTGAATCAAATTCTATATCTTTATTCCAATAATTCAGTACTTCTTCAAAGAACATCAAAGCTCTCTTTGATCAAATGAAAAATGATCAAAGACTGAGCTTGTTAGGGAAAAAAAGCCTACACAAAGTGGAGATTCTCGTGCTTTTTTTTCCACTTTTATCTTAGCTCCCTGCTTTGATTATGCATTTTATTGTATGAACAAGGTTGATGGTGGAATAAAGTAAAGCAGAAATTGAGGGCCAATGGAGGTGTAAGTATTCCTGAAGTGCTTGACTGCTTCATGCTCTTGTTTTCAGTACAATGCTAGCTTCAGAAACAGGAAGAGTTATACCTCATGGAGAACTGCATTCTCGTATACATACACAAGTTTCCACCTCAGGTTAAATAGGATTTTAAATTCAAAAAGGATCTGCCAGCAGGAAAATAATGACAGCTGCATGTTCCTGATTAACCTAGTACTGCACTGGAGTCCCATGTAGTCCAAGAGGATGGTGCAGCTGTGTTCTGTTACTCATCAAGCCATCAGCCATAGTTCTATGTATATTTTTTGCACTGTGACCACTTGCATTGCAACTAAGGTGACTTGAGATGCTAATTTAAATATAGATAGTTTGAGTTAGTAATGAACTGGAGATAGCTATGACACTGATAATGAATAAGAACTTGGGGAGGGGATATTGTTATTCTCATTAATTTCTTAATATTTACTTGGTCCTGAATTAGGGTCCCATATATTTTCTAAATTTACCTGAAATCAAAATTTTCATCATATGACCTGTACATAATGCCTAAATGTATATGCTACAAGGAACATTGCAGGAGAGGACTAAAAGAATCCCTTTAAAATCATAATATCATCGTATTTTTCAAGTGTAGGAATTGAACACTCAGCCTTGGTTGCTGCTTGTATATACTTGCCACCTCTATCTGTATGCTATCTTACTAAATATTTTATTAATTAAACCACAAATACAGAAGTGGACTATATTTGTATTTCAGGGATATGTGTCAAAACAACGTCTTCAGACAGGCTCAATCACATTCTGAGAATTAAATGGAAATAAGAAAACATTTAATTTGTAAATCTTTAGAATATTAATGAAATTTAATTTTTTAACAGTAATTATTACCTACAAAATCAAAAATTCGGTCAAGCCAGATATTCAAAAAGAAAAAGAAAAAAAAATCTTTACACTGTTTACACTCAGCATAGAAATTCCCGTTTCCTTACTCCTCTCCTCATTTCTCCTCTCACATTTTAGCATCCCTTATCTCCAAACCTCATGCCTTTATCTAGTTAGCTCTTTTTAACCCTGTACATTCACATTTTACCACCTTGACAACCCCTTTAACAGCTGTCATAGAACTGATTAATTATGTCCTAGGATATATATCAGTAGGAAACAGTGAATAAAACCAGATCGGTTTATAGATATACTGCTGGAGATAGACATTTGCAAGGAGAATTCAGACTGTTTTCTCAGAGGGGAAATGCAAATTGAACTCATCACAGCTTACAAGTGCATTTACAGAAAGAAAAGACTGTCAGTTAATCCAGCAAAGGAGGTGTACCAAAGAGAGGATTAATGACTGGAAGATCTAAATAGAAAAACTCAAATTGAAAATGAACCAGAAATTATTAACCAGGTTTTGTATGATTCACCACTGTAGTGCATTATCAAGGAAATTTATTATTATCCAGTTCTGAATATCTTCCCACTACGCCTGCTAACTACTTTTTGAGAAGATGGCCTCAATCTAGTCATACCAGTTTTTGGCAAAATTCAGGGATGACTGGTTGATACGTGAAATACTGTAATATACAGAAGTCTACTAAATGTATTCATAGGTAGCAAAACCTCAGTAAAAATGTAAATTCATTAATAACTGGAGGGAAAAAAAGTGACAGGGGATGTTGAGAAAGCTGAAATGTTTGTTTCATATTTTTGCATCAGTCTTCTTAAGCACAATTAAATGGAAGAATGTAACTACCTGGTACTAATTAAAGGTAACAAAGAAAGTAGTATGGTGTCAGCCCGGAAAAAGGAAGGAAAAGTTTACATGGTAAAGTCTACATTACATATTTTCAAAACCTTGAAACTTGATGGACTTCTTCCTGAGATACTTAAAGGATGATCTGAAAACTCATAGAATCGTTCTCTTTGTGAAATCATCAAGGAAGAGTTAAACACCAAAAGAGTGGAAATTAATAAAAAAAAGTGTTAGTAAATGTAGTAAGTATAGTGTTCATAGGAAACAAAAAAACAGAACTAAAAAGCAAGCAAAATGGAACTAAAGAAATACAACCAGCCTGTGCTTAGTTCTGAGAAAAATCTGAGCGAACCATTTACAAATATCCTGCGGAGGCAATACAGATCATATACTTCAATGTCATAATATAGGCCTATAAGAAGCCAGAAAGCTGAAATTTATTTAACTGCTAGATGGTAGGTGCAAAACAACTTGGATAATCATAAATAACTGTATCCAGGGAGCAGTTAGCTTAATGGAATTCAGAAGGCTTGGGGGGATAAACAGAAGCCTATACTTAGGATCCATTCAATGACTTCATTAATGACATGGATAGTGGGGCAGAGGATGTTTAGTGAACCTGCCCTAAGGTAAGGGAGATGGCACCTAAATTGAAGGACAATGTACAGGTGAAAAACTGGAAATTGGTGCAAGACATTACAGCTGTCCAACAGCAGCCAAACAGATATATGATAAAGGGAATAGGATGCAAAAGAACCACCTAGGTAGCAGACCTGAGTCTAAATACCTGTTCCCTGCTCTAATTATCAGGGGCACAGCCTTCACGAATTGAGCAGCCTTGGTTACTGCAGTCCAGGAAAGATGGGAATTAACTGGATACAGCTTAGAGAGATGATCAATAGGTGGTCAGAGGTACAGAAAACACAGAAAGACAAGACTGGACATCTTTTTAACATAAAGACAAAACTGAATGTGGATGTGGGACAGATTTTTATTATGTTAAAAGCTGTGGAACAAAGGGAAAAGTTATTCCTGCATTACAGTGACATACAGGACAAGAATAAATAGGTGTCACTTACAGTAGAAAAGGCAGGATATTAGGAAATAATTTAGATTAGAAGGACTGATCTGATGGCACAGGTTGACCAGTAAACTAATGGAATTTCCACTACTGGAACAATTCACAGGCTAGGTAATACCCAGATCTGTGTAAAGCAGAAAATAATAATGTTGATATAGGTGAAACTGATATAGCTGCTGTAGTTGATACAAGTGATAATCCATGAAAAAAACCTCACAATACATAGGAAGATGATGTTATAGAGGTAGAGTCCCATCAAATGCATTTAAGCTTCCATAACAAGTACAGGCCGTAGCCTCCTTTGGGAGATCAAAGAGCTCTCCTTTGGGAGATCAAATGCCATTTTTTCAAACTTCTGCAGCAGGTAAAGCAACATAACTGGTTTTCATATGACATTTCCACAGAACAGGAACTTTAAAAATAAACTTATAAATTCATATTAAAGCACCTGGAAGAAAAGACATCCATAGGGATTGGTTTTCAGTCACATTTCCTAAAGCACTGGATTCACTCATCTATACTTTATTAACTGAAAATAATTTGGTTAAAGCAGTCCAGTTCGTTAAAAAGCTGGTTTAGAATTATTATTCAATAAACCATAATTTCAGAATTCTTAATAAAACTGGGAAAGTTTGACTTTGAAATTCCAAGTACCAAAAATTTAAAGAGTTTATTATGTTTTCCTCAAAGTTTTTTGCTGAAGAATTAAAAGACTTGCAAAGTTGTATATGCATTAACTACTTGACACAAACCAATTCAGTATGATTGAAGAGATAATCTGTGGGGGTTTGCATTAAAAATGCAAATAAGATGAAAAAGGTGTGCAAAGAAGATTAAATGATGACCAAGTGATTTTTTTCCAAGTACATGCTTGACAATCTAGCAAACTGAATTATTCCTCCCAATCCACATTTCATACTTATATACACATAAAACCCATTGTCTAGTGCCCTCAACGGTTTTCAAAGTTGTTATTTACAGATTTTCAAGTTGACAGTAATGCAGCCGTAACTTTTGTTGGACTTCAGTTCATTAGTCTGTTCCTCCCTATGGTAATTTCATTATGTCTTCAACCTGCATTCTAACTCCCACTGCTGCAATTAGTCGTGAAATTTAAAGCTACCAGATTGTAAAGTTATGCTACCTACTACCTACTACCCAAGGGTAATTTAACCATTAATTACTGTAGCACCAGCTAACATTCTTCCTATCTAGTGAACAAGACCCTCAGAGCTCATAAACTTTCCTATATCCCTAGGTGAGTACTTTGTTGATCCGAGTCTGAATGTCCACACTAATCTCACAACGAACAACAGGCCTTAAATGCACCCCTTAAATTACCCAGTAATTTCAATGGAAATAAAACAAAAATGAGAAATCTGGAATACAAAAAATATCACGGAAAGCTGACCTAGAGAGCAGGGCCTCTGTGATTCTGGTTGTTTTTATTTGGCTGCATTTGTCCATGGATGGAAAGCCTGAAGGGGCCATATACTGAAAAAACACAAACATAAATTCTGCTCTTGAATTCAGTGGGACTATACTCATGGAGCATAAGTCTTTGAGAATTGAATCTTTCAACAGTCAAAGGTAGGGGAAATAATGGGAAGGCCACTTGTTCACTGTTCTGATGTCACTGTTCATCATCAATACTCACATAAAGCTTGGGGAGAGGGGGGTAGAGAGGTGCTAGGGACTTGGGTTTAAGTACTTTGTCATCTTGTAGGGCTCACAATCCCACATGATCCCTCTCAACTTTTCCGTTCATAGAGAGAAAGACTAGGAACAGGAATCAGAAAACCCAGTGTCAGGCTGATCAAGAGGAAGTGATGAGTGAGAAAGGGCCTTATATCTCTTAAGATACCTGAATCAGGATACTAATCAGTTGCAACTGTTTCTACAAAGAAATGTAGGCTTTTTTTCCAGCCACTAAAGTACTTCTTGAACAAAGAACCTCATGCATTGCTTAGGCATTTTTGCTTCTAAGATATTCTTTCCTGAAGCACAGCATCTTTTCTTTTAAGGGATTTCCTGTATGTGTGGAGAGAGATTTTTTTTTTAAATATATATATAGTTCTGTCAGTTTTGTTTTGTTTGAATACCTGCCATTCCATTAGTGACTTTTTGAACTATCACACTGGGCATCAGAGGGCCTAGTGGAGCCCTTCTTTTGCAGCATACGGTAGTCCAGGAGGGGAAAGAGGAGGAGACATACATTCTTTCAAGTGCATGGAATATGATGGTAAGCACTGTTTACAATAACTAAAACATTAGTGTCCATTTTAATCATAAACTTAAAACAGTTTCATATTGGCTACTGTGAAGAAAATTAACTCTTTCCCAGCCAAATTCAGTACAAGCAGCGACAAAATTTTAGGTTAGTTACTCCTGCTGTAATGACTGGAAGGAAAATACAGATACTTCTTATTTCAAGACTTACATTGATGCAGGGCTCTTGGTTCTTACTTTCTCTAATTCTCCTTCTTTTTCTGACACCATCTTCTTTTTTTTTTTTTTTTAATCCTTAGAACTTAGCTTGGCATTTGCAAAGCCAGCAGAAGCACATAATGTATTGTTTAGATGTTGATGGTGCTGCAGCAAACACACTACTAAACTCATAGCAGACGTAAAACCTAGAGAGTTGTGATCTTTCTGTTGTTTCTGTGACAGTAGCATTACACCTAATTTGATCTATCTGAATTGTTTTCTTTCCTTTTTGATAGAAACAAAATCTTGCATTTGTTTCAAGGTAATATATTTCTTCTACCAAATTCCCCTTTACCTGTATCTTTCTTCCTTCCCTTTATTGTATACAGTATATATAGTATAAGTAAAACCCAAACCTATCCATAGGTTGATTTTCCATTATAGATCATGGGTGTTTTATAGTTTGTACTAATAGGTCTTAATTTCATACAAAAGACAAAAATGTCGGGAGATGGTAATGAGGATACTTCCCCCTAAACACACAAGAGGGGTGTTTGGAAGAAATAGATGAGGGTGAAAATTTTCTTTAGGCAATGGAAAATAGAAAACAAGGTTCTTGCTCAGCAGGTACCCGAGTCCAAGATGCTTTCTCGATTAAGCAACTGAACTTATTCTTCATTGCCAAAGAAGAACTAAAGCATCTAACTGCAGGAAGGATGCAAAAGGACATCATTTCTTTACAGCAGGACAAGACTCCTAAGCACCTAAGTTACACTGTACAGAACTCACTTATACACTACTACAGAACATCTAATTTTTCATAAAACAATTCAGTGCCTTGTGTTCTATTAAAAAATTTTTGTTTTCTCTGAAATTGGAGGCTCCTATACAAGGCCATTCATTCAGGTCAGTCTGTAGTTTGATGTCACTTGAGAGAAATTTATTTTTCATTCTGTCCCAATAGTGTTGTTTTCGATTTGACTGTCTATTAGCATTGACATTTGCTCTGTAAGGATTTTTTCTTTTTCTTTTAGAACTTGATTGGAAAAGTTTTGTGGAGTTTATGCAGCTTTTATCTCAAGGAATATGTTCTGATTTTTATTGTGTTTATTCTGTTGCTGACATTTGGTGACATTTTCTCTTTTGTTGACAGCTTTGTACTTCATTAAAAAGTAGGCTACTCAAGTGAAGGTGTTTAATTTGCTTTGTCCAGCCTTTATCATATCCAGCACATAAAGTACTCTTCTTACTTCATTCCTGCATTAGCTTTCCTCTCTGATTGCTTCTTTTCTGCACTTTGCTTTTCTCTATGACCTCTTTGTGAAGTACTTTTTCTTTTGTCAGCAGTTGAATCTCTCTTTACTAATTTTTTTTTAAATAGTTCAACATTATAGCAGAATGTTTTGTAGCTATTTACTTTGAAGCTGTCGGCAAGCATAGCTTGTAACAGTATGATTTGCAAGTTCCTGTCATAAAAGGTCAAACAACCAGTCTTTCAGTCTTTTTGTTTCTCTTGCTAGCATGCCAGAACTGTGATTACTAATCCTCACAAAATTCTTAGTGCACCGACTAAAATCCAAGATATTTTTTATTCTAATAGCTGCCGCAAAGGTGAACTAGAACAGACTTCTATGCCAAAATGGATGTGACTAGACCTACAGCTTCACTGCTAATGGCAGGAAATACAAAATACTACCAAAGAGCTTTTAGGCAGAGATTAATGACCTATCTCACAGTCACCAGAGATTAAATACCTGCCAAACTGCAAATAGCATTGTCTTAGAACTATAGGATCATAAACAATGGATGTTTATAGCATCATTTTTAAAGGGTGTTAAATTCTGAGAATTAAACAATAAAAGTAATTGGTTAATTGCATCTCAGTTATTGAAAACTAGAAGCTTTAAGGTTAAGTTTTCCAGAGGTGATATACTTTTTCTTCTTAATCAGTGCTAGATTTCAGAATTATATTGGTGGGGAAAGAGGACATGGCAATTTAAATTAGCAGTGCTAAGGAAAACAAGAAATTATGTTTTCTGAAAGCAAAGACTTAGAAATACAGCTGATATTCCGGACCATGTATTTTAATTTTTAACCAATGATTTTGCAGTTTCAACTTTCATACTCAATCCAGAGCAAGTGGTCTCTTGTGACGTATATCAGAGAGAAACAAAAAAATTCAGAAAGTAACTGGCTTTCCTACACGATTAAAATTTTACAAATTTTTCCAGCTTTTGGCAAGGTGGTAGCCAGGTGAGGCTGTAGGGGGCCTCTGTGGCAGGAGCCAGGGGTTGCTCAGTGCCAGACACATCAGGTGCAATCAGCTCCAATGGACCCACAACAGGACACAGGTGAACACATCAGCCAAGCTGGTGACACCTCCATGAAAACATATTTTTAAAAATTCATAAAATGCCAGACAGAGAGAAGAGGAGGGGAAAAAAGAAGTGAGAAACAACAGAGAGAAAACTGAAGTCAGAGAAGGAGGAGCTCCATGGAAGAACTGATATCTCCCCTGTAGCTTGTGAAGGGTCCACACTGGAGCACAGAAATGTGAGGAGGAAGGAGCAGTACAGAGGAGCAAAGAAACTGTCAGGTCCTGACTGTAAACTCCTGCACAGCTTGGAGCAGGGTTAGAAGAGTCAGAAATGAAAGAATGATGTAGAGCATAGGAAGGGTGTTGCTTTAACATTTGTCTTTCTGTTTTCCACTACCCAAATTAATAAATGCCAATTTTAATTAGGAGAGGACCACATTGTTTTTTCCAGTTGAGCCTGTTTTGCTTGTGACAGTAACTGGTAAGCAATCTCCTTGCATTTATCCTGACTCATAAACATTCTCCCTACTGTTCTCCCTCTTTTGTCCCCTTTATACTGTTGAGGAGAGGGAGTGAGCAAACAGCCAGGTAGGTGTTTGACAGCTATCCGGGACCAACCCATCACAGTGTGCTGCAAGAAACCCAGAATGCACAGAAAAGCATGATTCAAATATTGATTTTATACAAAAGTGAAGCAAAATGAGCCATTTTTCTTTCTTAAATATAACTTTCTGGTATATACACGTGCACCTATACTTCCACACACAGGTTCCCCTCATCCATGGATCTGATAACCATTTCTAAGTGAGGACTCCAATCTTCCTTTGAGCAATCAACAATCTCCCATTTCTAAACACAATCAGAATGCTTCAATTTCCTAAAATTACTAAACAGTAGTTACACAGCAGCTTTCCATGCTTATCATTTTACAACTCAGAAAATGAGGATAAAAACTATAACATTTCTGGGTTTATCCATTTTGTGGAATACTACAGTTCTAACCTAGTGTAACTAAATTTTAAAATGTGCATGTCTGTTTGTCTCCTACTGGGGATTTACAGGCCTAATAGGCTATGAAAATAGATTAGGGAATTGAGTATGCTGCTCAATATTTGGTCTCTGTTTTTTATTTCTGTTGCTTGTTTGTTTAGATAATTTCCTGAATTTGAATCATTTTTATGTGTTTACATATTTTGGGTTCTTTTCTGTGCTTTCTCAGTTCCTGGAATGCTAATAGCCCTGAAAATGGCAGCACCCACATGCCTTGTGCTCCTGTCTGTAGCACCAGTGGTAATACTGAATGTCCGTCCGCATCAAAATAAATCCCACAATAGGCTTGTTCAATCAGATTTTGACACAGACAACTGACTCTGAAAACAACATGCAGCTTGGTTTTGACTTAAACAATAATTTCCAATAGAATGGATATTTTCTTACTTGTGTAAGTTCCCCTTAGGAGTACTAGCTTATCTTCCGTAAAGCCACCGGCAACTGAAGAAGATACAGGTACCAATCTCAGTCTCCTCTGCTGGTTATCACCATTTCTGGCATACATACAAAAAAAGCAATCTCTGTGACATTGTTGAATATCTTTCTTACTATAGCAAAGTGGAAGAAAAAGGAGGTGTTGAGCACCTATATTTTGGGCCTTCTAGAAAGGAAGACACGCTGCCATCTAATAGGACACTGAAAGCATCAGGAAATAAAAAAAATCTGTCAGAAGTTCTGCTTCTTCCATTTCAGGACAAGGCTAAGAGGTTATTGCCCAAGATCATCCTATCCATTGACATTCCATTAGCAATTTAACATTCCTCTGCTGTGGGCAAGGTCAGATATTGATGATCTGTCCCCATGATTTGTCCCTATATAAAATTTGTGCAATAGGCATCATTAACATATTCAGTCATCAACACATTCATAGTTTCAGTCATGTTATCTAAAATCTACTTGCTACTCAACCATGTCACCCAGAGGAGGGGATGTGAGTAATGTAAATCCGTGCTGGTAAAAACTGAGTGTTTTCCCCCTCACTAACATATCTCTACCGTCACATACATTCTCACTCTGAAGATGAACTCTGAAATAACACTGTTCCGTTGTTCGCTAGTCTGGGGTACAAATTGGATCCTAGGTCTATGATCCCATGAAGGTCAAAGACCCCAGAAATATCATGAAATGTCCAGTGCTAGCGTAAAAAAAAAATAACTGTGCTAAAAAGAGACTTTGTAGAGACATTGTGAGGATGAATTGACGACAGGAACATGCAATTGCTTTGCATTCTCTTTAGCTAGAATTTTGTTTCTGTTTTCTCACGGGAAGCACAAATTATATCCCTGGCTACCATTCAAGTGACATTTTGCAGATCATATAAAGTTATACGAAAAACTTATAAAGTGCACTTCTGGAACAGGTTTAATTCAGGCTTGATCCATTCCAAGAAATTGCATTCTCTCACTATAAATCATGATTTATAACTTTTCCTATTAAACCTTAAGGTTTCCACGACAGCTGTCTGGTTTTAATTGCACTGCCTTTTCCAAATTAAAGCATTACAGCTTGCTTGTTTTCTACTAATGTATGTTTAAACTGATCTTTACTTTATCTTATTATTTTTGTAATATTGAATAAAGGCCATCATACTGAAGAAATATCCATTTACATATTTATTATGCCAAGGGTCATTCTAAGGACAATTAATCACAAGAATTTTCATTTTATGGTACTGCTTACATTCTTTTAGAATTAAATTGCCATAGGTATTGGAATTAAAAAAAGAAAATTGAGCAGAATTAATTTTTGTGATAATTCCAAGAAAAATGTGTTAGGCTGAATGGCATTTTAACTGTTTGGAAATACAGAATTAAATCTTTCCAAAGTAAGCAAAATTCTTTTAAGCCAGAAGCTGGTAGCTCTAAAGGGTAATATGTTTAAATCTTCTCTTGATTTACACTCTGAGTGTGTTTGTATCACTGCAATCTGAGGAATATCCTGGTAACATCAGTTACATTAATAGGGTTAAAGGAGGTAAAAAATGTCAGATTCACATCTTAGAATCAGTATAAATTTTTTCTGGCGTTTCTTAACTTTGGAGATTTATTAAAAAGACATTAAGCACTACCCTCTGCTACATCATCTACAGAATTATATTTCCTAGCCCAGAGCCTCAACTGATTTATATTACTTCTGGGGCACACAAGAACATATTTCAATTCATGTCTAAAATTATTTGTACACTGTCATTAATTACAAATATTGAATTTGCATGTGTCTCCTCTACCATCTTCTTGTTCCTCAGCAGTAATAAAAATTAGCTGTATCACTCTGATCAGATATGCCAGCCATCTAAAGGGATCACATGCATCTGACTCTTTTCTCTCTTTTTTTTTTTTTTTTTTGGGGGGGGGGGGGGCGGTGGCGGTCATCTTTTTCTTGACTACCAAACTGTAAGTGAAGCAACAGAATGTTAGAATAAATCTTATGCAAGCAATTTATCCACAAGTTATTTTGCTAAATGGCAATCTCATGGTGCAACTGATGTTACTGTGCTTAAGTAAGGGAACAGTACAGTATAAGAATATACTTGGGACTGTATAATACAATAATTTAATGTGCTTTTTCAGGCCACAGCACTGCTGGGTTAAGACTGTACTGTTCTCCTCTCTTGGTCACTCTTTCCTTCTCTTCCCATAAACATCCCCTCAGATCTAGTGGCTTAACCTGGGTATCAGCACTTGACATTAGCATAAGCTAATAGTAGGGGTGTTTTCTAACCCAGATAATTTTACAGAAGCAAATTGGTAGTGAGCAAGTGTGCTCCTAGGTTGGCAAATAAGTGGTGATAACTCTCACAGGTGGTGATAACTCTCACAGGTGATGATGTCATAGAAGAAGCTATGAACCGACTTCTCAGCCAGCTGAGCTGCATCTGGAACAACCCATCTGACTGCAAGCTCAGAAAGATTGTGTGTCAACTACTTTGAGAATAGCTGTCAGATGCAACTAGAGATTGTAAACGGTCACATATGTTCATTATAGATAATACATAACTGTGCCACTAGATAATGCAGTTATTTATCTTTCTTCTTAATTATTTACATGTTGGGCATTCATTATTAAATGAACTTAGCTTTTTTGTTTTCAAACAGCTCCAGGGTCAGTCCTGAGAGTTTCATATATATTTTCTGAACATTCATACTTCAAACATGAAAAGACTAGTCATTTCCAAAACATTAATACTAATAAACTATTTTGTTACATAAGTGTCAACCTTATAGGGTTTGACTCCAACACTCATATATAACCAGAAAGGCTTTAAGTTTTGAGGTTTTTTCACTTTGACCTTCAGTCATCAACAGCTCCGGTGCTAAATGATGCAGATGCTGTAAGTTGTATCATTTTTTTGTGTTTCAATCTAGACAGATGGCTGGAAAATGAAACAGCTGCATGTTTTCTGAAAGCCTGGAGGCACTGGTTCTTAGATAGAAAAAATTCTTATGATGGACAGGTTCAGATTTTAGGGACAGTCCTACAAACTCTTACAGCATCAAATGAGCTTGGATTCTCCTACAGACAATGGTAATGTCAAAGAAGACAAAGACATTAGAATTACTTTGTGCCACAGTGAGAGTATTCAACTACCTCTCAGTGTAAGCAGTACTTGTAAACATTTTATTAAATCAGAAAAGGTTTCAAGGAAATCAAAAGTAATCTGAGATCAACATGATTTTTTTTTTTACACAGTCTGATCTCAAAGATTTTAAGATTGATTGAAATGATTGAAAAAGCATGTGTATGATCTAGAAAGATTTTGCTGCCAGAAAGCCAACCGTTCCCTGGGCTGCATCCAAAGCAGCGCAGCCAGCAGGTCGAGGGAGGTGATTCTGTCCCTCTGCTCTGCCCCTGTGAGACCCCACCTGCAGTGCTGCATCAGCTCTGGGGTCCCAGCACAGGAAGGACATGGATCTGTTGGAGCAAGTCCAGAGGAAGAACATCAAGATGATTAGAGGTATGAAGCACCTCTCCTGTGGGGAAAGACTGAAAGAGAAGAGAAAGTTCCAAGAAGACCTTATTGCAGCCTTACAGCATCTGTAAGGGGCTCATAAAAGAGACAGGTAGAAACTTTTCAGCAGAGTCTGTTGCAATTGGAAAAGGTGCAATGGTTTTAAACTAAAGCAGGGTAGATTCAGGCTGCGTTTAAGGAAAAAAATTTTTACAATGAGGATGGTGAAACACTGGCACTGGCTGCCCAGAGAGGTGATAGATGCCTTCACCTTGGAAACGTTCAAAGTCAGACTGGATGGGGTTCTGAGCAACCTGATCTAGTTGAAGATGTCCCTGCTCGTTGCAGGGGGGTTGTTCTAGATAAATTTTAAAGGCCCCTTTCGACCCAAACTCTTCTATGATCTATCCAATTTGCTATTGGATTATGTTAAAATATCCTATTCTCTGAGGTCAGTTGCTGATGAGACAGCACAGACCTAAGCATTTTGACCTTAATGTTACTTTTCTTCAGGTCTAAGTATGAAGAATTTGGATGCTACAGAAATATCATTCTGAGAAATTTGTGAATTAAACACAATAGGACTGAAAGGTATTATAACCTTTCTGGGAAAAACAGGTTAATGAGAAAGTGCAGAGCAAGTTATATAAAAACTATAGAAGAGCAAAGACTTTTTTATTGCAGTGTAGTGGCAACTGTGATGAAAGAAATCCACATGTTCTAAAACATCTTTAGGAGAAATTTAATGAGAAAAACAGTAGCACTTATGCTTTGTTAGGGCTATAACGGCATGGTGTAATGACCACTGGGTAAAGTACTGCATTTTAAATTGAATGCGCTGGTTAAGATCCACATGGTATAAGAACTGTTACACAGTGTAAGAGAAAAAAGGGACTTTCGGAATACCAAAACCAGCATAACTCGTGGTGTAAAGGGGAAGCAATACAGAAGGTAAAAGAGATTCATAAACATATTATTGCTGAGACCATCTAGATTACATATTGATGCAGTAGCATAATGACTAAAAATTCTGGCTTTTAATGATAAAATATATGAAATCATATAAAATTCCATCTGCCCAACCAGAATAAGCATTCTCCAAGAATCATCCTCAATCTTCAATATTACTTGGGCATTTTTCAACTGTAAACCTTCTGTCCTTGAAAGATGTAATTTTAAAGTAATTTTCTTCTGAAACAGCCCTCAGTTATCAAATTAACGTAAAGATCCACAGGTTCAAGACGTGGAAATGGGCATTTGGGGTGAATTAAAAATGCAATTGCTGATGTGCAATAATTACATACACTTTCTGAATTGCATCCTGTGTAGTCCATTTGTGAAGTTACCCAAAATGTTTAAGCACTTTTCTTTAGTGAACCTTCCAATTTGTACAAGCTCAAGTTTTTCACAAGTAGATAAAAAGAACAGAACATTTGGATCTGCATATGAACAGATGAAAGAGGACTCCAGAAGGGTAGCACTTGACATAGTTATAAACTCATGGATGATAAAGCCGCAGTGGTGAGGATATCACAATGTGAGATACGGCCAACTGCCAAAGCAATGGAATAAGACACTCGGTAAAGCTTTATGCTATAAACAAAAAGACAGTGTATGAGAACACGAGGAGGGCATAAAACAAAGAATGGAAAAAAAGTTAAGGCCTCAGTGCTTTGTAAGAGTAGTAGATGTATATTTTTTCTGCCTGAATAAAATGTCACAGTAGATCATGAGGTCCCAAATACTGTGCTGGATTCTAGACAAGCTCACAAAGCTGCCATCTGAAGAATTTCCCTCACACATCTATAGGCAGAGTATTTGCAACATATTTATGAGTGATTGCAAATAAAACATCAGCAAAAAAATAGAACCTGAGTTCACTAGTGTAAGACAGAAAAGAAAGTATAGAAAATTATTTAATCATTTTACTTACTGGAATTACATACAATCTTGAATAGCGGAAGAGAGTCCTCTTATCCAAAATCTGCTTCGCAGAAAGAGAAGTAGGTCTTTCTCTTTTCACTGTCATTTTAACTTTATACTTCCATTGTCTTCATGTCTACATACAGCATGCATGCACCCTAAACCCCTCTTTCATGTGCTTCCTTACGTCTTTTAAATACTAATTCAAACCAATGTAAAATTCTGGTCAAGAGGAGCCTTCTGTATCATTACTTCCACCATAATATAAATTCTCATGTATATATTTGTATATGAACATGTATCTTGTGGATAATAGGCCAGAAATGGACCAGAAATAAGTTTGTATAGAAGTAGATATTAGATATCACAAATGATGGGTAACAAATACTACTATACTAATGAATAAATAAACCAAATTGTAGACTGGCCTTGTATGATATCAACACTTTGGAAGACAGAATTTCCCATCTACTAATTGTTGAATATGAATTTTGTTGTTTCAAGCAACAAAATAATTTATACAAATGAACCCATTGATGAACAGAAGAAAAGAGAACTCACTAAATAAAATACTTTTAAATGATCATTTAACTCACTCATATTTGATTGTCTTCTTAGATTTCATATTTGGAAATCCTATCTAATGAAGTTTTATCTTTACCACTTTGTGGTGATTAAATACCATAATCCTCTTATTTGTGCAGATCCCTAGTGCAGATCCCACTTTTATTAAAAGCAGGGTTCTAATGAAGCTCATGAGGTGTCACTAGGTAATTACTACTTACAGTCTGAAATGAAGTTCAGTTCCAAGTCAGTTGCATTTATGTGCTAAAACTAAATTATTAATGTGGATTTTTACACATTTTTAGGTTTAATTTTTCAGTCTAATGAAACCATAAATTTCAAGCTTTCAAAAATATTCCTATCTCTTATTTAATTTAATATGTAATTGAGAACATGCTTTTACTACAGATGGAGAGGCCTTTTCAAATTTGAATTTGGTGTTTTGCTGAGTTAGTAGATTAAGTGCTACATATTGCCTGATGTTCACTACACTAAATCTTAGCTTTCAAATTAATGCAATGAAATTTTGGAAATTCACAAAGTCAAAAATATTTTTTGCAAAGGTGATAGCTATATTTTCTGCCCTTACTGAATTACTCCTACAAAGTGGTAACAGCTGGGAACAGTCAAAGGCAAAATTCGACTATGCAAAAGGGAATAAACTCAAAGTTCATTTGCATATTCATTTTATACAATGTATTCAGGAATAATATGCCATTTAAAAGAAGTGGATATGTTATGTTTAGCTAGTGGTACAAACACCCTACGCAAAAAGTTTACAACAGGTTTATCCTTAAATTTCAAGGTAATGTACCAAGTTGTGACCACCAGACTGACACACTGGCTTCAGTGAGAGACTTTTGGTGGGGAATAAAAGAATTCCAGACCAAAAAGAACTTTACAAATAGTCACATACGTAATTTTAATTTTTTTAAGCCCAGTACCGCTTCCTCAAAGCCTGGACAAGTAAATCTACCCCTGATATATCTCTCAGTGAAATGAACAACCACCAAGATGGGGGGAAAAACCCCAAACAACAACCCCACACTCTTTGTACATCAATATTCAGCACTGCTGAAGAATGCTATTTCCTATGCCCTATATGAGTATTCCTATAGTCTTCTGCTCCTCTGAGCTGGGAAGGGTAAGCACATGTCATTACCTTGGCTATCTCAGGTTTCTCCACCAGTTTCTACTGACATTTTTGGTTGAGCATGATGAGAGGTACAAAAGTGTTTCCTGCTTCATAGTGTCACTAATAAATGCCTGACTCTCTGTTATACCTACTACACAGTATGTATTTAAGGGTTATTTTATCTATCACTGTTCAGAGACCAACTCACTAATCTCTCCTTATAGGAATGTGTCACAGTACTTATATCACGAAGCAATTGCTTGGTATTCAGCACTGTCATATTTTGCCTTTGACAGAAGAGAGTGGCTATCATTGAGAAGATGTTAAAGGATTAATTGCTATATTCAGTTACAAAATCTACAAAGAAAAAGTGTCTCAAAAATGCTAATAGTTCTAATTGCAGTTTAAAAAAATTGCCATTGATGATTGCAGTTAAAATTTGCAAATCCCCAGGTTCAAATTTTCTAGTCATGGGGGTATAAAACTCAGGGTAATACCTCATTTTCGCTCCATAATATCTATGGCAAGCTATAATGCATCACTGACAATCTAGTGATTCATGAAATGAAAGCTCTTCCTGTTTACATCAGTGCAGACATTCCCTGGGGGTTCTTCACAAAACACCTGTCCAGTTTTACAGCATGCAAAGTATGAGACATTAGCTACCTTATGAAATTATCTCTTTTTTTTTTTTTCAGAAGCACTAGCCTTAGAGAAATTGCAGTATCTATTTCACTTTCTGTCACCAGGATTTAAATATTCTCTCGGTAGGTAGAAACAGCAAACTGATAACCTCAGCAATGGTGTTCTCTACAACTCAGTGAAAGACGTGCAGCATCACACGTAATTCAAAAGGTTGCTTTGCATTTATTTCTCCAGAACCTCTCCAGATTCTCTCTTAAAAAAAACCCCTTTTACCTTTGGCAGAACTATACTTCTGAAGCACAGATCACACGTATGAAACTAAAAGCATACTAGCTGATCCTAACACAGAGAACTTAGAGACCTACTTGGCTTCCTATAGGCAGGATGGAAAGAAATTAGCCACCTGTTGAGAGTAATCCTAATGCACTAGCTGTGAGGAGAAAGGGAGGAAAGCAGTCTGGAGCAAACCAATGGAGAATTATAAACCCATGCCTGTATCTAACTTCCTACCCTGCCTTAAAATGTGGTGCCTCTGTTCACTTTGAATGAAATCACTGCTTCATACTGAGTCTCTGCTGAATTTCTTCTGACTGAGGAGATGCTGCAGCACAGTATCCACCAGCTCCACCAGTCACACCCAGTAGGTGGGACCTTAGCACAACACTGCATCACTCTCAGATTGTGAGGCAGCTGCTGGTGCATCTATCTCATTGGGAAAACACTTATTAGATTGGGTTTCTCAAGCTACTGCAGTCCTTCTCTGGTCAGGTTTTGGGTTATTGATGTGCCTCATTCTTCAGAGGGGAGCAGTTTTAGACAGGCACGCAGAGCATACCAGAGCTCGTGTGCACTCCAGGTCAGAAAGGCACATACCTCACAAATGGAAGCATCAGTGAGCAATTTTTATTTTAGGAGGTTAGCACATGTAAAAGCCCCTTTAGATGCTTTGGCCTCTTGCCAGGTTCTGTGCTGTCCAGAGGAGCTGAAGTTTTGTACAGTTGAACAATTTAGTGCTATATGCATTTGTCTTGGAGCGACTTTATGATGTGTATCCCCCATCATCGCTCTATGCCCGGATATGATTCCTGTGCCTTTCTGTGCCTTTAAACTGAGCCCAAGAGAGGGAAGAGAAAGAAAAAAAAAGGGCAGACGAACTTTTTCAAAGCAGTCTGTGCTCCAAGGTCACCACTCCTCTGTGTCTCTCTGCTGTGGGGAGAAGTGTGGAGGAAGCACCCTTCCTGCTTTCCAGCCAGCTTCTTCGGCTCCTTTTCTTCAGGGAGAGACGGAGAGTTAAACCTTGTTTTTTCTGGGACTTTGGGTCCTTTTTTTTCTTCTCTTCTGGACTGGTTCAGAACATCAGAACCTCACCGAGGGACCTTCCACCGGCCTGGAAGGGGGGCCCCCCACGCCGACCCAGCTCCGAGGAGGAGAGAGACCACACTCACAGAAGGACTCTCAAATCTTTCAGGTTTTGTCTCCACAGCGAGAGATTTCATTATTTAGCATTGTTATTCTTTTCCTGTGTGTCTGTTAAATAAATAGTTTTTATTTCCTCTTTCACATTCCTCCGAGGAATATTTCTTTCCCGAACCTGGTGGGGGAGGAGCGGCTATAACCTGCCTTCCTTTGAGGAGATGTTCCTTTTGGACGTTTCCCTGAATTTGGCCCAAACCAGCTCAGCATTGTAAAAATTGTGCCCTACGTATGCTGCATAGCTTGACCGACTCTCATAGCTCATTAAAAAATAGAAAGAGCTAATTAAATTTTCTGCCCACTTTTTATTTCTAGGGAGTATTCTCTCAACAATGCTTGAATAACTGACTGAAATAGAGACCAGTTTTACTTCTGAAACCTGTAGAGATGGAATGATTGCAAATAAATTATATTAGACTCCATTGTTTTGATCCAGCTCAAGAGCTCTTGCATTGTTTCACAGTTCTGTGAAATAGTTGAGAATTCATTCTTCAGTGCAATGGGACTACTCTGCATAATTGTGACAGTACTTGGCCCAGAGGGACAAATTTCTGGTAAAAACGTTATTTCCCTGAAAACTAAAATTTATTTTTCTTTAACACAGAAAGAAGTGTCAGCATATTTGTACTGTGACAGTCTGTCTCTGAGCTACCTATGGACAATAAATTTAAATATTAGGAATTCAGTCAAAGACAGGTAACTTTCTCGTTCCACACTTGTAGTACTGTCCAGCATGGATGACCAAAAATGTGACACGAATTGCTTTAGCCCCCACACAGAGACATATTTGAACATTTCCTTTAATCTGTTTCATTGCACAAAGCACAAAAACATTATCTTCCCAAAGCATGAGCTGCTACATCAGTTTTGTTGCAAAAAGTATCCCTAAACCTACAATAACATTAAAACCAAAGTTGTAATTGGGGTTAGGATTTGGGTGAGTCATCATATGTAGATTTAAAATTATGTGACAACTTTCACACTCTAAGGAAACTCAACTTTGGGTTTAAATTCATAGAATTATATACTTAAACAAAATATTTTATAAAGGACTGCACTGATTTTTTTTGGCATAACTGAAAACTTGTTCTTGTAAAGACCTTAGGAAGAGGTAAAATGATGAAGGGACTGAGAAGAGCAACACTTAAAGCAGATGTTACACTTCCTGTAGTTTAAAACATGCCATTTCTAAATGTATTAAATAATTTTCAGTTATAAAAAAAACTACTAAAATTTGTTGTGCTATATGTAAACAAAAATTCATTTTGACTTTTTGAAAAAAAATTATTAATTAACATACTTTGTAGAATTCCTTACAGAAGTAACAGCTATACATTGTCCAGGAACTTTTCATGATTCTCTTAAGTATGCAACCCATGTTGTAACTAGGAAAAGGAAAAGACTTGTTGGTCTGAGCAAGAAAGATTATATTCAGATTTCTGTTCTTTATGATTTTGGAAAGCTCTAATAAAATACATTGATTCACAGTGCAGACAGTGGCTATCACAGGAACATTTTTTTTCACCTAAATAATTATTCTTTTATACATTACAGAAATCCTTACTTGTAGCTTTATCTTACAGAAAATATATGTTTAAAAATTCAACAATCATGAGATTAAGCTACAAAAATTCTGCTGAAGGTGTGCCATTTACTAGTTTAGAAGGGGGAAAGGGAAAATACTTGGCTTGCCAGTGATGAGCAAGGGGACGGCGTGCCTAAACTTGAGGAAATGATCAATAATGGGGATTCTTTAATCTGCTTTGGGAGGTGTTGAGGCTGCAGAGAACCACATGAAATGTTTCTACACTAGTGCAGGCAGAGTGAGGAGCAAACGACAAGCTCGAAGCTTTGGCCCAGTCCCAGATTTTTGATATCACTTGCCTAAGTGAAACCTGATGGGATGAGTCCTGTGATCAGAGTGCCCTGTCGATTGTTACAGGCTCTTCTGGAGGGATACACAGGACAGAACACAGGGAGGCAGGGCACTGTGTGTAATGGAAGGGATGGAATGTATGGAGCTCACAGGTGGCCATGGCACAGTTGAGAGCCTCTGGGTAAGAATCGAGAGGCAAACAAATAACGTAGATGTCACTGTGGGAGTCGACTATAGCTCTCCAATTCAGCATGATGATGCCAAAAAATTATTTTTTGAGGAATCAAGGGACACTTCCAAGTCAACTGCTCTTGTCCTTACCAGGGACTTCAGCTTGTCAGAAATCAACTGGGAGCATCACACAGCTGGTACAACCTGGGCCAGAAGATTCCTAAAAAATCTGCCACATGTGCAGTATAATGTTTCTGAATCTTGTTGTGGCTTTTGATAACAGTGTTTCTGTAGCTCTCTCAAAATAACTCACCTTGTAGAAGCTAAATCTTTCCTTTTGATCACTGCAGTACTGCTTTATCACCTTGAATAAGTGTTTTCTGATCCTATATCTGCAAGTTACACTGTTCCCAGGAGCTTTTCTATGGATTTCTTGCTGTTACGGTGTAAGTTATTTTTCTAAACGGAAGTTGAGAGACATTATTTATTTATTTTGCATTTAGAAAAATCAAAACCATCTCTTAACTCTGCAGAGCAGGGCTACCAAGATGAATGGCCTAGAATACGTGTAAAATAAGTCCAATCATACTGAAAGCTTATAAAATGCTGTATTGGAAATTATAGTTCAGCATAAAAGATTCAGAATCCTACACTAAGCTTTTTTTCCCTTAGGTTTGGATTATGTAAGATCAAACTCAGCCAGTATATAAATATACGGAAGTCAGTAATACTTTCAATAAGAATTTCACGTCCATCCTGTCTAGATGTGGCTTATTATCTTTATGTATTAGCAGAAATTTACCATAGATGGAAGCAGCCAGCTCAGATAACTTTTAATTTTATTTTTCTTTTAACTTATTCTGTTTCTGAAGAAAAAGTCTATTATAATGTCCCTAGAACAGAATTAAAATTCAAATTATTAAAGATTCAATTTCCTATTAATATTATCCATATTTCAGCTTTGGATGCATTTCTGTATCTCATTGTTCCTTATTTTGTGGCAATTATACAAACATCTGTACAGATGTGGTTAAAATCAAAAGATTGTTATCTATAACAGATGAAGGCGTTGAGCTCTATATGAATCAATCTTAGACCAATGAAATTTGTAACACTGCAATATACACGATGATACCGTAAACTATTACTGTTTCAGAAAGCTTAACAGCATAATATTTGCCCACCTGTTCATCAGGACACCTATTAAAAAGTCATTTGCCAAACATTTCTTTGTAGCAAAAATATTATTGGAGTACTCAAAATAGTAAAGATGAAGTACCTAGAAAAGATGATGATTCCTCAGGGATCTTATCTTGGACCTTCTGTCTTTTCCAAACTGTAAAAGTTCTCACACTTACTCCATACTCAAGAAAAATGCATGCACAGGCCTATACACGCACACACATACATCCAAAGAAAACATTTGGTTTGAAGAGGGATACCACATGAATTCTTTTAGAGGGCCACTATTTAGATTATTTTTTCCTAAGTTAATATCAAGACTGGTGTTTTCACATGCCAAGATCAGTATCGTAAAACATCTATGAATTTCAGTTTCAGATGAGACAAATCTTTCTGCTAAACACGGAAACATTCATCATCCTACACAGAGTCAAGGATGAAAAGATGTGCCAGCTACTGCACATTTGCCTACCAAGCAGAAGTTTGCAATTTATAAACAATTACAAATAAGTGCATTTGTTGTAAACAATGTTTGCTATAAGCACCAAGTAGAGACGTTCACAATGTTAAGGTCTATGAGCTACTAATTGAACCACTGACAGCTCCAGCTGTAGGAGAAAAAAATCACAAAAACAAATGGAAAATATTTATCTATCTACACGTTGTTGTTGCCTAAAAAGCATTCCACCAAATGGACACTTCTCTCCAGTTGTGAGTAGCCCATTCCAGACTCATCCCTTTTACAGCTTCTGTCGTGCATTACATCAGACAAAGGTGGCTGTTTTCTTCTGATGTAAGTACGATTCTGATAGAATCATACTGCAGTGTCTTTAGAAACTCCACCTTCTTGTTTCTTTTTATCATTTTGGGAATAAAATTGTACCACCATATATAGAACTAAAAGTAGTGCAGATCATTTGATTTTTGTACTGCACTGGTGCTACCACAGTGGCTACAAAACCATAAAAATATTTGTAAAGACACAGATATTGGAAAACGTGCTTTTGTGAGAAAGTGCATAAGACAGAGAATATTGGTTTGTTTGAGGGATTCCATAAAGAACTGTCTGTGGATGATTTTATAAATCTGTCTCAAGGGATTTACAATCTTTATCCTCCTCCGGTTTCTACCCTCCACTTCAGAACAACACTTTTAAGGCTTCTAACTATTCAACTTTCATGCCACTTTGTTTTCTCTTTTTCAGAAACATGATATACAGGTCAAATGTAACCCTTCTGTTATTTGGGTTTGGGTGGAGAGCCCAGACACATTGCAATATGAAATAAACAAAATATTGATTGAGTGTTGGGTTGTATTTTTTCCAATATTTTGTAAGGCAATTGAGAACAAACTCTGCACCTTGGCACCTAGAGTAAGAAGCTGCAAATGCCTGTTTCATCCCCTGCTCCTCCCTAGCAGGGAGTGCTCTGTAAGTGCTTCCTAGAATACAGTAGAGCATGTTGATAAACATAACCAAGAAAGGTACAGTAACAAAAGGCTTCACATAAAACACTTGGAGTCAGTAAAAAGTCCCTCAGCAACTACAATTTTTATATCACACCACTAAAGAACTATCTATACCAAGCAATGCATTTATCTAGCACCTAGCACAATCCCATTTGCAGTAACAGTAGCCCAAATAACTACTTAAATATCTAGGGCGAAATTAATTCTTAAAAAATTTTAATTCTAACTATAATTAAAATTGTGTTATGTGTGATGGTATAATTTAATAATGGTTAATATATATTTCTGTCACTGTAAAAGCCTTCAGATCATTTACTGCTTTTGAATAGAGAATGTCCAATATAAAATTGCAGATAATCACTTGCGTCTCATCTCATTAACTTGGGTATCAATAACTGAATACAGAAAAAGGCAAAGATGAGTGCAAATGCTGCCATGCAATAAGGACAATAAAATTATATTGTTTTCTGTTTGAATATTTGATTCATCAGGTTTGCTGATTCCTCTTATTTTTGGCTGGAATAGTCAAGGAAGTGTGATGATAAACAGTGCTATACAAAGCACCACCTTGTTTGTTATCAAAGGATGCACAGGGGGCACAGAGGGGGTATGACCAACCTCTTGTCACCCTTGTTCTCTGATTTATGTTTTCTAGCACTAGCAATATTTGTTTAGTTTTAGTTATACGCTATCATGATACAGTAGGGTAAAATACAAAAGGTAAAGCCAAATTTTTCTGGATTCTTTTATTTATATTCTTTTTTCCCCATTTATGTGTGTGTGCCAGGAAGAGTGCCCGCAAATTAGAACACAAACACAGCGTGCCACTGTCTTTCTTTTTTTTCTTTTCAGTTGAAACAATGTTTCTATTTTCTGCTTTCTGTCTCCATTTAAGAAACAATTATTGTCCTTGTTGAAATCATAAAATGGCATTTCTAACGTCATTGGATTTTGAAGTGCACTTTTCTTGTTTAGTTGTAAAGTGTGTTTTTAAAATACCTATAAAATATCTCACTATTTTGTTTAGTTGTGCAGACAGGTGACTGGGTGACTCTAGTGCCTTTGTAGATAGTCCACATTTTCTGATGGACAGTGTCAGATTTATGCCTCTAGAAAAGTCAAATTGTATTTTAAGGTGGTGTTTTTTCTGTATTGCCTGCATGTAAATCAGAATAACATAAAATTATTTTCCTAAAGTACTGTAATTCAAGAATTTTAAAGTGTTACAGCGAAAAGACAAGAGATGAAAAAAAAAAAAAAAGGAGCGAACTTTAACTTACAGTAAAAATTGCACAAACCACTGTGGGGATTATTTTCCGAAGGGCAATCTTAGGCAGCAGACATTCAGCCATTCAGGCTGGGCAATATAGACAAAAAAAATGTAACTTTCCAAAGACAATTTAGCACTTGGGCATCATTCAGCCCTTGATATTTGCTTGTAGTCCTCAATAGAAAATGAATACTTAGTCAACGACCTTTTCAAAATCTCCTCTTGAAATGTGTGCTGCTTTTACTGTTCTGCTCACGATATCAGGTGGAAAAATCATCTGACCTAACAGCTTTCCTCTGGAAATTCTGATTCATCAAAACTGGAACCAGCTTATTTCCAATTTTGAGGACATGCTGACTGACTTCTTCTCAGTCACCAACCTCCTCATGCTAGAAACAGCTCCAAAAAGTGGAGCTCCTTGACTTCATGGATTCCCAACAACTTCTTTTATGGTATTTCAGGGAGACGTGGCTTCCAGTGTTTCCCATCCCCTGGCAAACAGGAAAGACAGCAGGATGCTGCTGAAGAACTCACTTGCCCACTCTCACAGCTCCCAGCCACATCATTTGGCTCATCACCTGCACAGGGAGTAGCAGCCTGCAGGGGCAAACTCTGAACCCCAGGGCACAGGAAGCTGCCTTGTGAGAGGTTTTAATGCCCAAGTAGCTGCAGATGTAGAAAACCTGCTAGCCTTTTTTGCCAGTTTTGTGACAGCTTGTTTATGTGTAAGCTGCTGAGGGACCTGACTTGTTGCTTATCCGTTGCCCAGCTGTGTAATGGGATGCCAGTGTCTGATAAAAGGTAGAGAGGAGATGTTTGGACGATCTGCTCTTAAAACCAAACCTCACATTTATATCTTACAAATGATCTGTAATAAAAGCTAAAAGCAAATCAGAAATTACAGATCTGTTTATATGCATGCCTCGTGAATCAGTTTTATGAAACTAGAGCTATAAACTGTTATAACAGGTGAAAGTTTTGTGAGCAGTGAGAAATTCATTTCAGGCAGAAAAAACTTTTTAAGGATGACAATGCAATTACAAGCACAGGGGAGTCCTTGGAGAAGGTACTGGCTATGTCTGCAAGAGGCCATAGGGAACATGAAAAGCAAAAGTGTTCTCAGCCATAGCTGTGTCTGCACTACAGCTAGATGAAAAGTTTTGAAGAAAAGCAGGATGAGTCTTGAACAAAAGAATGAGAGGACGAAAGCCCTGCTGTGTCTATTTTTGAAACCCAGTATTCAGCAGAGAAGGTGCTCTTAGGTAGATATCTCAGCTACAAGTGTTACTTTAAAGGTCAGTATAACTAGACATTAGGCATGCAGGGTAAAGCTCTTCCGACAAGGATTAATTAACTGGGTTTCAGAGATGGTGACTGAGTGCCCTTTTAGCAGTAAATTCCAAACAAGTCAACTGTCAGTGTCTTAGCAAGAAATTCCAAAGCCAGCCCTAGGTGTCAGTTTGTTTTAAGTTCCCAGCTCCTGGGTTAATTGGTTCCTGATGCTCTCAGGCAGCCTAGCAGCCTTGGAGCTTAGGGCCCAAGCTATTGTCATTCACTGCAGGTATTGCCAGCAAACTAAAAAATTCCACATCAGTTGTTAAAACATCTGGAAACCCCATGGAAGACTATGTGGTCAATGAGCAGACCTTTTGTTCACATTTGTAATTTAAAAAACCAAAATCAACAAAAGCCACCAAACTAAAACACAGACATCTTAACAATGAAGATTTGCATTTTCCATTTAGCTCTATTGTCCATCGCTTCAGAAAGTTACATCAATACTCAAAGCAATATTTAGTTCACTCTACATATTAGTGATAAATTCTTTAAAAGTAAAGCTTATAGAGAAATCTAGAGTTTATAAATTCACAGAGGACATTTTACAATTTTACCAAGTTTCAGTGCTTGCCTGTTGCAAAACAAGACAGTGATTAGATAAGGGACATCATCTTCACCCTCTGCCCCCAAATGGATACAACTTGAATAAAAAGCTTAGCATCATTCATTATTTGTTGGTGTAACTCAAGACCCCATGGCCAACCACTCCTGGGGAGGCTAATCCTAAGCCACAGAGAAAACACACAATATTACTTCTTGCTTGATTTTTCACCAAGCTTTTTTAGTGTGTAGTGAGCAGAAACCCACAGTCTTCACAAATTCAGGAAAGAGATGGAGATACAATTTGAGATGTGGAGTGGGATATGATGAGACCTGAGCTGGGGACACAGTCTGCAGAGGTATAAATGTCTAGCAAATATAAATTACTTGCCAAATTTGTTTTTGACATCTCTTAAAAGAACAATTCCTGGTGACAAGCATGTCCTCTTCCTCTCTGTCTCTATGTATCCGTATAAATAAGTAAAACCCAGGCAAACCGGTAAAAGTTGGGACTAGAAATCTGATATTACTTTTATACTGCAGATATACCAGTAGCTAATGTACAGTCTGTTTACATTTCACCAAAGATGGCAGATTAAAATTAAGAGCACAGCACCCTCATATTTAGGAAAGTAATATGTAGCCAGAATGTGTCCCCACACTACCCAAATCAATGCAATTAATCACACACAGAGCTGTCTCTTCCCATTTTCAGTAGTCAAAAACAAAGCAAGGATTCGTCTGCTCCATGTATCCCTATTCTCCTCAGCAGTGATTTGTTCAGAAAGATCCTGAACTGGCTGTAAAAATGTGACCTCTATAGCCTGTAATAACAAAACAGTGTAAACCCCATATGAGTACACTAACTGCAAATTTCCTACAATTCAGTTAATAAGAAAATATATTTATGTCAATATGATTTTGAGCAGGGTAAATGTTTGATTTGCATAGTTTGTATCTTTTCATTGTTTCTGACATGCAGTCCACAAGAAAACTTGAGAGCAAACAATCTGTTCCCCAGCATTTTGCACAGACCACCAACCATGCTCGCTTTCTCTCCTGCATCCCAGGTGACTGAATTAAGACAGGAAATATAACTTGGTTACCTTTTCTGACAATTCCAGTACTTGCTTCTGGCTTCTTCCACTTTTCTAGCAGTTGACTTTTTCTGAGTCACAACTCTGGATCACATTGTACTGCTTTTATATTCAATAACTTCATATGAATGTCACTTCCAGCATGTTTTCAAAGGTGTTTGGAAGCTCCAGATATCTTTTTGTTAGAATTAGGAATGAAAAATTTTCTGTTCCAGGAAATATTTCTGAAAATTACAATATTAGTTTCTGTTCTCACAGACACAAGCAGGTTATTTCAAAGTTTATCTTTGAGGATGAGAATAAGAAGAGATAATTACACTTTAAGTTTGCTTATAGCTAATGGATAAATTATCAAGCCACATCCTCAGTGGATTTAGGAGGCTTAAGTGTGGTTGAATGGTCAAACATCTTTTCCAGAAGTTCCATGTTCTTCTCAATCAACCAGACATTTTAATTCTGCACCAGCTACAAACCTAATGAAATGGCATGGTGTTATATACATAGATACTACATTTATAAAATAATTTTTATCAAAACACAGTCCCCAGAATACTGTCATGACACAGAATACAGCATGTGAATTCACAGCACAACACTAAAAGAAATGCAGAAGAATTCTTGTACTGGCCCTAAATTTCCAAGTGTTCCTGCAGCCAAGGACTGAACTTGGCCTTTAGATTTTATTACTGCTTTAGAATTTGCCATTGAAAACAGCTAAATAAAAAAAAAAGATATTAACAGTATAAAAACTCCAAATGCATTCATTTATACAATCAGAAACAAAGTACTCATGACAGCGTGCTCTGCCTAAGGAAAAAGAACAGTGGCAACACAAAATTATTTTGAGCTGCAAGAGTCCAGTAAATTTCAATTTTATAGAAGACATCCAAATAATTCCCTTATTGTTCATTGCCTTGTTACCTTAAAAAGGATTTCAAATAGGATAGCAAAATGAACTGTTCTAACTGGTGAGTATATTTTAGCACTTACTAAAACTATAACATAAAGAGTGACCTGCTTTGCACTGCATAACCTGGTGGGATTCTTAACAGCGCCAAGACTCTATGAAGACAGGAAGGCCAGTCTGATGTGATTTGCCTTTGAAAAAACGATTCAAGGGGTACAAATTCCACAGCCACTCTTATGCCACATGTTAATCTTCTCTATACGATACTAAGAGATAATGGACTAGTCTTCTTTTACAGGGATATAAAAATAGTTCAAAGACAACGAGGGCCAGATATGGTGCACTACAGAATGATACACTACAGAATTCTTCTTGAACCGTACTGTTGTTGTTACAAGCTACTTGGATTTGTTTTCACCTTCAATTTACAGCTCCTATTTTTAGAGTGCCACTTCTCTTAGATTAGTCTTTAAAAGCAGAAGATTTGGGGTGTGTCTATTTTTTTTCATACACTATTTTCTAAACTTCAATATATCTTACAGAATAAGCTGACATTCCAGGGGCTAAATAAAAAAGCACTTGTGGACTTCACCTGATTAACTACAAAATCTCTTTATTTTCTCCCTGGTAATAACATCAGCCCAAAGTGTCATGTGGCTTAAATAAGGAGAGAATGTTGCAACAATATTTCATGCACACATATCTGACTTGGAAATAGAAATGTGAATCTAGATTAGATATTTAATATTAAGACTAAACTTTTTTAACTTTAAAACTGGGTTGAAAAAATCAAATGCAAAAAGGTTTTGATGAAATCAACCCAGAAAAATCAGAAGATACCCTGGGGGTCTTTGCAACCATGCTAAGTGTCTTTTCATAAGACTGATGGAAGCAGCAGTAGGAAACCAAATTTCAAGAGAGAAAAACAAATAATTTTTTTAATGTATGTGGAAATTCTTGTGGGAATAAACATTCACAGCTGATTAACAGACAATAAGAATGGAATGTCTATACAGATACATGCAAACTTCTCTTATCAAAGCAGACATTTAGAAACATTTAAAAACCATAAAAATATATTTTTCAAACTTGACACCATATTAAAAAATTCACTCATTCTCCCTGGCTTCCTCTCCTGTGGCTCCAGAGAAGCCAGTTCCAAAGAGGTCACTGATTCAAACACAACAAAAGCTGTTAGAATACACATTATCTTCATAAACCTTATTTTCCACTACTCTAAAAATTTGATCAACATTGCTTAATCTTGTAATATTTACTAGCAGTGAAAGAAATCCCTTCATTTTTATTCAACATTCTTTATCCATCTCCTAGATGCTGTACCATACAAGCATGTAGCTAAAAAAATTGTATCCCTTATATTCAATATGAAAGTATTCTGCTTAAACAATTTCTTATGTTCAGCCTAACAGAAATGCTGCTGAAGTCATATCACGTGAGGCTTTCAACAGCCTTGTCTGTAAAGGCTGATGGTACTCATGGTCTGGAATTGATGATACCAGATCCCTGAGAAAATACAGCCTCCAGCAGTCAGAGCAGAAGTTCCAGTGCCCTAAAACTCAGTTGGTCACTACAGTAGTTACACACCACCATCTTATGGCACCAGGGTTTAGAGCAAAAGGCAAATAACTCATTTTGAAGGGCGTACAGTGCTTTCACCTCCAGCATTTTCAGCGTATACCGAATTCAGTGAATACTAGGTTCTAGTTAATTCTTTAAAAGGAGGCATCTTGCTTTTTAAAAAGGTGTTATATGCTCATCCCAGCCTGGGTATAATCAGTCATTGCTGTGGAAGGATGGGAAGGGCTGATGATAATGATTCTTTATTTCTAAACAGAGTAATTTCCCACATTACCTGTAGAAAGGTTTCAGGTTGTCATGAATCAGAAGTTACTCCTCCTGCAACAATTTCCAGTAAAAGGAAACCTCTAAAAGGGTCCAGCTTTGCAGGTGAGGACAAGTTTAAACTCGGCAAATACATGTTATCCATAATAGACCAATAGGTTTTTAAATTATGACTTAAAAATAATATAATGGTAGTAGATAAAAATGTGCACACCTGAAAAGAAAAAAAAAACCCCAAACCAGCAATTTAATATAATTTTATATTCTAAAGTCCTTACCTACTAACGAGATTTGTTGTTTTAAAAGGAGATGAGATTAAATCAGGTTCATAACAATAAATTAGTGTTTCTGTGTATGTTACTTCTGGCTCAAAATTACAAACTTACAGTTATCAGTTTGTTACAAGTTAGGCGCATGGATGGAATGATCATGGTTATCTAGAAGCACGCAAACTCATCTTTAAGAAATGGGGCACTTACGGATATTTCATTTCTGAACCAAGAAGTCATTTCTTGTGATTGAAGAATATGAACATAATGAGAAAAAAAATCAATAGTCAGCAGAATTATTTCAAATAACTGAGTAAGTAGCTTTTGTTTTTAAAAGAGTATTTTTAAAAGTATAATTCATGTTGATGGTTTTAACTGAATGGCAGAAGGTCAGGAGTTTTACTGTGTTTACTTATAGTATGTTGCTGGAAAGTCACTGACACCTATTATACTGGAGCAAAGAAAAAGTTACCTTTATCTGTGGTTCTTACTATAATCTGTACGATTCCTTTTCAAAAGGCTTAGCTATTAAAATATATATATATTTTAAAAGAAATCCCAGAAATATGGTACCTTTACAGAATGTTTTACAGTGTTTAAGAGAGTGTCAGCATTTACTTTATAGACCTTTGCATTCAAAGGTTTATGGCTGAGCCATAAAAATCAGTCCATTGTATAACTTCACTTATTAACTCTCACTGTAGGAGTCTTTTCCCCCACCCCACTCTTTCTCCTTCGCTAAATAGCCAAATTTTCTTCCTGTGTCCAAGTTACAGATATATATTTTTAGAAGTACTCTTTTACGAGTGATTTTCTTCTAGTTACTTTCCTTTCACAATTACACAGCATGGCACTTTAGATATAATGTAACATTTTAATATAAATGTAGGATGATCTCTCAGTTTTCAAAGATATAGGTTGTTAATAACTGAATAAGTCTAACAAATTTAATCCCCAAGTCCTGAGCTTCTATTTTAGCTCACCTCATTCATTATTGAGCAAAATGTTCCTTAGACGTTGTTTCTTTTTGTTGCTGCTGCAAGCCTCAGCAGCATCCTCACTTGATTCTATATCAGTCTGCCAACATATGTAGAAAGATGAGAAACAGAGCTATATTTCATGAAATATTTGCAGAAAAAACACATCTTGGTGCTTGACTTGCCTCCTTGTGTCTCTGTGATACAGACAGAGGCCATAAGACTAGCCTCACATATTCTTAGCAGACTTTTGTGCTCCAGCAGCACCAGCATGTCTGGTAAAAGTGATCCACTCCATATGGTGCAGAAATTTCATTAGATCTAATATGAAATTCTTTACACTGCAAGTCATCAGTGGCAAGCTGCAAACCACCAGAATGCATAGCTATGCCAGCCATAGCTACAGTAATCTTCCACATCTATGTTCCTGCAAATGTATTTTCCAAATCCCACACTTCTGCCAAGAACTCAAGTTCACATTACCCAGAACTCTCCAGCAGCCCTCTTTGACTACTCTACCCCAATCAGCACTGGAAGGCAGACACTGACCTGATTGTTGCTGGCTCAGCTGGGAACAGCCCTGTGGACTAGAACTGTGTGGTAAAACAAATACTTGGCCTACAGCACCTTGCTCTTTGCAAAAAATCTCTAAAGGTTTCGCTTGTCAGCACCAGCCCATTCTGATCTTCTAAAGGAAAGAAAACAAAGAGAATAGCCATGAAATACAGAAGGAGATGTCTGAGCTTCAGCTGATTAGCAGGGGGAAGGAGGAGAGGAGAAGAATGTTCTCAAATAAATAGGTCTCATCAAAGACAGCCACTCCTGTGGCTCCACCTTGTGCAGCCTCTAGATAAGGCAAGGTTTCTCAGGTCTGCTGCTGGGTGAGAGCTGCAGAGACCCTATGGGTCTGAAGCAGGACATGGATGAGCTTCTACCACACATTCATTCCCATTGCTGCATTCCTGAGTGATCTAACAGAGCACTGGTTTTCCTTAAGGAGTACGTTGATGTAATATAATAAAAAGGATTGTATTGTTTTTGCTGTCAAATGCAAAGAAAAATGCACTGACGTTCCCAGAAATGAGACAGAGTTCTGTTGGTTTTTTATGTCTGAAGAGAAGGGAAAACACATCATAAATCCACACAGTGAAACTTCCAGTTTTCATTTTTTCCTATCTATTTATCTATTTATGTCCTCTCAGCCACTGAGTTGCCTCAACTTTCTCCCCCGGGACATGAAGCTTTCAGCTGGCCTGTTGAAAGTAGTTCTGTGTTCGAGAAAGTGATGATTGAAAGCAGGTAAAATTAGGCTATTTAGTTGTTCATGATGTGTTGACATTATCCTCAATTACGTCCTCTCAGGAAAGAGAGCTTTATACATGTATATGTGTCTCAACATTCCTAAGTAGCTATCTGGACAACTGACATAAAATCAAACAGACAGATTGCTCTTAGTTTGTCTATCCTCTTCTCTTTCTGTAGTCCATTGCAGAGTTGAAACCCCACTGAGAAGGTATCAGATTTGTATATAATTTTTCTAAAAGCACATATATGGCTCAAGGAGAAAAAGAAATAACAAGATATTCTAAACTCACATTGCTTTTCACTTAGTGTGATCTACAGTATCTGCAGAGCTTGGATTATTTTGGCATGAGTATCACTAACTTCTAGAGTAGCCTTCTGTAAATCAACCCACCATATTATTCTTAATTATGAAATGACGGTAGAAAAATTCCATAAACCACAAAGTACTTTTAAGTCTTGTGATCATTATTACTTATGTAACTTAAAATTCAGTCATTCTCCTCATAGAAAAATATGCACACCAAAACAAACCACAACCAACCAAAAAATCCAAATACATATGACTTTTTTTCAAGACTTTTTCTCAGTAATTGAGAGACACCAATCCACCAGTCTTTAGTAGGTGGAACAAGGGAGCACAGTTTCATTAACGAGACACCATCAAATGGCAGCGGAGGAATCCAAAGAAACTTACTAGTTTCACAAGTCCTTGGATGAGACCATGTACTTTTATTTAAAAACTTAACAGGTCACAAGCTATAGCTGCAAGGCTACATTCTATCTAAAATCACAAGAAACCTGAACCTCGGTCTTTCCACTAATAGATATGTACAGTGATTATATCGAAACTGGGAAAAAGGAAAATCAAAATTGAAGCTGTTGCTGAATTTCAAAAATAACATGCTGAAAAGAGATATTCCAGGATGAAATGCAAGCAAAATCATTTTCTATTAATGTTCCTATGAAATTTAAAGCTCAGAGATAGTTTTACCTACAGACAAACTACATCAACTCTTTAGAAAAGCCAGCACTGAAATCGGAATTTCTGGATCATTTATTAATGGCCGCCACTTTTCTAAAAATAAGGCTATCTGTACTCTAGCAAAACAAGGATGCATTTATCATAAAGTCAAAGTACATATCATCCGGCTGAAATATAAGAAAGCTTAAAAAATAACTTTTTAATTTTTTGAAATATTTTCCTAACTGCAGAGACAAGTAAAGCAACAAAGGAACCCAAATTCACAGCTGAAGTTTTCCTGCACTAATATCAATAGACATTTTTCTTTCAGCAAGCCAACAACCAAAAGAGGCTGGTTCTGTTCTGAGCCATCTGCTTTATTGTATTTCAAATTACACATAATGAGTACATGAATTTGAACATTTAACATTTCTGGCTACTCTGAGAGGAAAATGCAATTTCATAGCCCAACTTCTCATTTATAGTTTGACTTGTGCACTCACAAGGGAGAAAACAGTTGCTCTGTAGCAGTTGTTTAGTGAGTCGACCATAAAGTGAGTCAAGATTTTGGAGAGTTTTATAGAAGACTTTCAGGATTGCTTCAGCCCATGCTAAATTACCAATAACATCAAATTAAAGTAGCCACAAATGAGTTAGTTTTACCTCCTGTGCCAGGGAAATGTGCCAAATTCAATCAGATAAAATAAATTTATGGTAACCATCATTAGGGACTTAGTGTATGCAAGAATGTGACTTTCAAATATTTATTTCTACAGAGAAATCATTGCTCTGAAATCTAGCCAAGTCCAAATGTCTGAAAACACTATCAGGCCCTATATGTGAATCTTCCTTGTCTTCATTTTCTATATTTCCATTTTTCTTTGTTACCTTCTCATCTTCTCCACTCTAAATATCACCAAAAGTAACAAGTCAAAGTAGGTCGATAGAGGACACAGTCAAAAGAAACATATTCAAATGCATTGGCAGGAACAATGCAAGTAAGATCATTTCTAGCCATTTTATTCTTCATTTTCACTTACAGCAACCCTAGAAGTACAGCAAATCAAAAAAATTTTTTCTTTTATAATTGAAATGTCTCTGTGAACATCTTTGATTTTAACTTTTATTTTGATTAGTGTAATTATATCAATAATTGCTTTGTGTCCTAATATTTCTCTGGATCTCACCAATACTATTCTTACTTTTAATTCCATTATGAGTTTGATGCGGTACTACATCATATGAATAAATTTACTGTTAATAAATGAAGTGAATCACAACACAAGGGGCACAAGGGGTTTCACTGTATGGATATACTGATAGTTAGTAACTTATAAAATCACTGGTTTAACAAATTTTCTTGGTGAGTCAAAAGAAGGTAGAAGGCACTTAGGACACTAATAAAAACCTGCTAAAAAGACACATAGGTTATGGCTAGATCCTTTCCGAGAATTTGAGGAAGGTTGGTTGCAAGAGTTGATGCAAACAGTGAACTGTAGCTTGAGAAAGCATCTCATCAGCTCAGGGAAGGTATGTTGCGTGAAATACCCCCAGTTTGATGGATAGGGGGATATTTCTTTCCATGAATACATGCTACATACCATTCCCATATTTTTCACATTTACATGATTACATTTAAATTTCCTGTTAAACATCTCCTTCTCTTTATATGAGGAGGAAGGGGTTTTTTGCTGCAAGGAGGTTACAGAGTACAGTTATTTTTGCTAGGATTTTGAGACACAATGCAGTTTATTTATTGATTAAGAATCAGATTAAAAATGTTGAAGTAGGGGCTTTTTCCTGCTTCTACGAGGCAAAAGAGCTACATATATGAGCTTTTCTCATAAAATATGTATGGATAGACTGTTGTAGATACTATATGCATTATAAAATACTATTACATTACAGTAGCGGAACTACAGTATTGTTTGACAAAAGGGAAGATAATGACTAGAGAAAATATATCCAGTGCCCATTTTAAAGTGCTTAAGCATTGTTTTGGAAAAACGTTATGATCTTTATCCTGATATGCTGCACGGAGTGAATGTGCAAAGGAGTTATAAAACTTCTCCGGATTAGCAGCTAAGGGGATCCCTTAATGACGGATTGATGGCAGAGATGTCACTACAACATCCTCTTTGTGGCAATGAAATTTAAGTGAAGACTTGATGGCAGAGGCACGCCAGAGTGCCACTTCACTCTAGCTGACTTCCAGCCTGCATAATGATACTTTGGATACACTTAGAGACTGACAATATTATGATGGTATCAAGATAAAGCTAACAGAAGGCTGGCATGAAACCTCTGGCCCTACTGCAAAAAGTCAAAACGTGTTGAAGCTGTTTTTGAAGTTGACTTTGCAATGGAAGCACAGTAGAACTGAGTCAAAATTCTAAGTTCTTCTCAGAACTTATCAAAATAGCATTACTTAAAATGTTGTGCTTAAAACATCTTGTTAAAATTATCCACTACACATAGGAAAGAATTAGAATAGTGATAAAAATGTAATATAAATGCAGGAACAAAGAGGAAGCTAAACTAGACAGAATAATCTAGAGGATTAACAGGTTGTTTCCTCATTTTATTTTTGTAATCTGCTACTGTATCATAAACTTCAACTGTCTCAGTGGTGTTACTATTTTGTAATACATCTAAAAGAAGTAGTAAAGAGTAACTTGAAAATGTTGCTAGAAAAATGAATTTTGATGAAATGCAAGCGTTCGTGTCAGTGCTTTAACAAACTGTTAATCTCCTACTGCATATTTTCACATTTGATACACAATTACTATTTACAAGCAGTGTGAATCCATTAGCTTTATGAAAATGATAGGTATTATGCATGAGTTTCTTCCTGTCCCTCAGGACAGAAATGGAAGTGAGATTCTGCATCTCTAACGGCTTTGCTTTAGCAAATTTCATAAGTAAATACCACAACGAAATGACTGTTAAATTGGCACTAATGTATACTGAATCATATCTTACCTAATTTGAAGAAACTCTTTGCAAAATTTCCAAGAAAGGATGAGCAAGCCCCTGAACTTCCAGTCTTAGTCTAGAAGACCTTGATGTAGTGATGAATTTGTTCAGAATGTTTTGTTTTGTTTGCCTGTGACTGTAGAAGTGCTGACAATAGAAGACTTCATATTGTTCTTATGGTTAATATTACAAGTAACGTGTTGCTCAAGGCTGTATCAACTTGGAAAGTTTCTGACTGGAAAGTTTCTGAAGTTGGATGTTTTCTGAGAGGAATATAGAGAGATCCAAACAAGAAACATTTCTGCTTCCACAACACATATTTTGATATGAATCTTTCATGAAAATAATTCATTATTTCCACCATTGAGCAAAAATAAATGTGAGCCACCACAAAAAATTAAAGTCCCCTTTTCCAGTGAATGGCCTTGTGATAACTGAGCACGTAGTTAAAAATAAAACCTCTTTGAACAGTTGTCAATAAAATCACTGCTGGTAGCAGGAAATAAAGTTTCGTGTAACATGAAAGTTTATATTTTAAAAAGTCATATTTTTCAATTCCAGTTAAAATAAGTCTCTACATTCTGAGGAAACTTGTATTACTTGCGTGAATCGAGTCTGGCTTCAAACTTTCAAAACTTTTTTTACATATTTTTTCATTTCCTTTAACTTTTGTTCAGCTATTGCAGCACAGGAATATGTTTGATGAGGTGATATGAATCTTGAAAGCCAGGATTAGTACCTCTCAGAGATGGTGTCAGAGAAAAAGCCATTTAACTGTGCTTTTAGAAGCTGTCCAGATGACTTAACGAAGGAGGGGAAACAGAATATTTCTGACTGCTCAGTTAAATTAGCAATTTTAATTAGGTGTACTAGCCTGTTTATCTTATGAGGACTGTCTTCTGGCCACGTAGCTGGACAGCAAGAACAAGACAGGTAGGAACATTTTTCTAGTAGACTTAAGAGCCTCTGCCAGCCCCCTGCCACATTCAAGCAAGCACCAGCCACATCTCCAAGCCTACGTCCTCCTGTGCCAGAACAGAAACAAGTGCAAGAGTTTGATGAGATGTAGAGCATACCCCACTTAGGTTTGCAGACCTGATAAACAGTGAATGTGGATTTCTAGGTCATCCTCAGATGTCCAGAAACCTATGCAAAATTTTTCTTAGTTTCATTTTTTTCTGAAGCTTTTGCCTTACTCTCAGTGTAACAGCATCACAAATATTAATTGCTTATCTTTGTAGACATTTACTCATTAGTGATCACAGTACAACCACACTCAATGATGCAGAGGAAGAGAACAAGGAAAAATATTCAGCCCAAAAGGAAGTAAAACCTCCAGAAAAACTCGATTTCCACCACCACCATTAAGATCAACACTGAATTTCCTTTTTTACTTACACCACAGCTGCACAGTTCCCTTCAGTTCATTACCATCATTTAAAAGCTCTGGTTTACACATCCGTCTCTGGCAGACTTCAGGGACGGCTAAGCAGTCTCTTCCAGAGAAACATCTTCAGTACTGTGGGCCCTTCTGCACCTCAAGAAGAACATAATGGAGCTAAGAAGGTATGGAGAAGGAGCAATAACCTTAACAGGGACAGATGAGAAAGAATGGTATTCTTTGATGCAAAGAGAAGGATGATGGGGTATGATTGAAGGTCTGTAAAATCACAAGGGTCAGTGAACTCAGAACTATTTATTGAATAAGCCCAAAGAGAAAAAGTCAGCACCTAGTGAATTTATCATATCAGTTAAAAGCCATTAAAAGAAAATATGTTTGTACAGTAGCAAGTGAACTTCTGAAATTTGTCTCCTCAGGAGTCTCTTGGAGGCAGCAGATTAAAAAAAACTCAGACAAATTTAAAGGCAATAGGGCCATAAACAGGTACTAAAGTGAATAAGGAAAAAGGCACCTTCTAATATCTTTAGAAATTGTGGATTTATAATTTCTCCAATGTTAAGAACTTACATGTTCTTACTATTTCTATTCTGTTCTTATAATTTTTTAATATGGTTTTCAAGAGTTGGTTGGATACACACTGAGTAACCTGGTCTCACCTCACAGCTGATACTGCTTTGAGTAGGAAATTGCATGAGAACGTCTCCTGAGGTTTTTTCCAGTCTGAAATATCCTATGATTCTAACTTGTGATTTCAATAATTTAAGAATTCAAGAAAAATAAAATCATTATTGTTCTAGTTGCCAGTATTCTCCTCAGCAAAAAAGCTTCATCAGAGGGAAAAGCACAGCTGCACTGAAAGGAAGGAAATTAAAATTCTGCTACAAAGTTTAGCACATATTAAAGTTAATGGGGCATATTTTGAAACTGCTTAAAGTCCATTCATCGTCACTGTAATAGTTAAAATGAGTAGAGGATAAGTTTTGACTTGGTGAGATTTCAGGAGCCTAGCTAGAGGGCAAATCTTAGCCCATGGAAATGTTCCCTTTTTCGTTTGGAAGGAAAGCAGTTGAGCTTTCTCACTTAATAATAATCTCATTAATAAAACTCCACGGTGAGCAACTTGCTTGTGCACTGATCCCAGGGTAATATAAATGGGGAAACCAGGCTGTCCATGAAATGAAACACTTTCACAGCTTGTACAAACAGGATTCATAAAGGTCTATCACTGTTTCCCAGAGAAGGGACCATACTGCTTTGCCTCTTACCTGCTTCTTTTTCTCTGTGCTCATCTTGATGTTAAAGAGTAAAGTAGATAAATCTTCTATGATTCTACTTCTAAATTTTTCTTGCTTGGGGGCTTCCTGAGCTCACAGTAGGAATTCACAAAATCTGAAAGTGGTTCTTGAAAAACCCGCAGCTGCTTCCCCATCTTTCCAAGCCCGTTCATGCATACTCACACATGGATTTGGTTGTTGCTATTGCCACATTCAGTTTGGAAAATGGCATCCCACACCCACCTTAGAGTGAAAGACAAAAAATGACATAATATTTATCAGTATAAATATGGGTTTATTTAGTAGTAACAGTATCTGTCAATAGTCATCGTATCACTGCAAAGGACTCAGTAAGACAATTCAATATGTGTCTTGTGAGGAATGATTTTCCCCTTCCCTGCCTGAGTCTTTATGAAAAGCAAGGATTCATCCTAATGCTGTGCAGCAGCCCACAGTTTACTCCACAGCCCTAGGAAAGGTCACATTACGCAGCTACTTTCTGAAAAGCTCAAATATGAGTCAGGTTCAAAGTGATACTGGATAAGAGAGAGAAAACCAACAGATTCTGTCACATCCACAACATAATATCCCAAATTATCTTCGATTTTGAATACCAGCACCTGTCCTTGCCATGTCAATAGGCCACTCTAAAAGGCTCATGACTGAAACATTTATATCAACCATTTTTATTTCCCCTGGGAGTGAGTCACAAGCTGGTGGTGAAAACTGGTGTCTTTCCATTGATTTTAATGGAGCTGTTCCAGCTGGCAGCAGCTAAAAATTTCATGCCTTATCTCAGATTCCACACTTCATATGACTTAATTCATTATGAAAGCAAAACCTTGTGGGAAGAAGCCATGCCTCTCTGCTCCACTGTCTCATTACTAGCACTTACAGAAGATTAGATTTTAGAATTCCTGACAAGCTTAGTTCTTCAGAAAGAAAAAGTTAAAATAGTAATACCAAAAACAAAAAGGAAAAGAAATGTATTTTCCAAGGTCACCATAAAACATTAAAGAGGAGCAAAAAATAACTTGAAAGGACCTGTATAGCAGCCCAAATTTTACTCTTCATTTTTAGGTAACCTCCAAATTTGTAGGATTAGTCTGAAATGGTAGAGAAATTTGGACTTTTTGGCATTTGGATATTTGGACAAGTTCCCATAACATTTTTTTCTGATTATGACTATTCATGTAGAATTCATTACTTTGGAAAACCTTTATATCAGAGACAGATCCCAGACCCAAATCTAAGAGAGATTTAAATTGCACAGCACTGAAATATTTAAATTTTCTTGTTTGCTCTTATTAATGAGGATATACTTTTGACTCAGTTTCCTAAATTCAACTTAAGAAGCATAGGGAGAAAGAGGAGTCTCGAAACCCAGAAAAATCACAGAGCATATCTGGAAGCCAGCTCCATATAATTTTTGCAAAACAAGTGGACTAGGCAATGGAAAAGGTACTCCGTAGCCCAGAATATGGGCTACAGTGAGGAATAAATTTCAGTCTATGTTCTAACTACTTGAAGCAAAATCAATGAACAGGTTTGGAGACTGCATTCTTGTCTCGGGCCACACCCTCTAACACAGCAAACACCTCTCTTTAAGGTTCCAGTTATGTTCACATTCACTCCAAATCCTTCCTTTCCGTATAACTTCTCTTGACTCCTTTCTCTTTTCCCTCTTCCCCTTACACACACACTTAGGAACTCAGAGTACAAAGCGCTGGTCCTATAAGGCTACTTCTACCAAGTTAATCAGATCTACATCTGATACACAGATAGTGTGAAGCTCTTCAGTGTCTCATCCACAAGATTTTAAATACCCCTCAATGCACAAATTGTGCCTCAGCATCTGACCAGAGAATGGAGCACTTAATTTAAAAGATCAAAAGCCTTTAAAATGAGGAAGGCTCATCCACACATCAGAGGAGGAAGGCTGCAGTGATTAAGGATACTCCCTGTGTTTAGAAATTCTGCAATAGAAGGGAACTTTCTGATGAAACTCCCCCAATGTTCCCTGAAACAAGATAATATAAAACATTACAGAGTTAAAAAGTCTGACAAAAGGGAAAACTCCTTCATTCTCTCAAATCACAGAATGCATTGGGTTGGAAGGAACCATGAATATCATCTAGTAGTAAACCCCTTGCCGTAAGAGTTTAGTCTAGGGCAGAGAACTAGAGACTGTCACACCAACCAATTGCACTCTACTAAAGCGTCTAAAAGTGACTGCAGTGAGAGGCATTCCTGGCATCTGTCCTTGCCAGATCCCAGTGTAGCTCTACTTTTTCAGAGGAAAGCAGTGCAAGCCCTTATGCCAGCCACCATCCCAGTACTTTACCCCAAACCAAATCACTTTTCAAAGAAGAGGATATTCTTTCTAACTGGGCCACAAAACTTCAAAGACAGCAGTAGTTGAATTCAACACTGATATGAAGGAAGAGAATAAAATGACTGATTGTATCTCCTTTCAATTTCTGTGTGGTACTCATATACAGGGTTTGTGTCTTCCAAACTAACTGACAATGAAGAGACAGAAAAGGAGGAAATAAAAAATGTCAATGCCTCGATGTGCCATTACAGTCAAGAAATTACCACATATCCATCTAAAATGTCATCTCGTCCAGAATATTATGTGCAGCAGTGCTCACAGGTTTACAAAAAAAGTGTTAAACGGGAAGAGTTTCAGAAAAGGAAGCTCAAATCTCTGAAAAAAAAAAAAATCCAGAGAAATTAACAAAGGAGTGGAAAAACAATCAGTAAGATTGGAATCATTTTGCTTAAAAAGGAGATACCAAAAGATTACTCTTCATTTTAATGTATCAAGCCCATCAGAATAAAAACACATGTCCTGATAGTCTGGAAACGGTTGGGAGTTTCTCATCTCCATCTCTTGTAATAAATAGACATGAAAGAATTCAATTAAAGGATGATAAATTAATAATAAATACTTTTTTTTCCACATAGCAGAATGGAATTCACTGTTTCTCAAAGCTACTGAGGCCAAAATCCTAGAGATCCACACAGAAAATGTATCTCAAATCAACATCCAGAATTCTTACAAGTGTCAACAAACTTTGTTTTGGAATATGTACAAAACTGCAGGATTAAGTCTAAGAGATTTCTATCCAGCAGAAGTTTAAGACCTAGAGGAACAGAAAGGAAAAGAAAAAAAATTTCTAGATTAAATAACCAAGAAATTCTCTTTTCTTTTCTGTAGCTATAAATAGAGTAAATAAGATCCTTTCTAAAGTCAGAATAAAAGTACTGGGTGAGTTAGACTTCTAGTCCACTCACTCCAGTATCACAATTCCTAAATTAAAGGAGATCAAATTTGTCTAAAATGGATAAGTGATGTTGCATTTTTCAAAAGAAATAGATTGACAGAAACAGTATCTTTCAAGCAATCCTACTACGAAAATATACAGATAATAAACAATATGTTCTCTTGTTTTGATGATGTTTCATTTTTTTATTAAGCAATACTTTTTATGGTATTTCATTCTAGCACCTTCAGGTGCAATTGTTTTGGGATTATTTCTTTATTCTGTATTTGAGTTCACCTATGCATCATATACTTTATCTTTACCTCGGCTCTGTTTTGATCCAAACTTTATCCTGAAAAGCAGCTTGGTGTATGATTAGTAAATTATAATTCATGGTGCATACTTTATTGTATATGCTCATCTACACCTTGCAGATATTGGGCTTTTCATTGTTTTAATGGCAGCATAGTTATTGAATAAAAAAAGAAAGAGATGTCTTTTAGTAAGTAAAGGAAACATTTATGACCTCACTTTCAAAAGTTATATCCAAATAAATATGAAGAATAGAACAGTAAAGTAACATGAATTCCACAGTCATTGGCTGATATTACAGTATGCCCGTGATAAACAAGGTTAACCAAGCAGCTGAAAACACTATTTTCGTACTCTTCAAAATTGAGTGCTTTTATACACTGATTCATTTTAATGAAATGTAAATTAAAAGTCTTATTTTCCCATTTGCTAGTACATCATTAAAGCATTTTTCACATGGCCATTATAGCCCTTTATTTCCTTTGCCATTAAATCATTAATTCTTTATCTGGGTCCAGTGGAGGGCAAGAAGGATAACTGGGAGACTGGAGCGTCTCCCTGACGAGTAAAGGCTGAGGGAGCTGGGCCTGTTCAGCCTCAAAATGAGACAGCTGAGAGGGGACCTCATCAATGTCTGTCAGCATCCGAAAGGAGGGTGTCAGAGGATGGAGCCAGGCTCTGATTAGTCGTGCCAAGCAATAGGACAAGAGGCAATGGGCAGAAACTGATGCCCCGGAAGTTCCACCTGAACATGAGGAAGAACTTCTTTACTGTGCAGGTGACTGAGCACTGGAACAGATTGTCCAGAGAGGTTGTGGAGTCTCCTTCACTGGAGCCATTCAAGAACTCTCTGGAAATAATCCTGTGCTTTGTGCTCTGGGATGACCGTGCTTGAGCAGGGAGGCTGGACCAGACCCAGCCAGAATGGGGTCCCTTCCAACCTTACCCATTCTGTGAATACTTCTGGTTTTCAACAAGTTTATTTTCTTCAGGTTTGTATATTTTGCTTACACATGTCCAAATTTGTTTCGCTACTAAAAAAAGACATAAAATAAGCCTCACTGCACCAAATTTCCCAACTTTTTTTGTTATTATCATGATTATTATTCCTGAATTACAGTTCATTTCTTCAACGGAAGAAGAAAATATCAGTCATTTGTGAGAGTTTTATATAACCTGCAAAGTCTTATAAAATTAAGTTATTGTTTTTCTAAAAAAAAAAATCAGGAGAAAATAAATCAGCAAATATTTTTATGAAGCTTTACTCTTTATAGATCCTATTGGAAATCAGCTAAAATGAAACAATTTTCCGGTGCAGCTGTTATTACATAGAATCAAATTCTTTCTTACATTAACTTTTAAGTGAGTAAAGTTTTGACTTCATTTCGTGCTACATTTGTGAATGTTTGATAAAGCAGCCTCATTGCCTTATTTCCTTAATGAAATATCATAAAGCTCTAATATAAATAAATAAATAAATAAATAAATAAATAAATAAAGGCAGCACATCTAATGATCTATTTTAATTCCCTTTCTTAAGCAGGCAAAGCAACCTCAAAGACTTGAGTGGGGATTAGAAACACAGAGGTATTTTCTCATTTTTTCACTGTTAACTTACAAAATTTTAAAAAAAGGCAAAATGTCGTGGTTTGAGCTCTAAACGTCTGTCCATTAACTCAAGTTCAACCCACTACACAAACCAAGAATATCTTGCAAATACTATTGTATGGTTAATTTTTACAATTAAATATTCCAAAGGAATATTTGAAAATTTTGTGCCTGATCTATGCTAGTCTCTAAAAAGTTAAACATGGAAAATTACATTCAGATATATTTGTTTACCCATGTTTTTAAATGTTTTTACATAGACACATAATAAATCTGCATTGTATTCACTGAATTTATCCAGAATCCCACCCTGCATTGCCTCTGGATAAGCATGTGAGTTTCAAATGATTTGGTCACACTCACATGATGAGAGTTACAAAGTAATGAAAGGATGAGAGCATCTATTGTCTCACAATAGCTGTAAATGGGCCTACATTGGACTTTTGAAAAAATTGTCATCTTACTCTAATCAGTTGCAAAATTTTCAGTGTAGTGATGAGACCACAGCCTTCAACAGTGTAACATATACATTACACAGAGTGGAATAATATGCAATTTGCATCAATTGGGCTTGCTCAATTTTTTTCATATTACATTGAAAAATATTTCAAAGATATCCTTCTAAAGATCCCTACCTCTACGTGTTAAATCGTATTTCTGTCTTTGAGTGTCAGTCTTCACTGGCAGACCTTCCTGAGACCTTATTTTTCATCCACATTGCAACTCAAATGAACCATTCAAATTATAACCTGAACCTATGCAGCTCAGGTTTCTGCAACTGTAAAAGAAATACGCTCACTACAAGAATGACTGCCTTGGAAATTAATCACACCTACTTATGTTCTAGTTCCATTCCAAAACTCCCATTGTCCTACAAATTATAACAGCATTTTAGGTACACAAAAATCAACAGGCATCAGGATGCTCCCACACTAGCAGGATTTCAGGTCAGAATACTCAGCATTGTGAGGAAGGACAGGAGGAAGGA